>JAOSBP010000008.1:11413167-11429742 GCA_027563825.1 Erythroxylum mucronatum | reverse complement strand
TTTCGGGCCGATAATGGGCTTCTGAATTTCATCGGAAACCTGCTATTCCCGTTCCTGGCTCTGGGCAGTTTGTATTTTTAATTCTTTTGAAATCAAAACACAATTTTAGTAAACATGTTTTTGCAATTTTCAATTTTAGAAAATAATTTTTTCAATATTAATTAGTAATCATGTTTTCGACAATTTTCCACTGAAAATGAAAATTGAAAATATATGCAAAAAATCAAAATAGAAAATAAGAAACTGTTTTCTGAAAGTAAACGCACCCTAAGGTTTGCGACTAAGCAAACATTGATTGGAAACATTGACACTTTAAGATCAGTTCATGATGCTGAAATTGACGAGGTTCATATCATCTAAAAAATTAAGTATTCTAACTGTTCTCAAGTTGTTAATTGCGTTTATATTCTAGCAAAGATCAAACTCCTTATGGAGGTCCTGGAGATGGTTTTTAAATTTTCATTGTAAAGTATTAATTTATAAATAAACGCTTGTTCATTTTTATTTTTAGTCCTTGATCAATTATAAAACTAACAATAATTATATTTTCACGATAAATTACAAGTTTAATTATATTCTTTTATAATTTCACTTATTTTGATAATAATAGGTGACAAACGACTCGTTTGTTCGTTTCAAATAATAATAATAATAATATTTAAACCTACAAATTGAACGAAAACAAAAGAGAGAAGAAAAAGGTTTAAGCATATATTAATTTCCGTAAGCAAGTGAGTTCTTTTTTGGAGGCACTATGATATTGTATATTATGATGGGTTCCAATTTCTTTCTATTTGTTTCTGACTAACAGTAAGTACAAGGAGCCCTGCACTGGGATAAGACAACAAATTCAAGAAGCCGATTGATCGTCATGGCTGATGCTGCTGTTGATCGGTCTCAACCTCCAAAACCAACGGTTTCCAACTCCTCCCAAACGACGA
Organism: Erythroxylum mucronatum; assembly: GCA_027563825.1. Classification (NCBI taxonomy): domain Eukaryota; kingdom Viridiplantae; phylum Streptophyta; class Magnoliopsida; order Malpighiales; family Erythroxylaceae; genus Erythroxylum; species Erythroxylum mucronatum. Next base: position 11,428,801 of record JAOSBP010000008.1, on the reverse strand, counting down.
TTACAGACCTTAGCGAGGACGCTTTAGCTCATTGCGCCTCCTACCTCCGTCTGCAGGACGTCTCCAACCTCGCTCTCACCTGCAAGTCCCTTAAACGCGTAGCTTACTCCGATTCTATTTGGCACCGCTTGTTCAGGTTCTAAAATTCAAAACACGGTGATGCCTTTGCTTCATGTAATCCTATTACTAGAAACTGGGTTTCCTCTGATTGGATGAAAGTTGTTGTCTTTGTGGGAATATGGATTCTGGAATCTTTTCTTATAAGTTGTAAATATTAGTTTGTTGTAATCAGTTGTTAATATAGCTGGCATTTGGTTGTGAAGGGAGCATTGGCCAAAAGACTTAGCACAAAGCTCGTCACAAACATCTCGGGGTTTGAGGGAAGCTTATTTATCTAGGCACGCTGCTGTGCAGCAGTTCAAGTTTGTTGATCCTTTGACTGCTGATTTTCATACCGTTGCTAGACCTTTTGACCACATTGTTTTAGACAACAATCATATCTTTTTTTCGCAGGTATTGTTTGTTAAATTTCCCCTTGGTTGTATATGCTGTTTTTTTGCTTAGAATTTGGAAGTTTGGAATGAATCCTGTGGTAGCTTTTTAGCTTAAAAATAGACGGTACTTGAGTGATGTGTAGCTTCTTTAAACTTATTTTCTGTTAACTTATACAAGGCTTTGTTTAACTAGGGATCCTCAATACAAATGTTGAATATCGATGGCTTTTTAGGTGGAATGAACTCTGTTGCGACTCTAAGTGATCATAAGGCCAGAATCACTTGCATGAGGTGAGAGTTCGTGATTTATCTACTCTGAAATCGTTAGCTTTTCTATGACTTCAACTTCTTGGTCCTTAACACCGTGAAAGAGTTGTAGAAATAGGCACAAATGCTTTTAATGGAATGTGGAGGTTCTCACTGAGTGGAAATTTCATTCAGGTAGTGCAGGTTGAGAATTTGATTCAGATTGGGAAATTGCTTTGATGCTTGCTGCTGCCATCATTGTAATAACTAAATTTGACATAGCATAGTTTTAATTTTCTTTCTTGACATACAAGAAATGATGTCTGCAGATTGTTTCCCCTCAGTGAGACCTCTCTTGTTCGAAGTGAGACACGAAGGAAAGAAAATGTTTTGGCAACCTCAAGTTGTGATCGCTCAATACGTCTCTGGTGGAAGGTATAGCATGAATTTCTGTTGCTTTGCTATCATAGTAGTATATGAACTGCTCTGTTGCTCCAGATCTTTTGTCAGATTTAATAGGTTGTGCTTGCTATTGGTTGCTTATACTCATTTCTTATCCAATAAAAATATGCATATTCTTTTTAAAAAATTTGTTTTCTCCTCTTTTCATCTCTTTTTAGGAACTTTAATAGGATTTTTTTAAGTTTTATCGATTAATGTTGCTACCACTTAAATCTCTTCATTATTTTTCTCTTGTGCTCTTGTGGAGGGTTCATGCCAGCGAAGTCTTCGAGGTCATAATGGCCCAGTTTCAACCTTGTCCGATAAATTATTAGGTGATGATAGTGCCAAAGTGTTGGCAAGTGGTGGGGAGGATGGAACAATACGCCTTTGGTCCCTTAGCTCTACTGGAAAACGTGGACAACATGCATCGAAAGCTACACTTTATGGGCATGAGAAACCCATAAAATTGATGTGTGTTGCAGGGTATGAGTTTATTTTATCATATCATATTTTCTTTCAAACCATGATAATAGGGTTTCCCTGTTTTACATCATTTTGCATATTTATATTCCTGCATTTTATCATTAATATTATGATTCGTGCTCAACAAATTAGATTGTCATCTTCTCTATATGGGAAAAAATACTTCTTTTTCTTGCTTTGAGGAACCAATATTTTTCATTTGAATTGGATATGTGATACTTGGACAATGAGGATATGATTTTTTAGTTTTTCCTTAGAATTTCCTTCCCCTTTTTAGATCAATGATTAATTTATATTTTGTCCTCTCAGGCATAGAACTTCTCTTTTGGTAACCGTTGCCAATGATTCCAAGGTGAATATTATTTATATTCTTTCAGCCTCCGCTATATGTCTAGCAATTGTCTCAATTTTATGTGTTTGAGAGCTACATATTTTATGTTCAATGTCATTACAGAATAGAATGTGCTGTCTTCTTATTATAAGCTTGTATGGAAACAACATCCAGAGGAGTGAGTTACCTTTGCTTGATCTAAAGTCCATTTTAAGAGCTTAGTATGTGTGAAATGTCTATCTATCATCTATATGGATTTACATGTCTTAGAGCTGACCCTTTAACCAGTTAATTGAACTTGAAGGATTGGTCATGCTAATGGATTTAAATGTTGATTCACTTTTTAAACAAGTCTAATAACTCCAGTATTCGTGCAATGTTGTCAACTGTAAATAAGTACCATGTTTCTAGGTCTACACATGTGAATTATGTACGGGATCTACATATTATTACTCAGTGTTCTATTTATGATTGTGACAAACCTATCAATGTAGTCAAAAGGGGGACTAAGCGAACTATTGGCTACTTTCTAGTGCATATTTTAAAACTAACTTTTGCCTGAAGTTTGGTGCCAGTGTAATCTCTGTAGCTATCTCAAATTGCAAGATGAGATAGAAATTACTTAATTCATACATTCTCCCATTGGCATTTTCTTTTAATCAGGAATCGGTTTCAGGTAGAACAAAGATTATTCAGTTGACATTCTGATTCCTATCTTCATGACCAAAACTTGTGTACTCCACTTGTCTATTATGTTTTTAATTTTCTATACCTGCCATTCGGTTTTTATTTATTAATTTCTCCTATTTTGATAGGTTAGGGTTTGGGATACAAGTGTGTCATCAGGGGCTCGGTCTTCATGTTGTGTGGGGACAGCTACTGTGCCTGCCACCCCATTGGATATGTGTTGCTATGAATCTTTGCTCTATGTTGCTGCTGGTTTCTCTGTTGTCACTATAGACCTGAGAACAATGCAAAAGGTTAATACTGCAGCAATTGGTGAATCAAAACTTTGCTCTTTTACAGTTCTGCCTTCAAAATATCTGATCTGCACTGGTGGAGATGGAAGGTAGGACATTTCATTTATCTGGGAAGTTGTTTGGGGAATCCAACCATGCTGATATCTCTTTATTCTGGTAGCTTTATAGTTTGTTCTTAAGCTATGAAACAGTTATGTTCATTATCAAAGTCTGATCAAGCTGTAAACAGTTGCTCAATTCCTATAGTGTGCAGTAGAACCAATTCATTTCTGCTTTAGACTTTTGAGATTCGTTGATTACACTTATGAACTAATTGTTCAGAGCTATGCTTTGGGATACAAGGAGAAGTCAGGAGAAACAGAAACCACGACCATTGGCTGACTTGGATGGACATACTGGTCCAGTGACTCAATTGCATGCTGATCCATACAAAATAGTTACTGGAGGACCAGAGGATCCTCATGTTAATGTGTGGGAGTCCGACACTGGATCACAAACAAACTCCTTGATGTGTTGGCCATTTGAGGATGCAGGTACAAGCTCATGTTGTTCAGCCATGGCTGTGAAAGGTGCACAGATCATTACCACGAGCTACAATGAAGATTTTGGTGTTGTGCGCTTCAGGGACTTCTCTAATGCTTCTTGTCCAGTTCCAAAACATGAGGGTGAACATATCTCCAAGTTTTGGGATCCACAATCTTATGACACAGACTGCTCATAATAGTTCATCAATTCCCCCTTTTCAATCTTATTTAGATATTCTGTAGTTGTGTATGTATTGTCCAGGAGTAATATTATGAAATAAGTTACTCATTCTGCGAACTAAGCTCCCTTGACTAGCCTTTTAGGCAATTAGATTTCTTCTGCTGAACAGATATGTAAAAACATAAAGCCCTACAATGGGCTGGAATAGTAATTTAATGAACTCTGCAATTCCCCATTCACAATCAATCACTCTTATTAACAAAATATTCAAACTTTGGAGTTCACATGTATCCTTTCAAGAAGGCCTAGCTAGATCCAAGCAAAAACTTTCCCCAAGTTCGACCGCCAAATGCCACAACAGCAATGATATTTTCGGCGTTCACTCTCTTTATATTGCATCTCAGGAGTTGAAAGGAATCTCTTACCTGTTTCTGCAGGGTTCGTGATAGACTTCGATTTTTATCATTGTAGATGGAGTACAGTAGAGAAACCTGCTTGCCAGAATACATACAATTTTCGTTTCTTTCCCTATGCCCAAGCTTTCTCTGCTGGACAATAGTGAATGTCAAGACGACGTGGAAACTTTGTGAAACTTCGTTTTGCAATTGTTTGAACGTTTTTAGTAATCTGACCTAACGTCTAATAGATATGCCTATATCTTCGATAGTTAAGAGAGAATAATTTTATCATTCAGTTGAAGCACCAGGCTTACAATAAATATGTTAATATGCAAATTCTATTCGGTACAACTTTTGCATAACTTATCGTTTACCAAACTCAACCAATTTAAATGTGATTCAAGATTACATACTTGTGTATACAACGGTCTTCTCCTTGGTAAACATACTCTTTATACGAAGGTTAAGTTGTAATCTTATCTAGCACCTCCAAATGCTTGAAAATTTTTTGTGGTAATCAATTTTGTCAAAATGTTAGCTGCATTTTTCAAAATGTGAAAATTTTCAAGAAAGATATATCTAGATGTAATTATTTTCTTAATCTTGTAAAACTTCACATTTATCTGCTTAATTCTTGCACGATACACTTTAATCTTTGTTAAATAAATGATATCTTTATTATCACAATATATTTGAACTCTACCTTGATAGATGACCACTTCTCTCACTAGCCTTGTAAGCCATAATGCTTCTTTAGCAACCTTCATTATTATATACTCTGCTTCAAGTGTATATAAGATAATTATAGATTGTAATATTGATTTTCAACAAATAGTAGACCTTAAGTTATCCAAATCTCATGTATAGTCCAAATTATCATATCCCACAATTGAAGGATCACAATCCTATGGTTTGTTGTGCCTCTTAAGTACCTAATATTCGCTTAGTTGCTTTTTAAGGTTGTCTTCTATACTTACTAACCTAACTAGCAATATAAGCCAAAATTAGTTCTATATAAACCATTGCATATATTAAACATCCTACACCACTATTACATGTTACCTTAGACATATCATCAACCTCTACATCTATTTTTGGATGCTAATCTAAGAAAAATCTGAAGTGATTTATCACTAGAGTGCTCGTGGGTTTAACTTTGTTCATTCCAAATTTGTCTATCACTTGTTCAAATTAACAGTATTGAGGTAACCAAATTTTCCATAGCTCATATCCCCGTAAATCTCTATTCCTTTTTTTTAGCAACACCTAAATTCTTCATCTTAAATTTCCTTCCCAACAATGCTTTTAGTTCATTCATATCATGCATATTCTTTGTAACAACTAATATACCATTCATATATAACAGCAAAATAATAAATGATTCATCATCAAGACTCTTGATGTACTCACAACAATCATACTCATATTTTATGTACCCAATTCAATCATTTAAACACACCATCAGTACCATTATCATGGAGACAACTTTAACTCAAAAAACTTCTTCAATTTATTTGGGCTATTCCATGTAAATTTGCTCCACCAAGTGACCATAAAGAAAATTTTCCTTCACATTCATCTTCTCTATGTGCATATCCAAGCTAGATACCAATGCCATTAAAATCCTAATGAAAGTACGAAAAACCATAAAGAAAAATTCTCATCATAATCAATACTTTTCAATTGTGTGTATCCCTTTTTTACTAGTTGAGCCTTGAATTTTTTCATTCTTTTTCTACTATGGATGGTGTTACAAAGGTTTTCTTTAGGAATTGAACTTACTCGTAAGACGTGCCTACTCCTTTTCACGACAATCTTACTTAGGTCCTTCTAAGCAAGACTCGGCCTTCCTAAGTGATCGTCGACCAACTATCGAGTTCTTAAACGCCTCACGACCCTCGCAGTGTTTAATTCTAACACTCGCATTGAAGCATTAGAATAGTAATGGCAACAACAAGAACAGGAAAGGGATACAACTAAAAGCCAACGTTCATTTCTTCCCTTAAAGTATACAAAGGAATACTCTCTTAATCTCTGTGTCTTCTAGCACTCTCCTCTTGATTCTGAGAGCAAGGCTCAAATGAGCTATTTATAGGCATCTTTAGATGACTAAGTTAGAATCCTAATAGAACTCTACTAGTTAAGATCACAATCTTATCCTATCTTATCTTTATTAGATTACATCAGACTAACCAATAGATGACATCCCAACCCAATTAGGACTCTATCTAATAGGATTAAGCTACATCACAATAACAAGATAAAAGATTACATTATCTAGGAATGATTATCTATATCCACGAAGATCTCATCTATCTTAAGATGATCCTTCCACATGATCTTTATCTCTTAAAGCTGATGTACATCCACTATGATCTTATCTGCCACATCATCCAAGATCTCTTCATCTCTATCCGTTGATAATGAGTCATCTAAGTCAATAGCACACTGGTCCGATCAAATGCTTACCCCTACCAACTCCATTAACCATAGTCCGTCCACCTGAGCACACACTAAGTCCTTAGTCTATCAAGAACTTAGCCTTAGCCAAGTCAGCTTGTACACGATCTGAAACTCTCCCAAAACTCGCACCATGCTTGATCTATTTGCTAAGTAACCTTGAAACTCTCACATATTCATGTCATGCATGTGATCCAGCTAACTTTCCATTCCAAGTCAGTCTTAAGCCTTCTTTTGGTCTTGCATCTAAATCTTGCATATTGTTGAAGATTTCGGCCAATGCGCACCAATGCATGCCAATGCTTAACATTGCCCCTTTTTGCCCTTGCCTCCTTACAAGTCTTTTGCCTTATTCCATTGTTCTGCGTGTTGAACACTGGTCAAAGCTCGCCAATGCCTGTACGATCCCGCTATCACAACTTAGGGGTCTAATAGATGGATTCCTCTTCTATAACTACCTACACAATATATCTCTTTCCATTGGGAAGTTGCACTAACTTTCATTTCTAGTTTTTATGCGATGACTCAACCTCTACCATTATAACTCTCATCCATCTATACTTCTTTTGACTATTCATAGCCTTTCAAAAAGTAGTTGGATCCCTATACCTAATGATGAATGTGAAGGATACCGATTCTTCCAAATCATATTTATTCGGTGGCCTTACTCATTCTTTAACGTTTTTCTTAAACATAATTTTTACCCTTTTTCATGTCTATTCTAAAATGACCTAGTTCTATATGTACCATTTTTGTATTGCCCTCTACTAATCTTAGAACGTCCTATCCATATATTTTCTTCAATGTATGATATTAAATATTGTATTTCTACTAATCACCATCTTTTTTTTAATATTGGTTTCAAAAATTATATCCCTTCACACCTTTAAGTTAACCAGTGAAGATATACTTCTTTGACTTGGGATTAAGTTTAGCCCTTTGATTACTAGAAACATAAATATATATGAAACATCCATATATTTTGAAATCCATAAGACTTACCTTATTTCCTATCTACATTTCCTCTGCCGCTCTCTTGTCAATGATGTTTATGTCAATCAATTGATGAGGTAAAATAGGATGCTCATTACTTCAGCTTAAAAAATCGTATGAAACTCTACATTCTGCCTTAAACTCATGACTCTTTTAATTATAGACATGTTCATCATTTTTAAAATTTCATTCTATTTTGGTGTTTTCTAAAGTATGTAATCTCTCTAAATATACACCTCACATAACTTTTAGGACCTTAATTACTTTTTCTTTGTCTAGTTTTTCATCTCTACCTTTCATGCCTTGAAATTTGCAAAAACCTCGAATTTATGCTTCATGAAGTGTACATATACTTTCTTTGAAAAATTATCGATGAATGCTTTAAAGTACTGAGATCCAGTAACAGTAACTCTCTAGAATTATTGTTATGTATATAATCTAGAATTACTTAAATTTTATGCTTTATTGTCTTGAATGTCACTTTTGACTGTTTACCAAGTATGCAAACCTTGCAAAAATCCAACTTAAGCATTCCAATTAATGTATCTCACTAATTCTTTTCATAATAGAACATAAGCACAAAGACACTTTTGTTTCAAGTTGGGTAACTCACTACTTTTTTTTACCTATATAGACGTGGGCTCTCATATGCTCGTGTTTTAATCCATGTCCTTTTATAGAAAAACCTTTGTGATACCAACACACAGTTACATCATGTGTCTTCACCTTTATATTTTTATAGAAGAATACACCCTATTGCACCATTGTATGTCAAGCCATATTTACTTAAACACTTATAAAAGATTTTCAATTTTCTTTTTGAAACTTTAAATTATATATTGTTGATATCCTATATATAATTAACTAATATTTTAAAGATAATTTATTGGTTTAATGCTAGAAATTAGTGGCCAGATTAATGAGATTTATTGGTTAGAGAATAATTAGATTCTTGTTAATTTAGGGAGATGATTAGGGTCGTACTTTCCCATATATTCCTTACATTATTCACAAAATGATCAAGTAAGAATTACTTTTCCGGTTTTCCCTTTGATTTTCTTTATGGTATCAAAGTTATGGCTCTTTAGTAATTTTTTTTCCATCATGCCAATCTTAAATAGACTATCATCTAGCGATGACCAATCATAAGAGAAAATCCTCATCATTTGACAATGACTTTAGCATTTCAAGTGTGGGTAATCTTGATGACAAAATAGGAAACACAGAACGTAACAATGATCTTTTTAGCTTAAATTTATTCTTTCAAAAACTATAAATGAAATGACCATGATTACCTAAAATGAGCACAGATAATAAAATTGACCATCAATGGCAAAGGAAAACTTGCCTATTTAACTGGAGAGGTAATATGGCCTACTTTGGATGATCCAAATATGGAAATATAAATGGTCAAAAATTCTTTAATCATCGTATGGTTGATTAATTCAATCGAATATACGATTGCAAGATCCTATATGTTTATGTCAACAACAAAATATGTATAAATGTAGTTCGAGAGAGACGTATTCAAATATTGAAAATTCTTCTTAAATATTTGAACTGAAGTTGTGGAAGGCCAAGTAAGGAGACCATGATGTAACTTTATTTTGTAACGAATTTATAACTTTTTGAAATGAATTGGACCTATATTATAAAGATGAATGGTGCTATACGTTGAATAATGTTTGATATAACTATTAGAGTAATTTTCTGGGAAGTAAGGAGAGAGGAGATGGGGAAAAAAGGGATGATCGGCAACACTAGATCAGAGACTGAAGAATCTACACTCGTATTTAGAGGAATAGAGATTGAGGAAAAACAACAAAAAGTCTTAGTACGATAATTGTAAATGTGATTCACACACATGGGAATCATGTTGGAAAATCCATGAAAAGTTGAAAATTTAGAAGAGAAATAATTTAGAGAGTCGTACCTCCCAAGTCAACAATATCAAATTTGGCCCTATAGCTTGTTTTGGCACATAATCATTCATAAAGAAATAAATAACACAAATATGCAAACTTCTTCACTTTCAAAATTTCTTTAATCTAAATCCTTTTTGTTTTTTAACTCAGAAAAGTAATTATTTAGCATCTTCTTATTTTAGTGTCAATTCAAATAATTCTTGAATATTGATTCTAAGACCACAGATAATATCACTAGATCGTTTGGATTGTTTTTTACTTATTGTCCTTGTGTAGGAAATCAAAAAGTAAACATATTAGACAATTCTTTCTCAATAGTAGCTGGGAAAGGAAAAATTATTATTTCCCGTAATCTTACACTCTATAATGTTCTTCATATTCCTAATTTGTCCTATAACTTGTTCTCAATTATAAAATAACTGTTGATTAAAATCTTTGAGCTAATTTTTCTCCATCTAATTGTTTGGGGTTTGAAAATAGAGAAAATGATTGACAATGCTAGATAAGACGGATGTCTCTATTTCTTTAAGACGGATATGACTAAAACATGCAATCCTAGAGAACTTATCTTAATTCTATTTCAATACTTAGCTAGAGTAAAATCATGTTATGACATTTTAGATTGGGACATCCAAGTTTCCATTACATGATACATTTATTTTTAATTTTTTAATAAATAAAGTTGCATCTTCATTTTAGTGTGAAATTTGTCAAATTGTAAAGCATCATAAAACATCTTTCCTACCACAAGTTTACAAGGATACAAAACCCTTTCCTTGACCCATAGTAATAGGACCTTTAAGAATAAAAATAATAATTGGAAAAAGATGGTTCATATCCTTTATTGATGGTCATACTAGAATTAATTAGGTAATTTTACTTAATGATAAATCAGACGTTGACAACATGTTTCAAGACTTTATAAGATGTTCTAAACACAATTTCAAACTAGGGTTCAAGATTTTAGAAATGATAACAAAAAATAATATTTCAACAAGATTTTAAGGAATTTTTTATTAAAAAGGTATTGTTATTAGATGTTGAGGGCGTGTTTCAAGACTTTTATAAAATGATCTAGACATAGTTTCAAACTAGGATTTAAGTTTTTAGAAATGATAATGGAAAAGAATATTTCAAAAAGATTTTAAGGAATTTTTTATTAAAAAAGGTATTATTCATCAATGTTTATGCACTAATACTCAATAAAAAAAATGGAATAGCATAGAGGAAAAATAAAAATTTATTAGAAATTGTAAGATCCTTAATGTTCTTAATTAATGCTCCTAAATACTTATAGGGTGAGGCCATCCATCCTAACATCTGTATATTTGAACAATAGGATTTCTTCAAAAGTTTTAAAATTTCAAACCCTCGTAATTATTTTAATAAATGCTTTCTTTTCTCTTGGTTATCATATAATCTTCCACTTAAAGCATTTGGGTGTACTACATTTGTTCATATTTATGAAAACAATAAGCGAAAGCTTAACCCTAGGATATGAAATGTTTTTTTATTGGTTATCCTTCCACTAAAAAAGGGTATAAGTTCTTTTATTCAATGTCCAAAAGATTTTTTTTTATCTCCACCAATGTCACCTTTTTTAAAGGTAAACCTTTTTTTTTTCCTCACATCATCTTCAGGGGGAGATATCTAGTGAATATTCAATTTTTAATATTCAAAAGGAAAATGAGACTATGGTCAACATTAACAATGACTTGGATCTTTTCTATAATCTTGATTTAGAAACTAATGATGTCTCAAATAATGGAAACAAAGATCCATCTTTAATGCCCTTACAAATTCAATCTTAGGAAAAGAATGAAATGTATGCAAGGTTAGATGAACATAGTTTTAAAAGGGATTTTTTTTTGCAGAAAATATTCATAAGTATATAAAAGAACAGACAACTTGCAGCGTGGTTAAGAATCTAACTTAAAGACAAATCTAAAATTGAAGATCAACTAAGTAAATCTCAGTCCAAGCATATTGTTATTGTGTTACTGTCTCTTAAACAAATATCTATTCTAGAGTCAAATAAAACCTTAATTTCACGTATTTCTTTTAGAAAAGGTTTTAAATTAAATTATACTAAATATCATAAGTTTAGCTTCTTATCCTAATAAAGTTTGTCTCCATCATTTCGAGCATTTACTTCTAAGTTGTCTAATGTTTTTATTTACAAGAATATGCAAGAGGCTCCAAATATTCTTAAGTGAAGGGATGTGGTCTTCGAAAAGATGAAGTATAGTGAAGTGAAGGAAGGAGTTCCAATAGATGCAGGTTCATATCAACTGTTGGTAAGAAGGCTGATCTATTTATTTCATACTAGACCGGATATTCCTTCATTGTCAGTATAGTAACCCAATTTATGCATAATCCTTATAAAGAACACTTGAAAATAGCATACATAATTTTAAGATATTTAAAGGGAACTTCAAAAAAAGAACTATTGTTGAAGAAAAGTGATCAACAAAGAGTTGAAGTATACAATAATGAAGATTAGGTAGGGTTTAGCAACAGAAGGTCTACTTCTACGTATTGTCACACTTTTTTTTAATAAGGAAATCTAGTAATTTGGAAGAGTGAAAAATAAAGTATTGTGGTTAGGAGTAGTATGGAAACAGAACATAAATAATGACTTAAAACAATTGTGAAAAAATGTGATAGGAAAAGGTAGTGGAAGAACTTAAGAGATCAATAGAGCTCCTAATAAATTTTTTTAGTGATAATATCATAATTATCAGTATCACTAATAATCTAATTCAACATGATGGGAAGAAAAATATAGAACCCCTTTATATCTATAACACAAATTATTGAAGTCTTTCCCAAAAGACTAATTAGCTAATTTAAAATTAAAAATTAATGGTAGGATTAATGAGATTATTGATTAATGAAAATTTATTATTTAAAGAATAATTGAATTCTCTTTAATTTAAGGATTCTTGTACTGTTGATAAAAGATCAAGGGTTACTTTTTCTTACAATTTTCTTCATATATATATGCTGGAAACTAACCATGATTGAATCACAGCCGTAGTGGAAAATACATTTTTTTATGAATGTTCCAACTCTGTGATGCTTGCTTAAGTCCATAAATGGACTTTTGCAACTTGCATATTTTATGGATGTTCCAACTCTGTGATGCTTGCTTAAGTCTATAAATAGACTTTTGCAACTTGCATACTTGATTAGTAAATCTCTTGGATTCAAAACCTTTAGGTTGTGCTATATACACATCCTCCTGCAAATTCCCATTGAGAAATGTTATTTTGACATCCATTTGCTAGATTTAATAATCATGATATGCGACTATAGCTAATAAGATCCTTATGGAATTTAGCATAGCTACTGGCGAAAAGATTTCATCAAAATTAACTCCTTGTTTTTGTTTGTTACCTTTAGCCACTAACCTGGCTTTGTATATATGTACATTACTATCTATGTCAATTTTTCTCTTAAAAACCCACTTACATCCAATAGGTATAATACCATCAGGTGCATCCACCAAAGTCCATACTTGGTTAGTGTACATGGATTCCATTTCAAATCTCATGGCTTATTTCCATTTTAAAGAATCAATGTTAGACATTGCTTCTCTAAAAGTAGTAGGCTCATTATGAACGAGCGATACATTACCCTTACTTTGCTTAATATGTAGATCCAAACTAGTGGGGGAAAGATGCATCCTACTAGCGTGTCGCAGACTATGTGTCTCTTTAACTTTCGATTGTACATCATATGTATCAACCTAAGGTTCTTGTTCCAATTCAATGCGAGTTTGTGACTCTTAAACTTGTCTAAATTCTAGCTCACTCCCATTACTTTCTTTGAGAATAAATTCTCTTTCTAAGAATATAGCATATCTTGAGACAAACACCTTTTGCTCAAGAGGATGGTAAATTTTTTATCCAAAACTCTCTTTTGGATACCCTATAAATTTGCATTTATCTGATTTAGCTTGAAGCCTATCATATATAACATGCTTCATATAAGCATCACATCCCCAAATCTTTAAGTATGACAATCTTGGTCTTTTACCAGTCCATATCTCATATCGTACTTTGTCAACCGATTGGATGAAACTCTGTTTAGAAGGTAAGTAACGGTTTCAATGGCATATCCCCAAAAGGAGATAAGAAGGACTGCATGACTCATCATGGAATATATCATATTTAACGGTGTATGATTTCTCCTCTCAAAAACTCCATTATGTTGTGGAGTTTCAGGAGGAGTCCATTGTGAGAGAATTCCATTATTTTTTAAGTAACCAAGAAAGTTGTGGTCCAAATATTCTCCATTACGATTGATCTAAGTGTTTTTAATACTTTTACCAGATTGTTTCTCAACATCAAGTCTAAATTCTTTAAAATTTTCAAATGATTCAGACTTTTGTTTCATCAAGTACACATAACCATATCTAAAATGATCATCTATGGACGTAATAAAATATGAGAATCCACCTCGAGCATTAGTTGATATAGGCCCACATACATCTAAATGTATTAACTCTAGTAACTCACTGACACATTCTCTTTTTCTACTAAAGGGTAGTTTGGTCATCTTTTCAAACAAACAAGATTCACAAGTTTCATATGATTCATAATAAAAAGATCTAAACATCCTTTTTTTATGTAACTTTGTGATTATAATTTCATTGATATGGCCTAAGCTATAATGCCATAAAAAAGATTGATTTTGGTTACTTAATTTTCTTTTCTTGCTATTTATATTAACAATTGACCTTTTAAGATCTAATTCATACAAACCATTTGTAAATAATCCAGATCCACATTATTCTAAATAATAAAGACAAATTCATTTAAATCTAAATAAGAAATAGAAATGATGTTTCTAGTAATAACTAGAACATAATAACAATTAATCTAGTTCTAGTATAAGACCAGAAGGCAAAGCTATACTAAAAGTTCCTATAAGTAATGTAGCAAATCTTGCTCCATTGCCAACTCATAGGTCCACATCACCTTTCTTCAACAATCTACTTTATGTTAACATCTGCATGTTATTATATATGTGAGAACCATATCCAGTATCTAATACCCAAGTATGTGGAACAAAAGTAGAAAGATTGATCTCAATCATAAACGTACCTGAAGAGACAACTTCCTTAAGCTTCTTATCCTTCACGGTAGCAAGATGAGATAGCCGGTTCCTCTTCCAGTGTCTGTTGACTCCGTTGTGAAAGAATGTGCCCTTTTCATTACTCTTCTTTTTGACACCTTCTTTAAGCTTTACTACATTAGTAGAAACCTTTTGTTTCTTATTCTTATTCTTCTTATAGCTAGTTTTCTTGTTCATAGAAGAACCCACAAGAAGTATAGAAACGGGTTCCTTCTTAGGGCACCCTTTTGCAATCTTGAGCATGTTCAACAATTCAGGCAATGACATGTCCTTCTGGTTTATATGGAAGTTAATGATGAACTATGAAAAGCTTGAACTTAGATACTACAAAACTAGATCAATGCTCAACTCATGGTCCATGACAAAACCTAATTGCTCTAATTTTTTAATATACACAATCATCTTCAGCACGTGCAGGTTGACTGAAGATCCTGTTTGTATTGAAACAATGCCTTGGATAATTGTTACCTCTCCATCCTGCTTTGTGCACTAAATAACTCCTTAAGATGCAAAATTATAGTAGGTGCATCAATGTTCTTATGTTGCCTCAGAAGCTGACATGAACGACCTTTTTGGGCCGTGTTGGCACTAGGAAATGGGTAGGCTTAATGCCACCAAAACCCGTAGTAAGCCTAACTTTTCAATATTCTACTGAAAATCTGGCATGACCTATTCATTTGTCTGATTAATTCTTAAACCTGCTTAATAGGTTGTAAGAAGCAAGGATCCAAATCTATAATTCTCACATACAACATCTACTTATCATCAACCAACATCGTTCTCAATAACATAATATATCCATACATATACCATATACATATGATTATGACAATCCATGGAGCATCTAAAAGTATCAGAAATTTACATCATTCCAAAAACATTACTTGTCTGCTTATCCAAGCGAGTCTAAAAAAGGCTTGGATTTCTCTCTTGTACGATTTGCTAATCTCCTAAAATGGTGATAGTGAGGTGTGAGTCTACAATGCGACTCAGTGAGTTATAAACATACTACCATGCTTGTGAGGCTAGGTAA
>JAOSBP010000008.1:11378489-11395732 GCA_027563825.1 Erythroxylum mucronatum | reverse complement strand
GAGATGAGGTGAACATATATACTATCTTGTCTGATTAAAAAGATGAAACTCCCCGCTATATTTGTTCGTGTTGCGGTTTATTGAGATCTAAAAGATAAATTCTGTTTCCCATTTGTGGATATACTGGTCATTATTTTCCATTTAATTCGTTAATTCTTATCTTTAAAAATTATCCGTCAGCTTGTGAGTAACGATCTTATCTGATCCTTCAATATCCACACACCGGATAAATATCAATACGTTTAAAAGAAAGCTGAATTGTTGAAAAATAAGAGAAAGAGTCCAT
The DNA here is from genome assembly GCA_027563825.1 of Erythroxylum mucronatum. Taxonomy (NCBI): domain Eukaryota; kingdom Viridiplantae; phylum Streptophyta; class Magnoliopsida; order Malpighiales; family Erythroxylaceae; genus Erythroxylum; species Erythroxylum mucronatum. Next base: position 11,395,446 of record JAOSBP010000008.1, on the reverse strand, counting down.
GGATTCAATGATCATTTACAAGGGAAAGGTTAACCACGTCCACTTGAGGAGATTACTAGCTTTTATTTTATCCTTATCTCAAGGAATTTATATTATCAACCCAATGTAGGATTAAAATTTTAAAGGATACCGAACTCTTAATGTCTCTGTGGATATATACCACTTCAAGTAACGTCTCTGTACGTACCAAGGCTTTTTTTTTGTTTTAAGAAAAGTAATTACGTCCCGAAATTACTCAAATCCCTACATCTTTTGAAATCACACTCGATATTGACCCAGATGGAGTTCTGTGGCCAATCCTCTGGGTATAAATAAACAAGTTGTAAAATTTAATAAATTAGTTGAGCAGAAAAAGATGAAGGTGAAGTCCGAATGACATGAATATGAGTTCTTTGCAATTTTTTCTAATGGATCTTCCTAGTGTAAAATGATCAAGTCTTCTAGAAACCAAATGATGCCGAATTAATGATAAAAGATCCTTGTAGTTAATACTAATGCATTTGAATCAATCCTTCTCTCACGATGATCTTGCCTCCGATCGATGGTTCTACTTATACACTTTGGGAAGTGCACTCTTTTGCACTAGATAAGGATTAGACCTCACACGAGCTGAGCCATGCTTATCAACTAGGTTAATTACCTTACTTATGCATTGGAAGTTCGGAATTTCCTCACCATCACTCCTAATTTTTAGGATCGCTACTGTACTTTATAAGAAAATTACTAGCAATAGTGCTTTGCCAATTTATTTATTTTTTTGTTGAAAAGATTAGTATATATATATACACATTGTTGATATAGAGAACAATGAGAAACGGAAGTTTCTGTCAAGTCAGTAACTCAGTGGCCAGACCTAAGAGGCAAGAAAGCGAAAAACAAACTTGAATGCCTGACTGTCTCGTTGCTGATACTAACTGACTCAATGTTTTGATAGAGTCAATTCCAACTGGTCGAGCTAGTCCTTTTGAGTTTGAATCTGAAACCTGGGTTTGAGCCTAATTTCAGAGTCAAATGAATTTCAATTAACTCTTAGCCGCGATGGGACCAGTTTATCATTTATACTTCTATCAACCCTTACATTAAGAATTTTAAATCAAATACGTAAGATCAAGTTAATCAAATCAAGAATAAAGAATTAATTCAAAAGTAGGCCCCGCTTCGAATATCTTGAGGTGGTTCATCAACTACTCCAAACCTAGAAAACATAATGCATTCCTACTGAAATGAGCATTTATCACTACTGTATACATGATATGGAAAGAGAGAAACCATCATCTATACAAACAAATGGAGGAAGACAAGTACTAGGTAGCTGAAAAAATCGTGAACTGGATTAGAGCTACAATGGTAGCCAAAAGACAGTTGACCATATGTAAGATCAAGTTAATCAACCATCACATTAAATCAAGAATAAAGAATCAAATCAAAAGCGAGCCCCATTTAACTATTGAATTTGATTTTGTAATATTTCTCTTGTTTAGAGATTAGTCAAATATGAAATAATATGTATCAAGAAACCTAAAAAATTACATTTATTTCTAATTCATGTTTTCAATTTAAAGTTCTCCATGTGATATATTTTGATGGTTGATTTCGTAAATCATAGAAGATTTCAATTAAAATAGAAAAAGCCTTATGGCTTAACATTACTTAGTGTCCACATTTGTATGAGATGCCCTTTCAAAGTACTAGGTAGTTGAAAAAATCGTGAACTAGATTAGAACTGCAATGTTAGCCAAAAGAGTTGACCATATGTAAGATCAAGTTAATCAACGATCACATTAAATCAAGAATAAAGAATCAAACCAAAAGTGAGCCCCACTTAACTATAATTTAACTATTGAATTTGATTTTGTAATATTTCTCTTGTTTAGAGATTAGTCAAATATGAAATATGTACCAAGAAATCTAAAAATGGAAAATTATATTTATTTCCAATTCATGTTTTTAATTTAAAGTTCTCCATGTGATATATTTTGATGGTTGATTTCGTAAATTATAGAAGATTTCAATTAAAATCGAAAAAGTCTTATGGCTTAACATTGCTTGGTGTCCATATTTGTATGAGATGCCCCTTTAAAGTTATATAAATAGAGAATTTATATCATTTGAATGGAATTAAAATACAAGTTCACAATTGTCTCAAAACTTTTTCGTGACTCCAATAATGCTTTCATGTCAAGACTTTTTAAAACATCATCATCTTTACAAACTAAAAGATTGAAGCCTTGTCAAGTTTACAATAACAGCTAAGACTATTCAACATGTATTCATCAATTAGTCATTATTAATATAAAATCAAGTAACCAAGCCATGATCCTCACATAAAGAAAATCAAGTTACATATGTAAAATTAAGTTAATCGACCTTCACACTAACTAGAAAATGAAGGATTAAATTAAAGGGTTGCTAGAGAGAAAACACCAATATTTAATTTCATTATTTACTTTGATTTTTGCAATAATTTTCTTATTTATTAAATATAAAATTTGTATTTATAGAATTTTGAAACATCTAGTCAGATGATCTTTAAAATCTTATCTCTTTCCTTCAAATTGTTGGGCCCCGTTTTCGAAGCCCAACCATGGTGTTGGACCACATTCCCGATACCCAACAATCCAAACCCAAAACCGGAATGCGCTAGCGGGTTCCTATAGGGTTATCCCAACGAACCCCAAACTGAACAAGAGAACGAGAATCGGCTTCGAAAACAGACAAAAACGCAAAATACCAAGGCTGACCCGAGGATGTCCGTTAAACGGACATATGCTTAGTGTGCCAGCAAGTCAAGGCTGAGCACCAAGCACCTTCCGGCAAGCTTCAACCTTTGGCAATTTCGGAATGGAAATGGGAGAAGATTTCGATGGATTTCTTGATGGGATTACCAAGAACTAGTAGGAAGCATGATGCAATTTGGGTGATAGTGGATAGGCTAACCAAGTCTGCTCATTTCTTGCCAATTAGACAAACGGATTCTTTGAATGTATTGGCCAAGAAATATATGGATGAGATAATCTGACTTCATGGGATTCCGAGTTCGATAGTTTCTGATAGAGATCCCAGGTTTACCTCCAGGTTTTGGGAAGGCTTGCAGGAGGCTTTGGGAACTAAGTTAAATTTTAGTACAGCTTTCCATCCGCAAACTGATGGACAATCAGAGAGGACGATTTAGACTCTGGAGGTAATGCTAAGAGCTTGTGTAATGGATTTTAAATGCAAATGATCATCATTTGCCTTTAATAGAATTTGCTTATAATAATTCCTATCATTCGGGAATTCAGATGGCACCATATGAAGCTTTGTATGGTCGGAGGTGCAGAACCCTGATTTGTTGGGATGAGGAAGGTGAGAGGAGACTTGTAGGACCTGAGTTAGTGCAAGTTACTGTTGACAAGATTAAGTTGGTAAAACAGAGACTTAAAGCAGCTCAAGATAGAATGAAGAGCTACACGGATGCGCATAGGAAAAAGATGGAGTTTGAAGTTGGAGACAGAGTGTTTCTTAGAGCTTCTCCATGGAAAGGGATTTTGAGATTCGAAAAGTGAGGCAAGCTAAGTTCGAGGTATATAGGCCCTTATGAGATTGTTGAGAGGATTGGGCCTTTGGCTTATAAGTTAGCTTTGCTATCGGAGTTGTCTAAGATCCATAATATTTTCCATGTGTCAATGCTAAAGAAGTATCGATCAGATCCTTCGCATATAGTTCAGTTTTCAGAGGTTCAGCTAAGGGAGGATTTAACTTATGAAGAGCAACCAGTGGAGATTCTTGATTCAAAGGAAAAAGTTTTGAGGAACAAGGTTGTGAAGTTAGTTAAAGTGATGTGGAGAAACCATTCGACAGAGGAGGCAACATAGGAACCTTTGGACGCGATGAAGGAGAAGTATCCATATCTCTTCAATGGTTCAGGTAAGAATTTCGAGGACAAAATTCTTTTAGGGGAGGAGAGTTGTTGGATTTTGACTTTTCTGAATTTCTTACGAATTGTTTAAATGGTTATTTTTGCTTATTTGTGGTTTATTTTTTTTTATGTTAGCATTGGTCTTTAATTTGTTTTGGATGTAGGATTAGGAATTGAATTAGAGTGAAGTGTTAGGTGGAGTGTATTAAATATAGGTCAGGATAAGTTAGCATTAGTTAGGTTAAGTAGTTAGAGGTAGGCTTGAATTAAATGAACTAAGGGAAAAATGGGAAAGGTATAGTTAATGAAGGGTATTATGGTAATAGAAGGAGGAAAATAAAAGACAAAAATTAGAGAAGAGGAAGCATTGTCGTGGAAGGAGGAGAAGAGAGAGAGAAAACGTGGAGAGGAGAAAAGAAGAGGAGAAAAATCGAAAATCCAAGGAAAAGAGGAAGGAAATTCGTGGAAGGAAGAAGAATCAAGGTCCATAAGGTAAGTTCTTCATCTTCTTCATGCTTTGGTTAGGAAATGAGTGTGGTTTTATTGAAATGGAGAAAACCTAGAGAGAGAAAGGGGTTTGGTGTAAGAATGCTTGTGAGGAAGAGGAAGATGGTGAAATCCTTAGGGGTTTTGAGTTCTTAAGCTAGGTTTAGAGTTTTCTAGCTTAAATGAAGTATGGGTAGGATGAATTGAAGCTTGATTAGGGTTTATGTCATTATAGGATGGTTAGGAAAAATTGGGGATTTTTCCAATTGGATTGAAATCCATGAGATGTTGGTTGTGTTTAGGAAATCAAGTGGCCATTCAAGAGCAAGAGGAAGGAGACAATTGATTTTGGGAAATTGCAAGTTCAAGGTGGGTAAATCCTTTATAGTTATTATGTAATGGGCAAATGTTTTGTGTGTATGTATGCTTGAATGTTAAATTGTGAATTGCTATGTTATGGAATTTACATTATCATGTGTTTTATGTTATGCCATACATGGCAAGATGTATGACAATTGGACAAAAATTAACTTGTGTTTATGTCATGCTGTGGATTGACATTTTGATATGATCGTTATGCCATTGAACTTGAATGATGGCGTTTTGCCTAAGAAAAAGCATAAAATTTGATTGTGTGTGGGCGAGAGAGGAACCGTTTTGTAGTCACGTCGACGTTGACAAAAAGCCTTATCCCGGCTGCCCTCTTGTGGCCCACGAGATCCGAAAATGGACTCGTTTCATTCACAGTGCAAACTTCAGTTTCTCTGTTTTGTTCCACGTAACCCTCGAGCCAATTGATTGTGCATTTACATATGATGTGTTAAGCTATGCTTGAATTGAATTACTTCCAATATGAAATGTTGTTATGAATTATGCAATGTCTTGTGAAATGTAAATGTGGATTCTTATTGTGATGTATATGCCTTTATGCAAGTTGTACATGTATGTGGTTGTTTGTGTGGCTCAAAGCCAATGGCTATAATTGGTTTAACCACTGAGCTGCAAAGCTCAACCCATTTTTCTCTCTCCCGAGGTGCAGATCAAGAAGACCGGTAAATCCTTGCAGGGCATTTGGACCGATTCAGAGAGAGTAGATTTTGTATTAAGTTAGTCATTAGGCTTTTGGATAGCTTTAGTAGCATATTGAACATTGACCATTCATTGTATTTTTGTACTTGTGTAAAGCCTGATGAAATGTCAATATGTAATTAAAGCTACAGATGAAAGCTTGTATGAATTTCATTCTGTTTTGGAAATGAAATGAGAATTTGAAAAGTTCCTTTTTCATGATTGTGTGATTTCTCGAATGTGAATGGTTAGTTGTTCATAGTTTATTGTTGTAATAGCCAATAGCTGCTTGTGTTAGAATAGCATGTTTGAGTTGTGAAGCTTGTGTGTGATGGGTATGAATATTGAAGTGAAGGTTATGAGCCCAATGAAGGGGGTAGTATGATTTGAGTGTTTGAGCTGAGTTTTGGGAAGTTTGATGCATTGAGTGAGAAATTGAATGGTTATGAAGTTGTTTTACTCTTAAGGATTGTTTTAGGAAGTTTAGAAGTGTGTTGGGCGTGTGGTTGAAAGATGGAAGCTTTGGTTTGGTTGGAAGGAGTTCTGGACTTGTTCTCCACATGTCCGTTTAACGGACACTCTCGAGTGGTTTTTAAAAGGTTTCTCCTTCGTTAAACAAACATGCAGGTCTGTTTAACGGACGTTCTCGGGTAAGTTTGGGGGTTTTGCCCAACGTGTGTCCGTTAAATGGACATGCATGTCCGTTTAACGGACCTTCTCGGGAGAGGTTGGACGGTTTGACCATTTGATGTCCGTTTAATAGACATGAATGTCCGTTTAACGGACATCCTCAGGTCAGCCTTGGTATTTTGCGTTTTTGTCCGTTTTCGAAGCCGATTCTCATTGTCTCGTGCAGTTTAGGGTTCGTTGGGATAACCCTTTAGGAACTCGCTAGTGCTTTCCGGTTTGGATTCGATTTGTTAGGTTCTGGGAACGTGGTCCAACACCTTGGTTGGGCTTCGGGAACGGGGCCCAACAGTAGCATCTACCAATTGTTGGTAATCACAAAAATTGTGGATCAAGAATTTCTCCTTGATCCCCAAATGAAGACCTCCCTCAAACTTGCGACACTTGTCCTCCTCATTTGCCACAATGTTGGCCGCATATCGTGACAACTGGGTGAACTTTAGCTCATAATCACTTATACTTAAGTCTCTCTGTGTGAGATTTAGGAACTCCCTGGTCTTCTCTTGGATATAGAACCTAGAGAAGTATTTCCTCCTGAAAGCCTCCAAAAAGTCTCTCCATGACAACACCGGAGGTATATCCTGACTATGGGGCACCGATTCCCACCAATGAAGTGCGTTCCCCTATAACAAGCTCACTGCATAATCCAGCTTCTCCTCATTAAAGCATTTCATCTGAATCAGGACCCTCTTGGTCCTCTTAAACCATGCTTCAACCTCTTCCGGATTATAGTCCCATTGAAATCCACAGCCCCATACTTGCGGGGCTTATTATACTACCCACTCTTTTCTACTGGAGCTGGTACGTAAACTTGTGACCTTTGACTCATGGCGTAAGTGAAAGCCTGGGCAAAGGCCTGAAAGAACCGCGGATCCATGGTAGGCATAAGAGGAGGAGGCGGTGGCACTTTATGCTGCACACTAGGTGCCTCAGAATCAGAAGCAGAGTGTATCCCCGTATCTTGCGGGATATAAGATTCATCCGTGCTCCCTTGGTGAGAGCCAGATCAAGTTGCAGCTCCTCGAGCTCTTTGTCGAGGTGGCATTTTCACTCTTTCAATATAAAACCATTTAAAATCTTTAATTAATGCAAAACAATTTCAAATCATGTGAAACAATTCAAAACAATGCATGTCCATTTCATATCTTAACCTACCTATTCGTGCCTCGGATACCCCTAAACCTAGTTGCTCTAATACCATAAGTGTTGGGACTTCACCCTCCCCGACGTCCTAAGTGACATCCGTACGCGCATCCCACGAGGGAGGCGTACCCACACCAGTCAAACATAAAAAAACAAACTCATTTTCCCGTCTTTCTGTACAGAATTTGGGAAACCTCAAACTAGAGTTAGAAATTAATTCCTTCAGAATGTTTGTAGTTCTATGTCTCTAGTTTATTTAGAGACAAGAATCATCTCATTTAGAGATCGGATACCAAAGTTATGGCCGAAATAATCAAACAAGGTTTTGTCCTCAATGCCATTGAACCTATCTTGTGCCAATTGGCATAACTTTCTCTATATATGTCGGACCAAGGTCATTCTTAGACTGTTGGAAAGAGAACTTCTATATATACAACTTTCAAAAGACCTTGTAGATAAATTCTATCATCTAAAGGGTTAAAATTGGACTAGAAGATGCAAGATGAACAGTACGTAAAAGATACATGTCATCACAGAAGATACACGTCATCACCAGACGATAAACGCCATCATAGAAGATACACATCATCACCAGATGATAAACTTCATCATAGAAGATACATGTCATCACAGAAGATACACGACATCACCAGACGATACTTGTCATCACAGAAGATACACATCATCACCAGACGGTACACGTCATCACAGAAGATACAAGTCATCATAGAAGATAAATGTCATAACAGACAATACACGTCATCATAGACGATACAAGTCATCATCAGATGATGCACATCATCACAGACGATACATGTCATCACCAAACGATACACGTCATCGTAGAAGATACAGTCTACAATCCTGAGCATCTCCATTTATAAGGATCATAACTTTTAACTCAGATGTCCAAAAATTTCATACTATATACCGTTGGAAAACTAGAAAGGCAAGCTATAACTTTATAGGAGACAACTTAGTCTAATTCTACCTAAATTAACCCAGATTTTTCCTTAAAGTTAGAACACAAATTTTTCTCTTATGAAAACTTGAAAATGCAATGTACAAACTTTGAGAGTTATGAGCAAAAACGTAATCATGTTCCATTAGCATCAAAAGATAAGAGTTTTACAAAGATTTAGTAGGCATTTCCAAGCCACAAATACATCAATATTTCGAAACCCCAAAATACAAAAGATACATAAATAATAATTTGCTCAAAATGTAACTAAAGCCTTGTGTTTTCAAAACTATCTTAAAGTACAAAAAGATGCATAATCGAAGTGATGCTTTGACCCTTGACTACTTAATATCTTACTCATCACCTGGATATGGGGAGGAGAATGGGGGTGAGCGTAAAGCTCGTGGGTAACAATTTTATAATCGGTAACAAGCAAAACTATTTATGTAAACCTTTCCATTGCAAAAATTCACATTTATTTAAATTAGTTATGCATCACTCTTGTCAACTTATCATGAGCACATAAGCATATCAAAATGGTTTGGGTAGATCCATAAACATGACACACTACTCATTTTCACATAATAGTCCTGTGTAGTCGTAAACTTGAGGGAGTCCATGAAATAGCTCCATGCTACTAGCGGGCAGGCAGAAGAAGCCTTTAACTTAGTCAACATGCACGTGCCATTCTTGAAGGGACTACACCAAACCCACATAACTTGTAATTCATGAACTAAAAACAGTTTGCCCTTTTGGCAACATTTTTGGAAACTTGTTGTTCATGAACATTAGATATTTTAAAAACCACTTCCGAAAACCTAATTTCACAAACATGTATCTTTTCAAAAAGAATCATTTTCAAAGTCTTTTCATAATTCATCAACACAATTCATATATCAAGCATATAGCATTTTATCAATTCATTCAGGAAGTAGTAAGTGCACATTTTAAAAGTAGTTGAAATCATTTATTTCCATTTCTTGAAAGAGACATTTATGGATTATTACTTAATTATAAAAATGTAATCCACCTTGAATTTCTTGTTTAAGAAATTGGCTCAAGGATGTCTTTCCTCTTGCCCCTCTTGCTTCTCTTGATGCCCTTTAACAATGACAAAAATCCCAACTCAATAGGGTTTTCAGTTGAATTCCCTCAAAGCACAATCACTAAAATTGATCCTATAATACTTAAACCCATACATTTTCTAAACTTCTTAAACCAAAAACCCTTCCAAAAATCCAAAAGATCAAGTAAGACCCTACCTTAATTCTTCACCAAATGAAGAGATCCTTAGCTCAAATAGAAGCTCTTATCTTCTTCTATCTTTTTTCCTTCTTGTTCGACCTCAAATTCTCTCTAAAAAGCTTATAAAAGATGAAACCTTAGCTCAACTCTCTTCTTTTCTCTCAAACCACCAAAATCTCACTTCCTCTTTTCTTGTCTTCATATTTTCTCTCCTTCCTTCTCTATTTTCATTTTTCTTCCTTCTCAAGAGCAAGACCACTCTTCTTTTTTCCCATTCTACCCTAATGAGCATAAAATGTCTACCTTGCGCTCCATTTATGCCTTATGTCTATTTCAACTTAAGTGACTTGCCAACTTTGCCCATACTGCATTCTTTCCATTTCAATTTGATGAACCCGTGTCTACTAACTTTGACACAAAGTAATGACTCCAAAAATAATTAATCTACCAAAACCTTAAATTTTATTTAAGATATACTTAGCTAAAGAAAAAAAATTAGGGGGCCAACAATTATTCTTTCCATCAACAAAATTAGCCAGATCCTTTTTTAGAGATATGATTTTTTAACAAATTTCTCTTTTTGAAGTTCTAGTTCAGTAGCCTTTTCTTCTAATTGTTTTATCTTTTCAGAATCATTCTCAAGCAATATATTTCCTAATTAAGTCACTTTTTCTTCTAAAAGTTCTTTTTCAGATACTTTTTGTTTATAATCATTTGCAAGAGACATATTTTTAGACAACTTGTTCTTGTTCACTCATTTTAATGATTTAATTTTAGTTTTCAAAGATGCATCATTGTTTTTAGACTTCTCAGCCTCTTTGAAATACTGAACAATTAATTTCTTATACTGAGCATACAGTTCATGATATGATTCTTCAGCCATAAGACAAACATTGCTTACTTCTTCATACTCTTCTTCATCAAAATTCTCAAAATCTTTATCAGACCAAGCTACAGTCAGAACTTGCTTTCTGGGTCTTCTATTTTTAGTTTTATCTTTTTGAAGAATAAGGAGACATTCTGGTCTGGTAAGTCCAGGTTTCTTGCAGTGATAGCATATAATTTGATTATTTTGTGTATTTCTACTACTACTACTGCCTTTCAGTTTTCTAATTTCCTTCTCTTTTCTTTATTAGCTTCTTTTTGTAAAAACATGCATATTTTCTGACCATAAAATTGAATTCATCAGCTCCATCTACCTGTAATTCAGTGACGCTTTCATCAGCATTTGATGAAGTTGAGTCATCAGCATTTGATGAAACTTTCAGAGCCATTCCTCTTCTGTAGGAGGATCCTTCATTTTATCCAAGCTTTGTCTCATGGATCATTAAGTTTCCTCTTAGCCAATCAAATGAAATAGTGTCTAGATTTTTCCAGTTTCTAGAGCTATCACTTTGGGTCTCCATCCCTTTGGTAATGACCTTAAGATATTTGTTACGAGCTCATCTTTGGGATATATCTTTCTCAAATTCTTCAAGGTTGTGATGATGTTGTTAAATCTTCCAAAGAATCCTTCTATGGTCTCTCCTTGTTTCATGCTAATAGTTTCATATTGATGTACTAAAAAATTTGTCCTATGTTTCTTTACCTCATTTGTTCCTTCAGATGTAACTTGAAGCTTGTCCCATATTTCCTTTACTGTAGAATAGTAGGTTATCTTTTCATATTCTTCTGGAGAGAGTGCACAAATACGATGATGTCTTGTTTTAGCAATCAACTTTGCATTTATTCTACCAACATCAGTTTATAATTCTACATCATCAGTAGCAGGAGATGTAACTCCCATTTTGATAGCTTGCTAGACTTCAATATCCACTGATTGGAGATAAATTGTCATTCTTTCCTTCTAATATGAATAGTTGTTTCCATTAAAATAAGGAGGCTTTGTGATAGACTATCCTTCAATACTTCTTAAGTTATTTGTCATGATCTATCATGTGCTGCAAAACATAGTGAATGTGAAACCTGACTCTAATGCCAAATGATAAAGCAAACACGAGCAAGAGGAGCGGGGAAGGGGGGGGAGGTGGTTGAATTGTGTGTGACTTGAAAATTTTTGCAAGTTACTATTAATTCGTATAAATGATATGAGCTTCTAAAAATTTAAAATAAAAGGAGCCTGTTGCAAATTGAAATAAAAGGCGCCGCTTGCAAATTGAAAAAAACAGTAATTATAACACAGAAATTTAAAAGTTAGGGAAAGAGAAAAATGACACAACCAATTTATACTGGTGGCTTATAACCAAGCCTATGTCCAGTTCCCAAGTATCCCACTTGAGTGTTTCACTAATAATCTCCAAGTAGTAATTTGACAAGCCTCTCCAATCTCACAAGAACAATTTTTCAAAGTTCTTCAACATTCCACATTAGTGGTATTTAACAAGCCTCTTCAAGCTCTCAATAAATGAAAATAGGATTGGCTCAATATGAGCTTCAATTAATATTGTTCTCTCTGTTGATAGAGTGTTTTCACTTTCTAAAGTATAAAAGGTATTTATGCTACTATCTCAAAAATGTAACTTTTTGAGAGTAAGCATTGATGCTACCGATATACTTCTAAAATCTGATGTCTATTCGAATGTAGTAGCTCTTTCTTAAATAAGAATTCCTCCGTTGCTTCAATGAATTAATTGATTGATTTAACTTTGAATCTATTAAAACATCTTCCTCACTTGACAAAATCTCCAAATATCTGGTTGTTTGAATAATCTTTTGATTGTATCTTGAAGTTGACTGTCGAATCAGGTGAATAAAGGATCCTTCGACCATACAGAAAAGATAGTAACTTATCCATTCTAGATTTTGTGAAACCGTTTTTGATTATTTGGATAAGTTCGTTAGCTTGGTTCCCATAAAAAAGAATTGTTAAATGTTTATCCTTTATTTTCAAGCAGATAACTAAATTTTATAATCTTTTTAAATAGATTGTTATATCTTTCTGAAATAATCCAAATAAATTTGAAATATTATTGAATTTTATCATCAAAATCATTAATTTAAAAGCCATGAGCTAACATATATCAAAGCTGTAACTCTTATTCTTCATCATTTAAGCTTATCTCCGTGTTATATCAACAACTTATGATTAGAAATAATTCTAGTATTGTTTTATCAGAGCTTAAAATCCTGGTTTTATAAGTTTTAGCCGGTATAGCTGTCGCATTTTTCCATATTATTCTGTTTAGCTTTAGCAAAATGATTATATAGCAATTGTTGATAGCGATTGGTGCTACTCCTAATATTGTTCACTTGTACTTTTTAGAATTTTTGAGGAAGAAAAGAAATTAAAAGAGAGTTATATTGCAGGAGTGCTGCCATATCTAGTTACAGTCTGAACAAGCAGCTACAGCTCATAGTAGAACATAGACAGTCATGGATGAAAATAAATAAATCGTACGGATTAGAGATCAAAGGACGCAGACATTTAGATACTTAAGTATTTGAAATTGCCTTTTGCTTGGTGTTGACTGTGGAAGAATATTGCAGAAAGGCATAGCATCTTCTTGTTTTATGTGGTAGGAGAACAACAATTATGTGCTGCTGCTTGTTAACATGGTTGAGTTTGGATTCATCGTCTAACTTTGTGTTGTGATCATCGACAGATCAGTTTTCTTGAGTCTGCCCCACTTACCATTTTGACTCTTAAACAAGTTGAAATTATGTCATAATTTCCTCTCAACAGGCCCCTGATGGTCACTTTTAATTGGGAGGTTCAAAACTTCCTACCATTAACTATACAAACATTTTCAGTCTTGTACTCTATGGATATGGAGGACTCAGGACTGGAGTTAGTTTCCCACAAGCATGTCTAATTCAGCGTCGATCTTTTCTATGGAATCTACCTGTAATATATGATGCGCAAATCCGATTAACAATTAGTTTTAATATAACTAGTACAAATCGGCAATGTTACGTGTAGTTTGGATTCTTTTTAAGGTACGTAGTTTAAGGAAGCTAACCTGTTTTATTTTATGATATAATCTTTGGCCATCATTCTACTCCAGCTGGGAGAGTATGGCGGTTTATATGCTTTGGAAATTTTCTTGTTAAGCTGTAATTTGGTTGGTTATAGAACAAAGAAGGCCGGGTCAGGGATGGAGCCAGACTCAACTTTAAGGGGGAGCCAAGAAAGGAGGGCTGTGCGTGCAGAGTTGAAGAGAAGAGAAGAGAAGATAGAGATTTTTTAAGGATGAGCCACTTATATTTGTAATTTTAAAAATTTTAATTATATAAGTAATTTTTTTAAAAAAATATTTGAAAGGGACGGCCATGCTATAAGGTAGCTCCGTCACTGGCTGGGGTTACCGGCTCTTTCTGCCCTCTTATTTTCAAATTAAAAATAAAGATAGCCAGAACTAGGAACAGAGGTAGGTGGGATTCAGTGGTACACTGGGCCTTCCACCCCTAAAATTATAAAATAATTATATATATATATATATATACATGTATATATTTATTAGGGCGATGTTATTTAGAAATTACTGTTGTACTGACCCCTCAAAATTTAAAAAATTAAATATTTTAGCCCCCTGTCTAAAATTCTTGGGGTCGTGGCCAGAACAACAATGTCTGTAAGGTATTTGTTGACGTTGACCTTAGTTCTTCGAATGGACGGTAAAAAGCTTTTAATAGTTGTTTGTGAGATACCAGCAACTCGAGTAGAAGTACCGGGGGACTAAATTGAATGAATCGATTAACTTCACTCTTAAATCTGTGTATCTGTTCTAAAAATTTATAGTTTGGAGGAATTGGTTTCTTCAAAATAAACATGACCAAAATCCTGCTATATTAAATTAAAACCAAGTAAATGTAATGCAACCTGTGTACTGCTGAACTACCAGACTTTCCTGTTTGCAAGTGTATCATTGACAGGTGATTGGAAAAGCAAAAAATATAGAAGTGAATGATCATCATTATTTTTCCAGTCTTGATGACTGGATACAATCCAATTGACAATCTACGGTATGACAGACATTACTGTCGTCATCCACTTGGGTGTCTAGACTCTAGATTCAATCGTCATTAGAAGTTCCATTTCGACTTAATACCGGAGGGTGGTCTCCAACTGGAGTGTTCCTATGCAATACCATTCCCCATGTTCTAATATTACGTGGTAAAAGTAGAACTGCTTAATGCTTTTCTACGGGTAGTTCAATTTGTAGGGGCTTTCCAAATAGTTTACAGTCATTAAGTTATAGGTTTGAGGCCATTGAATTTTTAAATTCATTTCAAGGAATTCTAACAAACAGTACAATTTATTATGAAATAATAAATTTTTTATTAAATAAATTCAAAAAATTATAAACCTGAAATTTATGCAACATATATTTAAAATTAAAAAATGTAGATTTCTTACAATAAAAATTAATTATTCTTCCTTCATAGTATTATCAAGTCAAGTAAAATTAAATTATAATGTATTAATTTTTCCCCTTTTAATCTCTTTCTAAATATTAAAAATTTTCTCTTTTATTCAATTTCTTTGGAGAGTTTTTTTTTTAATTTACCCTTTTAAGTTAGTGGTAAAAAAAACTGCTTGTTTAAGGTTAAAAGCTAGTTTCTTTTTATTTTAGGGAATAGAATCATATCTACTGTAACAAAGAGGTCATCTGTTAGCTCATCTTCAATGACTCTTATCTTTAGCTCAAATCTCTTGTTGGCCTTCTTCTTCCTCTTTTTAACCCCTAGGCCTTATCCTTAGCCTTTAAACTTATATTCCCTTAACGTTTCAACTCTCAATGTTGTCTTTGTTCTAATAACACCTATTCTTATACATTTCCTTCCTCTACTTCTATTCAAGTAGCTCTTTCTTCTCTTCCACATTAGGTTTCCTTACTTGGGCCTTCAACGTTATCTCTCTTTACAATACCTTTTCTCTAAATGCAACTTTCTTATCCTATACTTGATGCTCGATTTCTCGTTCCCTTATTATTCCGAATTCTCATCATAATCTCTCTCCTAAGAGGCTCCTAAGAGATCTTAGTGCTAAGTAGTAAGAGGTCACTCTTTTCTTAAAATGCTCAAGTTCATTCGTTAAGCTCCTGCGTAGACCTGATTATTGTGTCACCATGTATGAAGATCTTAAAAGATGGTACTAATAGGTGGTTAGCCACTTCATGAAATTATTTTATTGACAAAAGGTCTTTATTTCTCCAATTTCAAGCATGGACTATGGCAAGATGGAAAAAAATAGGGCGAAAACCCTTACATTAAAGAAGATTTTTTTGTTTAAATTCAATAGTGATCTTTTATGATTAAAATTCTAGAGCAAAGTCCTTAGTATTTGAATGGAAAGCCCTTATTACTTTAAAGATGAAAGTCGAGTATGTCATTTGATAAAAAAAAGCTTGAAACAAATCTCCATCTGGGTTTACTTCCATAATATAGTCGACTATAGGGCTGAGTTACTTTACTAGGACTATAGACAACCAATTTATCTAGTTGAAAATACAACAAAGTTTAGGCGAATAGTTTATGCATGAGTTTATCTAAAGGTAGAATGGTAGATACATCTTCTTAAAACTCTAATGAACAAGCGATTGGATAAGGAAGAATAACTTATTGATTCATAAATTCCACTTAGTTATCAATATAGATATGTCAAAAAAATCTCAAAGAAAGATTGGAAAGCCAATTAGAAAGAAACATGTTATAAGTGAATATAATGCAGTTATACATCAAGACAAGAATATTTTGAGGAACCCCTGATGGTGCATACTGCAAGGGCATAAGTTATATCTAATAGAAATGACACAACCTCTGAAAGGGATATTATCATGATCATCCCACTACAAGGAAAATCATGAATTGCGACGGACTAATACCGACGGTATTAAAAACCGTTGAAAATACCGACCGAAAAAATGGTTCGGTCGGAAAAGTTGGTGGACAGTTGAGAAGTAGCGACCGACCAACATTCCTTCGTAAAACTTAAGTGAGAGTTATTTACTGATTGAAAATTCGGTCGGTAATGGTGTCGGTAAAACCGTCGGTCACTTAAAACCTACCCCTCTTTTTTTCCTCTCCCCCGCGCATACTTCTCTCCTATCTCCCTTCGCCGCACCTGCCTTTGTCTCCCTTGGTTTCTCCGGCGACTGGCGTTTCATCTTCTCCGGCGACTTGCGTTTCATTCTTCTTCTCCCTTCCGCACGTGCTAAAGTCGGCTCCTCTCCCTTCCGCGGCTGCTTCTTCTCCGTTGATAGATCTACAAGCTTCGTTCTCCAACGCCGCCGACTGGAGTGACTGCTCCCCTCGCTAGCGTTGTGGTCTCCGACGAAAGTAAGTCACATCTCCTCCCTCCCCTTTGCCGATGCCGATGGGTATGGATTTTGAATTTTAATTTAAATGTTTAAATTTTTTTTGTTCTTATATTTAAATGTATATTCATATAATTGTTGATTTATTTTTAAATGTTGTAATTGATTTGAATGTTGTAATTGATGATCATCTGTAAATGTTGATCCTGGAAG
>JAOSBP010000008.1:11328470-11342608 GCA_027563825.1 Erythroxylum mucronatum | reverse complement strand
TATATCAATAGATATATAATTATATATCAACTAAAATTTGACATGTCTCTCAAGACATATATATATATATATATCAACTAAATTTTGACATGTCTCTCAAGACATATATATATATATATAGGACAGCAATATCCTGCTTACCTTTCATCATACATAGACCAAATTAAGCATAAACTTGACGACCTTCCAGAGGAGATCCCCAGAATGCTAATTAATCAATTCTTCTATAATACCTACAGCCTAGACCAAATTAAGCATAAACTTGCCGACCTTCCAGAGGAGATCCCCATAATGCTAATTAATCAATTCTTCTATAATACCTACAGCCTGTATGATTCTTGCAATGCCACATTAGCTGTTCAAGAAGTGGTAATTTGAAAGACGAGAAAAAGTAATGACATCATGACGTTTGCCACATTAGTCGTTCAGGAATTTTAATGATAAAGTCAAAAACCGGACGCATGTGAGAAGCATTATCATACATGACAGATGTAATAACACTTTCCCTAACTTTTGAAAGATCATCAAATCTTTGACTTACGCACCCTTTAACATGTATTATGCATGAAGCTGTTGCAAACAACCTTCACTTTCAATATTTCCAAGGTTAGTAGATAAGTTTGACATGCTTTTCAAATATTCTCGACCTTAATACAGTTCCAAGCATTTTGCAGTGTTGGCCATATAAAATGAAACTTCGAACTATAAACCACAAATCAAAGTCATATCTTGATTCTAGAAACTCTTATTAACCGAGTACCAACTATCCGACATGTAGATCAAATAATTGTTCTTAGTGCAGCAGATCAGCGGAATGACCCTGAAGAAGTCCAGCACGAATCTGTGTAGCAATGTCTCCCACTGCCCCAGGGCCATGGGGAATGAAAACAGAGGACGCCTTTGAGGACGCCCCAATCTCTTTCATAGTATCAAAATACTGAGTTATCAGCACCATATCCATCACATCCTTAGCAGTTGTTCCGGGGACATTCTCAGAGAAGGTAAGCACACTATCCCTCAAGCCATCAACGATGGCCTGACGTTGACGAGCTATGCCAAGCCCCGACAAGTACTTAGACTCTGCATCTCCTTCAGCTCGCTTGATCTGCAGAATTTTCTCTGCTTCAGCCTTCTCATTTGCTGCCACTCTCAGTCTAGCAGCTGTCATAGCATTTGAAGGAGAATCAGTATGCAAGACTAAAAGAACCATAATTGTATATGTTTCAAGAGTATCATCTGCAGAAAAGGCTTTCATGTAAGCAATCATTATGCCTGAAGTATCTCTTGCTAACTTCTAGTGACAGACTTATCAACCAAGGTTTTTTTCTTTCTTTTGAAAATATCAGGAGATTTAGCAATCATGGCTGAGTACTATGCATTTCAAAAAGGTGAAGCAGTGAAAGCAAAATTTTTGCGATGATATTGCTACCTTGATAGGAGACCAACAACTAACCTGCATTTATCTCATTCATTGCTCTCTTTACATGAACGTCAGGCTCTATATCCACAATAAGGGTCTGCACTATTTCATAGCCATAGGCAGACATGGCCTAGGAGAGAAGAGAAGAGAAGAGCAAGGTGCTTGATTAGTGACCTAAAAACATCACTGACATGACCATATGTATAAATTATACCTTTTCGAGCTCATCTTCAACAGCTTTTGCAATATCATTCTTCTGTTCAAAAGCGGCATCCAAGTTCAGTTTTGGCACACTTGCCCTGATGACTGTAGATGCAAAGTCAACTATCAAAAATCATTTCGGTTAAATTTTAAATGCAATGTTATTATATGCCATCATTATTAAACAAAAGTATTATCTAGTGATCTGAAACATTAAAACAGTATTAATTATACAGGCTTTCTCAAAGCAAAAGTTAGTATATACCATCAAATACATAGGCTTGGATTTGTTCCTTGGTGTTGGAGAGCTTATAGAAGGCATCAGAAGCTTTTTCTGCCAAAGCATGATATTGAATAGATGCAACAACAGTGACAAAGACATTATCCTGAAAAGATGAAATTGTCAGTTGGAGTACCAGAATACAAAAACGTAAATGTGAATACTATTTATTTCTCGCCTCCCCTTTCCCCTATTTTCTTTCTTTTTCCCCTGGAATGAATCATCAGATGGAACGCCAGCTGGGAGGAAACCAAATTGGAAAATTGGAAAATCATGCTCTTTCTCTCTAAATAAAAATATTCCACCAATCAAATGCCAAGAATTCACGGAAGCAAAAGTAAGATGCTGACCTTAGTTTTAGTTTCACACCTAACATCAAGCTGTTGCACACGTAGAGACAGCCCACCTGCCAATTGGTACCCCAGACACCATGGCAAGCAGTGGCACCCAGGTTCAAGCACATCATCAAACTTCCCAAACTGTTCACTTATAGCAACATTAGACTCATCCACTTGGATGCAACCAAAAACTTGTCCCATGTCTGATGTAATTTAACAA
Organism: Erythroxylum mucronatum; assembly: GCA_027563825.1. Lineage (NCBI taxonomy): Eukaryota > Viridiplantae > Streptophyta > Magnoliopsida > Malpighiales > Erythroxylaceae > Erythroxylum > Erythroxylum mucronatum. The sequence continues at coordinate 11,340,149 of JAOSBP010000008.1, read as the reverse complement.
TGAAGCATAGAGGTTTTCATAACATTCTAACAAAGAGTCGTACCTGAGAAAGCAACCAATAGATTCAAAACTCAGAGCAGTAATGACTTTTACAAAGACCACTCCTACTCCACCAATTATCATGATTATATTGGCATTAATCTCTTTTTTGTTTCCTTTATCAAACAGAAGTAGAAGAGTGGTAAAGATAGGTAAATAAAGGGAATGGTATTATCATGCGAAAATTTTAGTTTCGAATAGCCAATGAAAAAGAGAAGGAAGTGAATCACTATCTTCTCTCCTCTACCAAAATGAAAGCAGTTGCTTCCTACAACAATAACAAAAAGAAAACAATTCGAGAAAACCGATACTCGCTCTCTTATAGTTTAAGCCATCAAAAAACTACAAATTACGAACAATAGAAACCCTAAAGAAAATCAAACACATGGGGTTTACCTTCTATATTGTCAACCGATGAAACACTCGGATGCATCTCCACTAAAACATCGACACAAACTGAAAGTTCATAAAATTCGAACTACAAAAACCCACCTTTTTGCCAGCAAAAGGAGCCTGATAAAAAGTGGGCCGAATTTCCTCTCAAAATCCTGCAGCTTCCCAGGAATCAAACACAAGGTACAGAGAAAAGAAAAGGAGCTTGTAAAAAATTTAAGCTTAACAAGTACACAGATACAACAAGCCAATAGAAAAATCTAAAAACCGGGTTCCAATCTTATTTGAAGTACAAGGAACAAGAGTTTCTGACGTGCGTTGTCTATAATAAAAAGGATGATGCTCATCGACTTACCGAATGAATGTTGTATGAAGCCAGAGAAAGTTTTTTTTAAAAAAAAAAGGAAGAGTAAAATATATCTCTCTCTACTTATTTAATTTATAGACTGCGTTTCTACTTGTTCCTCCTGTTGGTGTTATCCTATCGCACATTTTAAGCCAATAATGTCAGTACCGTACTGAACTAGAAACTCTGAGAGTGAGTATGTTACAAGTAATTTTTAAAAATTATAAATTAATTCTTAAATTTTTTAAAATTATAAATAGCCTCTCAATATATTGTGCAATATAATATATAATTTTACATCAATTATATCTTCAAAAATTATAATAATATAAATTTGAAATAACAACAATATATTTATTTTTGTTAATAATATTTTTCACATATTTTACATATACAAAGTAATGCAATTAATATAAAAAATTATTATAATCATCATACAAATATAAAACTAAGAATGATACAAAGTACTTAAAATGTTACAATTTTATCATATAATAAAGAATAATTACATTAAAACATCAAAAAAAAAGATAATAAAATTCTATGACTCCATAAGTACTACAACAAGAGTATGTACTAAGAAACACAACTTACTATATGCAAAACTTGAAACAAAATATTTACGATTAAAAGTTTTATATTTATATTACATATATAGAATTTAAAATATGCATTAAATACAAGTTAAATTAAAAGAAATGAAGAAATGAAAAACATGTAACTTCATTTAACCGCATACTCGTACAAATTGCATTGACTTCAATTATCATGATTTACAAGAGTCTCATCATTACTATTATTCAAATTCATTGCACCAAATAACATGTCAATACTTTTCCATCTAAGATTATCTTCCAAGACACTATTATCTATCAAACTCAATTCTTTAGAAACTAATATTCTAAAAGATCGAAATGATCAAGATAAATTGGATCTACATAACTACTTGTTCTATTAAAAAATAATGAAGATAAATTGGATCTACATGACTACCTGTTTTATTAAAAGTCTTAGTAAACAAAAAAATAAATTATTAAGAAATTACAAGAAATTATATTCAACTTAATAATAATAATGGCATATCTTTCTCAAAAGTTTTAAATTGTATTGAACAAAGACCAATTTGTTCAATTTTTTGTGTTCCAATCTATTCCTTTTCTTATAATGGATGAATTTAAATATACCCTAATTCCTTTCACACCTTGTTGCACTCACATATCAATTCAGAATTTCAATTGCAAATCTTTGCAATTCCATAACACTACTTCCAAATTGGTCCTACCAAATAACCCTAAGACAACAAAATTAACTTTATAAACAAAACAAAGTGATGATTAATTTCCAGTAAGTATTAAATTGAAAAAAATATATACATTGATTAAGTTTATCTCTTTGACGAATACCAATAGGCATCCTAACATAACCATAAGCATCTTTATAAATGTAACATCAGACTCTCTGAGCCCTTTTTATTGGTCTATACTTAGAGATACTACTGTATATTGATATATATATATATATATGGTAGTATATGAGTTCAAAGTTGTATTTAAATCCTTTTGGATATATATATCAGTGATTTATAATATTATATGCCCTTACATGAACTTAGAGTCATTGGTATGCGAAATCTTGGAGATTTCTAACATATAAGCTTCTAAGTGTGTAAAACCAAGTCCATTGGAAGGATATGACCCTAGTAGTTAAGCTAAAGGTGATTAGACATGATTTATAGACTTATTGGACACTTAGAAAGCTTAATTGAAAAAGTTGATATACATAAGGACTTATTTTCCAATTGTTAAAAGTTAAAGGACTTAATTGTAATTTTTCAATTCTTGAAGGAACAATATGAAAAATTTTAAAGTTAAGGGACTTAATTATTATTTTCAAAAGTTCGGGGACCAAAATAAAAATAAAAGTTTTGGTCATTCCCAAATTTTAGGTTTAATTGTAAATTTATGAAAAGTTTGGAGGGTATAATGGTTAAAATTCTAGACCCTTCTTCATGTATGACCATCCACCCCACCATTAAAGACTTGAAACATTTTGTTTTAATTAAAAGAAAGAAGAAGAGAGGTGGAGAAGAACTTATTTTTGGCCATCACTAAAATTCTACCCTTTTTTTGATTCTCTAACCCAAATCAAGGTGTTCTAAGTTAATTTGGGATTGAGGAACTCAAATCTATCATTAGATTTGAGAAATTCTCAAAGGAATTTAAGATATCACCAAAGGAAAGTTTAGGTAAATTTTGTCTCATCTCTCTCTACATTATGATTTTGAGTTTGGTGTTAAGATATTTTGTTCTCCATGCTTGAATATGCATGAAACATGATTTAAATGAATAAAATGAGTCATGGAGAAGTTCCCTTTAGCCAAAACCAAAAATGTTCTCTTTTTGGTAAAAGTTTGTGGATTTTGATTATTTTTTTGAAATTGATGATTTAAATGAATTCTATGGTGTTAATTGTATATGTATAATGTGAACTGATGATGAAAAATGAAGAAGATGTGTGTTGGATAAAGCTTGGTCGAAATGATGGGAGAAGAAATGGATTAATGTAATAAGTTGTATAATTATAATGAATATGGCTTAAATGAAGGGAATTGGATCAAATGGAGTGGTAAAATGTGTTTTTGTTTGGAAGTGTTTGTTATATAACAAGATAGGAGCATGAATTACTATGATCAAGTCTTGAAAATGTGACTTGAAAGTCGTGCACATTGGGTGTTTGATAAAATGCCTAAGTAAACTTAGCTTAGGATTTAAAGATTCGTAATGATATGCATTGGCAAGCGGCTTTCATGTTTACTTAGAATAAATTTGAATTATTGCTTAGATTGATGAGTAATGGCCTAATGTGCTTGGATAAAAATGTACTTAATTACGTTTTGTTAATTACGTTTTGAAATGAGTAAGTATTGGATTAAAGGCATTAAATGCCTTAGAAAATGAAAAAGAAAAGCTAATGTGAATAGTAAGGAAGTAACCATTTGAGAAGCTTAAAGGCCGAATTCTATAGCTTAAAGATAGTGATATTATGTTTTATATACTTACGTGATGGAGTATAAATATGAAATACATGTTTGAGTAGTAAATACATTGTATATTTTATATATAAAGGCTTGAGAGCTGTGAATTAAGGAGCTCGCACCGAGGATTGTTGAAGTTAAGGAAGTGTACACCTTCTTTTTAGGTGAGTTGGGGAAACCATATATCTCTCAAATGGGATTTAGGACATCCTAAGACACGAATGATGACTTGTATGTGAATTTTGAACCTAGGTAATGCATAGTAGAATTGAATCTCAAATAAATGTTAGTGTACTTATGTATTTAATAAACGACATTGTTTTTAATAACTCTTTGCACTTGGAGTGCAATTGATGTTTTTATTACATATTTTGAGAAATGGTATTGTTTTCAACAAACCTACACTTGAAGTGCAAAGGACAACGTTTTATTTTCTGAAACTTTATTTTTGAACAACTTTGCACTTAGAGTACAAAAGATGACTTTTATTGCATGAAATAACGTTTTGGAACTTACATATACATAATTGAGTGATGTATGTTGTGTGTATGTGTTCTCTTTTGGCTTAGAGTCAAGGAAGGGTTCCATTTTATTGATTGGACCAATAAATAAAGGCATGATGCCTTACTTGGTTTTAGTACTTAATATTTGTTTATGAATTTTGTAATTGGTGAGGAAACGATTGGCTAATCGTGTGCTAGGCACAACAGATTAAGCGACCCTCGTACCCTTGACGATGGTACATAAAAGTCGAGTCACCGAAACGACACCTTCTACGAGACTTGCGGGTGATTCCATACCTAGGGTCTAGACATCGACGAGGTCATCACCTAAGGTCATGACACTCTTGTCAACTGTAGTCCAGCCTCACCATGGATGAAAGTTGAGCCAACACTAGGAATCGGTGGGTGTGCACACTAGTTTGGTCAACTAGTGGTAACATACATGATTGTTTTGGTTTATTCTGAGATTTATTTTCTGACGAGATTTAAATTATACATGTGATGTTTTTCTACTTTTGTGTACTAGAACTGCAACCTATGCTCACCAGATGAGTGATTAATATGCTAGGCCTATGTGATTCCTAACCAGTATATGTTGAGTCATAGGCTAGGCCTATGTATTTCTATGTCATGTATGTTCACTTCATTTGATATCTATACGGTCTTGGTATGTATAGAGTTCTATTTGCGATATATATTTTTCCAGCTCATTGAGTACATAGTGTACCCCACCCCTCCGCTTTCCAACCATGCAGGTTAATTTAGTGAGCTTAAAGCTCTGAGTAGATTGTGTGGTCTTTTAACATTTAAGGGACATGACCTCACGTAGGTACTCTCTGTTTGTACTTTTGTTGCACAGTGGCTCATGGACTATTTTTCTTAGATTGGTTATGCTGATATGTTTTATGATTTTATAAATTAACTCTTGACTATCTTATTGCTTGTAAAAGACCTTATGTATGAACTTTTGGTACTATCATTGAAATTGCTTTTGAGTGAGCTTAAAAGTCCAAAAGTTATGGTAAAATTTTAATGTAAATATGAAAGTGTGTTTAAAATTGATTGCAGGTGTTTTGATTGAGTTTTGAGATTTTTAAAATACGGCTATTGTGCTGCCTAAATGTTTTAAAAAATTATTTGGTTAACCTTGAATAGTTGGATTAAGGATATCGTGAGTGTCCTTAGCCCGGGTAGGCGGTGATTGTCATGTGCTCGATGTGGTATTGGGTCGTGACCATAAACCTCTATTTGTGAGACTAGGAAATCTTGCAACATCTTATGGGCAACAATTGTTGTAATATGTAATAGCATTTCGTATTAAATTCAACTTGCATTGTAAAACTTGGTCTAAAATATACATTAGGATTAAAAAGCCCTAACTGCAAACAACAAAGAGTAAAGTTGTCTTTCACAACTATCATTAATGACTATAAGATGGGATGTATACAAAGAAGGCATATTTTTCAAATTGGCCTTGATTATTTCCTTCACTCCATCCATGACAACATAAAAATAACTCATTGTTACATTTTCATCATTATCATGCCCAAACGAACTACTCTTACTAAAGGATTATAAACTTGGATAATAAATTGACATTGAGATCAAAATTTATGATCTTCAAGTATAGTTCTATAAACCTCCAATCTTACATCAGACCTTGTATGTTGAGATACAATCCACTTATTACTTATAAACGTTTGTCTTAACTCCTTTTTCATTAGAACAAAACACTGAAGTGATGAAAAATTAGTCACAAGTCTTATAATAGCAAAATGACACAAATTCCTATCATTGGTGAAATCTTTTCTGATCAAATTCAGGACCTATGCACAATTATAAATGAACTTGGTCACTTTTTTTTTTTTGCTTTCAAAAAAGTTTCATCAATGATAAGAAAGTATCTAGCATCCTCTATATTTTTCAACATTAGGTCAATGTAATGTGCAAAATATAATGTCCAATAAAATGAATTATACCTGGTTTGCAATCCTTTTCTGGTTATTTTATAAGCAGAATCATTGTTAGTAATGAATTGAACAATGTTTTTTGACCTACCCAACTTCATTTACAATTTCATTAAATATCTAAAACAAAGTATTAGTATTTCTATCAAGGCCAGATGTATCAATAGACTTCAAAAATATTATCCCCTTAGCATAATAAACCAAAAAACTAATAACAACTATCACAGATGATTAAATACTTATAAGTTATCCAAGTCATTCTTCCAGATAATTGTTTATTTCATAAGCAAATTTATTCAAAATTTTATCTTAGTAATCAACAATTAAAGAAGCTTTATATCTTGGACCGTAAGAGGTAATAACATCAACTATAGGTTGGTAATAATAAGATTTAGCAGTATTAAATCATATACTTGAATTATACCAATCTCTAGATATTGTTATACCTACATTATAAGCCACTTCTTTAGATTGCAAAGCAATATGGATTGAAGGCTGAGCTCTAAAAGTTATTCCTTTAACTTTCAAATGCTTGTTTCAACATAAAAAATGGTATACTTCTTCATTATAGGAATCAATCTAGCAAGAGTTTAAGTTAGATCATCGAACCGTCTTGAAGTGGTTGAATTATTAGAAGTGCTTGAACTTTTGTCCATTTATCTGTAAAAATAAATAAAGAAAAATGTCAAAATTAAATTAATAACTTCATACCAAAATTAAGTTGTGTAAATTAACAGAAAGAAAGAGAACAAAAACAGTTTCTCAACAATCATATGATCTAGACATGAAAGTGAACTTCGTAAACTTATATTACTGATTCCTTAAGAAAAACTGAGGCTTAAGCACATTCTATCCAAGAATTATAATGTTGTGTTATTTCACAAACTCACAACTATAACCGATTTTGTGTGATTACATAATTCAACCATAAATTCATAACTACAACCTATTTTGTGAGAGTACAATTCAACTATAAATTCATAATTATAACTCATTTTGTAAGATTACACAATTCAACCGTAAAGTCATAATTATAAGTCATTTTGTATGATTACATAATTCAGCCATAAATTCACAACTATAACCCATTTTGTGTGATTTCATAATTCAAACATAAACTCACAACTATAGCCATTTTGTATGATTATATAATTCAATTATAAACTCACAACTATAACCCATTTTGTATGATTACATAATTTAACCATAAAGTCATAATTATAACTCATTTTGTATGATTACATAATTCAACTATAAACACAATTACAACTCATTTTGTGTAATTACATAATTTAACCATAAACTCACAACTATAACTCATTTTGTGTAATCACATAATTTAAACATAAATTAATCCATTTTGTATGATTCAATAATTCATTTATAACTCATTTTATAATAATAAGTTTATGACAACATATAACCTAATTTGCTTGTAAAATCATTTTAACCTTTCATTTACTAGTTCTTCACAGACTTTTATTCATCATAATAATATTTCATTTAGTAAGTTTAATCATCATAGACAAGAGATAATATAATATAAAGAATTAGACAACACAATATTTCATTCACAATTTCATATCCAAAACAAGATAATATTTAATTCCATGTTCCTTAAATCCTTAAAACACATACTTGAGAGTTGTATGGAGGACGAAGGTGAACTGCTTGTAACAGCAATTGGTTGTGATTATGATGCATAAGGAGACAAGTGGTGCAGTGAATGGACACGAGTGAGGTTGAGCTTAGTGTAGAGAGAGTGAGAGACTAAGTGAGAGGGTAGGCAAAGGTGGCTTAATGGTGGAGGGTGAGGATCTGACTATATTAAGATTTAGGTTTAATTAACTTTTTTTCAATCCAATTTCTTATATTTCCAAATCTAATTAGTACTCAACCAGTATTTTGTACATTAGGTAGTAACAGAGGTTAGTACTACCATTTTTCAGTCGGTATGACATATACCAACTGGTGTCCACTGATATGGTATGAAACTTATATCTCTGTTGTTAATGCTATATAAGCAAGTATAAAAATTTTAATAATTGTGTTATGGGATGGGCTTTTCATATGTTGGGTTTAGGAGTGAAGATCTAAATGGATTTTGGTTTGGTCGATATGATCCTATATTACGTATAACTTGCTTAAGAAGATTTTATCTCATGGCCTTGTATATTTAAATTAGAATGAAATAGAGGGTTATTGGATATCTACAACTTAATGTGAAAAGGAATCTTAATATTTACAACTTAATATGAAGAATATCAATTACATAGGATGGGGTTTGATAAGTCCACTTGCAGATTTATATAGGATGGGGTTTGATAAGTCCACTTATAGATTTATATATGGCTAATTAGATTTATTAATGAAAGTGTAGTCAAGAAATAAACATGGGGAGTAGAAGAGCTTAAATTTGTTTAAGAGAAAGGAGACAAAAGAAGAAAGAAGAGATTTCAAAAGTTTTCATTAGTTTTTGAATTTGGTCATTACAAAAGTTTTAATATAGTATTATCCCCTCTTCAAACTTGAAAATTATACATAGAACATAGCATTAAACTTATTAAAGGCATTTGCCTTTAATCGAATGTCATTTTTTTTATTCTTTTTCCCTGCTTCTCACATTTCCTCTTATCATAAGAAACTCTTTTACAAGTCAAACAATGTTTCCAATTTTGTCTTTTCCATTATTCCTCCTAAACATTACACCAATAATCGGGTCATTGCTCTATTGTGATGTTTAATCATCCTTTGTCCCAAAATAGCTACTAATGTTTTATATACACTAGTAAAAAACAGTGGTAATTAGGCTAATATTGGTTTCTTCTTAGATATACGCTTCTTAAACTACAAAATATAAAATGTTAGATCCCGTTTTTGGAGCTCAACCCCAAAATCATAAAACGTTTGTGTATTCCAATGAAATCTCCTTAACTATTATGTGTTTATCTTCATGCTCTGATACCAAAACTGTTGGGTCTCGATTTTCCAAAGCCCAACTCTTAGAACTAATGTAAAACCGTGAGCGTCTTACTATCAAAAACCCTTCATTTGGAAGGAAGAATCCTTTGCAAGCAAATGGCGGGTTCATCGCGGGGAATGAACAAGAACTTCTGCTGAGACCCTTCAGGAAAAGTTTGCCGCGGCGACCTCATATCTTCGTTGCGGCGAAGTTCCAGGATTAAGATTGCCACGACGAACCCTCCTAGAATCACAACCCCTTAACCTAAAATTTCCAATGGTTTCTACATCACTCTTACCTTACTTTCAATTTACTTTGTCCCAAAATCACTCCCTCTAATGCATCATAATTTCATAACAATTCAATATTATCTCATCATACTCTCTAATCTCTTTTCATTTAATTCATTTCTTACAACTAATTCTCATTATTCATAATTCCTATCTTTCTCATATAATATCTCACTTATATATCTATACGTAACAACAATTCATAATCAAAATAGTCATCTCAAATCGATAACTTCCTCAAGTATACCTACTTTCAATTCAACCTCATCCATACACCATTTCATATTCCAACTCAACATCAAAAGCAACAATTTTTACAAAAATTTAATAGCATTTCAAGCCACAATACATCAATGTCTCAAATCTCCAAATACAAAAAGTTACATGAACTAATAATCCTTGAAATGTGACTTAGCCTTGTATTTTAGAAAAATAACTTAAATTCCAAATTATGTAGATTTTGAAGTAATGCCCTTATACTCTTGATCACTCGATCTATTTCTCATCACCTGAAGATGGGATGGAAATGGCGGATGAGCTTAAAGCTCGTGGGGAACAAGTTTATAATCGAGAAGCAAGCAAAAACCTTTATAAAACTCATTGCTATTGTACATTTTCGTAACCATAGAAATTTCACAGTAAAAATCATCAAACACTTATTTCTCAAAATTCTCAATTTATCAAACAATTCATGAGCAATTTTAAATCATATATGCATCAAACTTGTCAAACACATGTACACATATAAGCATATCAGAATGGTTTGGGAGGTCCATAAACAAAACGATCTAGCTCATTCCCATATAACGCTCCTGTATAGTCGTGAATAGAACAAACTAACACAACTGCACATAGTTGTTTTGCGTAGCCGTAAACATGAGGAAGTCCTTGACGGAGCTCCATGTCACTAGCAGACAGGCGGAAGAAGCCTTTAGTCGAAGTGCACTTGACATACAGTATAAACCAAACCAAACCTACATAACATATATTGTATGACTTGAAATAAATTGCCCAAAATGGCACATTTCGGAAACTTGTTTTTCATGAGCATAAAATGTTTCAAATGCATTTCCATTTCACAATTCATTCACAAAATTCATATACCAAACATATCAAGATTTCTTAAATCATTCAAGTAATAATAATGCAACATTTATAAAACAAAATGGAATCATTTAATTCTATTGCTTTTGAAAACATTTAGTGGATTATTTACTCTATTATAAACATATACCCATCTTGATTTCCTTGCTTATAAACTTGCTTAGGGATGTCTTTCCTCTTGCTTCTCTTACCTCTCTTGATTTCTTGTTTAGCTTCAAGATCTTCAAACTCTTCAAGATCTCTCTCTTGAAAGCTAAGAAACTTGAAACCCTAGCTTCCTTCTTTTCTTCTTCTTCTTTCCTCTCCCACTGAACTCTCGCCTTTCTCTCTTCTCACTCACGTTTCTTTCTTCTTAAAAATGCAAGACAATATTTTTCTTTCCAATTATGCCCTTAATCAATGTGCAAAGTCCACTTTGCCCTTCCCTTAAACCTTATAGACTTTAACCTTAAGTGACTTACCAATTTTGCCATTGATACAATCTTACTACCTTAATTCAATTAACCAAAGTACTAAATCCTGTTCACATTAACATACTAATTAACTCCAAAAATTAATCCATCAAAACCTCATAATTTATTTAAATCATGCTTAATTCAACAAGAAAAATTTCGAGGGCCAACAACTACTCATTTGCGAGAAACGTCCCTTTTTATAGGGTTTTACTGATCTAATCTTAATCTAATTCTACCTTGTAAAGATGTCTATCTAAAAGATGTCTACTTTGAAGAAACAGTTATTTAGTTGAGTTCTGTAACTAACTCAAACTGATTAACCATCCGACGTAGTATCGGGTCTTCATCATAGTTTTTCTTTCGTCTCACTTTCTCTTCTGCTTCGTCTTACTTTCATTCGTCTTAGTTTTGCTTCCGCTTCGTCTTACTTTCGCTTCGGCTTCGGCTTAGTTTCTTTCGTCTCATTTTCGCTTCCGCTTCGTCTTACTTTCTTTCATCTTAGTTTTTACTTCCATCTTACCAAAACGGTTCATCACTTTCTAATATTATTATTATTTGATTTTCATCAAAATTATTAATCGTGAAG
>JAOSBP010000008.1:11318150-11328370 GCA_027563825.1 Erythroxylum mucronatum | reverse complement strand
AGTGGACAAGGCGACTTATCAGTACCGAGCAAGCATAAGGCGACTTACACATGTACAAGTCGACTTATCACTTACAGCGTCATGCACGTATTTCCAACCAAAGCATTCACAAAAGGCTTGGGTTCCTTTAAAGCAAGAGGCCACACTAATTTTCCATGCATAGATATATTATTATCACGAGCCATGCGAATACCAAGACATATTTCCCATCATATTTGTTATTTATGCTTCAACTCGCCTAATTATGATGGGGTCTCTTATGTCATATTTGTAAAGCCCATAAAAGGAAACAAAAGAGCTTAGTCTTAACTAATCAACTCAGCAGCTAAGCTTTAACTAATCAACCTAGCCCATAAAGTAATTAAACAAAGGAGTATAAAATGAAACCAATAGTTGGGAAATTAGACACCGATAAAAAATAAGTTGCTTTCTTCATTTTCTCTCTATTTTTTCAACTAGTTTGTTTTTAAAATACATCACCATTCTCATGCATGTCAAATTTTTCTCATGTATTCCCTCATTTTGTTTGTTTTGCAATAAATTGTGAGAAAATTGTAGAGGTTACCAACCCCAAAATTCCTTAGAAAGACATAAACTTTAGATAGGTAAAAAATTTTCTAGCAACAATTCTATGTCTTTTATTCTGAGTTTTAGTTATCCAACGCCACTTTGTAGTTGGAATATACATTGTGATTCTTTAGGGAAATAAATTGAAGTCATGGGAAAAATAAAAATGGAGAAAAATGGTTGGAAATGAGAAAAAAAAGGAGGTAGGAGAATACGAGAGGGTGAAGAAGAAGCCAATTTAGGAAAATTTGAATTATATTAAGGGGCAAAATAGGAAATGTAAAAATTTAAGGCTAAAATTGGAATTTAATTCCAAGAAGGGTATTTTGTATTAATAGAATTAAATGAGGGTAAAATAGGACTTTTAATAGTTAAGGGTATTTTAGTAATTATGGTGGCTAGGTTACGTAAGGATTTTTTTAAATAATTAAGACTATAGTGAAAAAGGGAAGAATGATGGATTATTAAGAGTACTTGAGATGAGAAATTTTGTTAAATTAGTCTAATAAAATTTTGTAATGTCTAGGTCCAAAGGCTCGATTAAGGAGCAAATTGAATTATCAACTAGTTGAGTCTGAAATTTAGGTAAGGATAACCTTAGATCGTACTCTCAGAATAGTATACGGTTCTTTAAACTTTGAATTTTTTTTATTAATAAATTATTTTAAAGCAAATCATATTTTGAATTGATCATTAATTAAAATAATGATTGACAATTACATTTAAGGATTTCTAAATTATATGAATTGGGTTTATTTTATTTCACAAATAATTAACAAAGTATAAGGTGTTTCGCTTTTTTATTTTATTATGTGTTATAAGGTGTGTAGCTTGTTAATTTGGTGAAAATTGTATTAAATAAATAGTGACCATTTGATAATAAGTTATGAATAAATGGTATAAATTGTAAATCTGTAGCTTGCCTAAGATAGGCTACATTCGATGGTCATAAATTGATAGGTTGTTTAAATATGAGTGAGTGATGCCTAGGTATCTATTCGTGGAGTAGGTACTGAAACATCCTAAATCCCAAGGATGTCCTATGTCGATGGTTAAGTACCAGAGTGATACCAAGATATTTTGAGAAATTGCGGTACCGAAATATCCTAAATCCCAAGGATGTCCTATGTCGATGGCTAGGTAGTAGAGTGGTACTGGGCTACCAAATTAGATTGAGATATTGAGGTACCTTATGCTGATATTTATACATCTAATTACGTTTCCACTTGGAGAAAGATTATGATGAGTAGAGATAAGCTAACAAACCATTGAATGTAAACCTACTAGGTTAAACAGGGCCTAAGCAATTAGTTAATTATGAGATAAAACATAAATGGCAGCAATAAAATAATATTAGTCTTAATCATTGCTTTGATAAAATTTTAAATGAATGTTAATTATTCAAATAGGCTGAGTAATGTTGTGTATTTTAGTATTATATGTATGTATTAATCACTTGACTAATTTTTATATTTATATATTGATTTATTTGATTTTAAGGGTACAGTCAATTACCGTTACTGAATAGACAGCTCACCCTTTGCCTCTATTAGAGAGATTGTCGATAACCCCAATGCACTGACAGAGTGGAGTTTAAATGGTGGTCAACATATTAAATTGAGTAAAGTTGTTTTATTGTATATATTTTTTATTGTGACAGTTCAGGTAGTTGTGTTTATATAGAAAACTTTTGTAATTGACGAACATCCTTTTTTAGAATAATGAGGATTTTGGTAATTAATGTTATGCTATGAGAACATTTTGGATAATTGTGGATTAAGAGTGTTTGAAGCATCACGTTAGTGGTATTAGAAATGGTTTACGTTTCTAAAGACGTATTAAATGAAAAAAAAAACTAATAACATGTTATTATCTTATCTAGGATGGTTTCAGGAGATGATCCTATTGGCCTAAAGTCGACTAGGGAATTCGGTAATTTGACGCATGCTCCGGATGTGCCTGATCAGGGGGATGCTAAAATGAATCAAGTATGAGAGAGGTGTCAGTGCAATCATAGATGATGCAGTTCTTTCAAATGATGCAGCAGGCTAGTACTGCAGTTTTAGCACGAAATAATATTTAGGTGGATCTCAACTATAAATAGATTCGTAAGATGGATGCAGTGGAGTTTCGAGATATTACTAATCTTGAGGAGGCTGAGGCATAGTCCAAACAAATAGAGTTAATTTTAGACTGTCTAGAATGTACCTTCGAAAGAAGGTTGCAATACTTCGTTTCATTATTCCAAGGCAATGCATTGAATTGGTGGAAGTCAGTGAAGAGATCTTATAAGACATATGAGATGACTTGGTAGGAGTTCCAAAGAGAGTTTAAAGATAAATACACTATGCGGATATATCAAGATCAAAAAAAGATGGAGTTTATGAGTTTGGTTTAGATAGAGGAGATGTTAGTGTAAATTATGCGACTCACTTTGTAGCATTGCAGAGGTTGTGGCAAATTTAGAGGATAGATGTTACCAATTTAGGATCTACTACTTCTGATTTCAAGAAGTTATTAGAGGTTGTACTCAAAGCAGAGGACGTGATAGAACAAGGAAGAAGGAGGAGAGAGCTAAAGAAGCAACCAAAGAGTCATTATAGAGAGGGGAGTCGGTCTGTTAAGAGGGGAGCTATTCATTCATAGTCTACTAGTGCAGGGGGATAGAGGAGGGTCAATGCCACATCAAGCAGAAGTGATAGTTTCTACCAGTTTGGCGGAGAATGAGGAGTTGACAGGGATTCAGGACTGTATAGCAATGCTAGTGCACCATCAGCTGGATTTGACAAAGGAGTTATTCAAAGGTTCGGAGGACTTCTAACAGAGGAGTTAAAGGGTGGCAGAGTTGAGCAACCTGCGAGATAGTTTATAGAGGACCATTTTGGGGACCCACTGGGATCAGTCAAGCATGATATATTTATGGAGAGAGGGGGCATTTATAGACGAGCTGTCCGAAATTAGGGAGAAGTTTGGGAGTGAGGGCAAAGGAGATAATACGTGGTTAGAGTGATGCCTTTGGTTTGGGTAGAGGTTCAGGTAGAATTGGAAGTAGAGGTGGTGGCAGAAGACTTAGACGCGGACTAGTAGTAGGTATAAATACTAGTGGGACATCCTCAGCATAAACTCAAACTCAAGTGAGGATATACTATATAACAAGGTAGGAGGCACCAGCAGCCATCGATGTCATTTTAGGTACGATTTCATTACTTAATATCAAGGCTTATATGTTAATAGACCTAGGATCCATACATTCTTACATTTCTTTAGAGTTTGCCTCTAGAGGTCTAGGGGAGTTAGTCCATTAGGATATGACCTAAGAGTGTGGTTGCCAGTAGAAGAGTGTGCAATACTAAATAATGTAATGAGGGGGGTACCAGTGAGGATTAGTGGAGTGGAGCTATTAGCTAACTTGATAATGATGGATTTAAGAGAATTTGATGTAATTCTCCATATGGATTTGTTGGCAAAACATCATCTGTAATGGATTATTATGCGAAGGAGGTAATGATAAAGCCTTCAGGTAAATCAAAAGTGATATTTATAAGGGATCACAAAGTGGTCCCAACATGTGTGATTTTGTTCATGAATGCTAGACGATTGATATTAGATGGATGTGAGGTATATTTAGCTCATATTATAAATATAAGGAAGGTGAGTCCTAGAGGCTATTCCTGTGATAAGGGAATTTACAAAGGTATTTTTAGATAATTTACCAAGTTTACCGTCTCAATGGGAGATAGATTTCACCATTGAGACTATGCTTGGGGTTGCGTAAATTTTCATTGTACCTTAAAGGATAGCTACTGTTGAGCTACATGAATTAAAAAGGTAGCTAAAGGAGTTGTTAGAGAAGGGCTTTATTAGACCAAACATATCACACTGGGGAGCTCTAGTATTGTTTGTGAAAAAAAAGGATAGCAGTATGAGACTTTGCATGGATTAACAGCAGCTAAATAAGGTAAACATGAAGAACAAGTACCCGTTGCTAAGGATAGATGAATTTTTAGATCAACTGAGGGGAGCTATCTTATTTCCAAGATTGACTTGAGATCAAGATACTGGCAGTTAAGAATAGTTGAGCCAGGCATTCCCAAAATTGCTTTTCGTACTCAATATGGCCACTATGAGTTTCTAGTGATGCCTTTCAGGTTGAATAATGCACCACCCACATTTATGACATTAATGAACATAACTTTTCAAGGATCATTTTGTGCTAGTATTCATTGATGATATATTGGTGTATTTGAGGAGTAAAAAGAAGCATGAGTAGTATTTGAAAATTGTGTTATAGATTCTAAAGAAGAGACAATTGTATGCTAAGTTAAGTGAATGTGAGTTCTGGATAGAGTGGGTAGTTTTGCTTAGACTTGTGGTGTCCCGAGAGGGAGTGATGCATGATCTTGCTAAGGTAAAGGCAATTATGGAGTGGGAGTCATCTTGAAAAACATCAGAGGTAAGGAGGTTTTTAGGACTTATTGGGTATTACTGGAGATTTGTAGAAGGATTTTTGATGATAACTAGCTAGTTGACCAAGCTGTTGAAGAAGGAGTTTAGTTTGAGTGGACAAATTAGTGTCAGGGGAGTTTTGAGGAGCTTAAGTAGAGATTGACTTCTAGCCCAATTTTGGAGCTACCATCGAGCGGGGAAGGTTTTGAGGTATATATTGATGCTTTAAGTGTAGGTTTAGTGTGTACATTAATGCAGCACGAAAAAGTGATAGCTTATGCCTCTCGTCAGATGAGATCACACAAGTTGAATTATCCCACCTATAATATGTAGTTAGCAGCTTGTGCATGCTCTTAGGATTTGGAGATATTATTTGTATAGGGAGACATTCTAAATGCTTAATATTACAAGAGCCTTAAGTATATCTTAACTTAAGGGAAGATAAACTTAAGGCAGAGAAGATGGATAAAGTTGCTGAAGGATTATGATTGTACTATTGATTATCATCCAAGGAAGGTTAATGTAATGACATATGCTTTAAGTAGGAAAAGCTCAGGCGTGATTGCTAGTTTGAATGGATACATTATGACACCATTGGTGGAGTTGAGAGCATTAGACGTGAAGATTGGAGATTGATTATGTGAGTGGTTTATTGGCAGCAATAAAGGATCAAGTAAATTTGGGAGATAGGATAAAAGAGGCACAAGTTCAAGATTCTTATTTGATGAGGATGAGAGAGAGTGCAACAAAATAGGGGGACTAACTTTTCAATAAGAGCAAATGGAGCATTGGTGATTGGGAGGTGAGTTTGTATGTCAAATGTAGATAGACTATGAGAGGAGATTTTGAAGGAAGCTCATAGTGCAACATATGTTATACGTCTTGGTACTACAAAAATGTATCAGAACCTAAAACCCTATCACTGATGGCCAACAATGAAGAAAGATGTAGCAAAGATTGTGTCTAGTTATTTAACATATTAGTAGGTCAAGGCAGAGCATCAAGCACCAATAAGGAAATTAGGACCCTTAGCCATTCCGTCGTGGAAGTGGGAGAAAATTACGGTGGATTTTGTAGTAGCATTTTTTAGGACCGAACATAGACATGATTCAGTTTAGGTGATTGTGGATAGGTTGACTAAACCAGCTCATTCCTTACTTGTACAACAGATAGACTCCTTGGGCAAGCTTGTCAAGTTGTATGTTGATTAGATTGTAAGGTTACACAAGGTTCCAATGTTTATTGTATCAGATCAAGATCCACGGTTTACTTATTGATTTTAGATAAGTTTATAGACAACATTGGGGACTAGGGTGAATTTGAGTATTGCAGTTTACCCTCAATTAGATAGACAATCGGAGTGTACAATTTAGACGTTGGAGCATATGAAGAGAGCTTATGTGTTCAACTTTGAGGGTGATTGAGATAGATATCTATCTTTGATGGAGTTTGTGTATAATAATAGTTTTCACTCTAGCATCAATGTGGCACCATTTGAGGCATTATATAGCAGGGGATGCAGAGATCCGATATGTTGGGATATAGAGGGTGCCAAGTTGTTTGAGGGACTAAAGTTGGTCTGGGAGATAATAGAGAAAGTAGGGGTGGTAAGGTGATGTTTAAAGGTAGCTCAAGATTAAAAGAAGAATTATGTTGATCAACATCATCAAGAGATAGTACAATGTTGTAAATCTAGTATTTCTACAGGCATCACCTTGGAGGGGAATTTAGAGGTTTGGTAGGAGAGGAAAGTTAAGTCCGAGATACATCAGTTTATATGAAGTTATACGATATGTGGGGTCATTAGCTTACAAATTAGCCTTACCACTAGAGTTATCATAAATTCATGATATGTTCCATGTTTCAATGTTGAGACAGTAGCAATCAGATCCTATCCATGTTATATCGAGGACTAATATTGAAGATATAAATGATATGACTTATAAAGAAGATCTAGTAGAGATATTTGATAGACAAATTAGGGAGATGGGAGATTCCAATTGTGCGAGTTTTGTAGAGTTATCATTGTTCTCTAAGGTAGGCAACTTAGGAGATAAAGGACAAAGTTCAATATCAATAACTTCATTTGTTTGGATCCTCAGGTACATAATTTAATTTCAAGGATGAAATTCTTTTGGGGGGGGGATTGTGAAGCCCACAAAAGGAAACAAAAAATCCCTACCCTAACTAATCAACCCAATTGCCTATCCTTAACTAATCATCCTAGCTTATAATGTAACTAAACAAAGGGGTATAAACAGAAACCAACAATTGGGAAATTAAACACCAACAAAATACAAGTTGTCTTCTTCATTTTCCTTTCCATTTTTCTAGCTATTAAGTGTTTAAAATACACCATCAATTTCCTGCATGTGAAACTTTTCTCACACCCCTCATTTGTTTGTTTTGCAAGAAATTGTGAGAAAATTATTGAGGTTAACAACCCCAAAATCCCTTAGAAAGGTATAGACTTCATATAAGTAAATTCTTTTCTAGCAAGAATTTTATGCATTTTATTGTGAGTTTTAGTCATCCTACACTAGTTTATAGTTAGAATGTATATTATGATTTTTAAGGCAATAAATTAAAGTCATGAAAAATAAAAATGAAGAAAAGGTGGCTAAAAATGAAAAAAAAAGGCAAGAGAAGAGGAGAGAGTGAAGAAGTAGGCAATTTAGGAAAATTTAAGTTATATTAAAGGGTAAAATAGGAAATATAAAAATTTAACGCTAAAATTGGAATTTAATTCCATGAAGATATTTATGCAATAATAGAAATAAATGAGGGTAAAATAAGGCTTTTATAAAAGTATTTTGGTAATTATGGTGGTTAGGTTAAGTAAGGATTTTTTTTAATAATTAAGAATAAAGTGGAAAAGGAAATAATGTTAGATTATTAAGTGTAATTGAGATGAAAATTTTTTTTAATTAGTCTAACAGAATTTTGTAATGTCTAGGTCCAAAGGTCCGATTAAAGAGTAAATTGGACTATTAATTAGTTGAGTCTGAAATTCAGGTAAGGATAACTTTAGTATGTACTCTTAGAATAGTGTAAGATTCTTGAAACTTTGAATTTTTGTTAATAATAAATTATTTTATAGCGAATCACATTTTGAATTAGTCATCAATTAAAATAATGATTAATAATTACATTTATGGATTTCTAAATTATATAAATTGTACTAACTTTATTTCACAAATACTCAACAAAGTACAAGGTGTTTCGCTTTAATATTTTGTTACATATTATGAGGTGTATCGCTTGTTAATTCGGTAAAAATGTGTTAGTTAACACATTTTTATAATTCAATTAATTATAAGATAAAACATAAATGGCAGTAATAAAATAATATTAATCTTAATCATTACTTTGATAAATTTTTTATGA
This sequence comes from Erythroxylum mucronatum, assembly GCA_027563825.1. Lineage (NCBI taxonomy): Eukaryota > Viridiplantae > Streptophyta > Magnoliopsida > Malpighiales > Erythroxylaceae > Erythroxylum > Erythroxylum mucronatum. The sequence goes on along the minus strand of JAOSBP010000008.1, from coordinate 11,319,970 downwards.
TTTTTAATTGTTTGAATAGGATGAGTAATGTTGTGTAGTTTAGTATTATATATATGTATTAATCATTTGATTAATTTTTATATTTATATATTAATTTATTTGATTTTAAGGTTATAGTCAGTTACCCTTATTGAGTAGGTAGCTCACCCTTTGCCGCTATTTTTTAGGAGACAGAGAAATTGTTGATAACTACAGTACACGTGATTGACGACAAGTAGTTGTGTTTAATATAATACTTTTGTCATGATAGACAAACATTCTTTTCTAGAACTAATGAGGATTTTGGTAATTAATGTCATACTATGAGAACAAATTGGATAATTGTGGATTAAGAGTGTTTAAAGTGTCACAATATCCCTTTGGTAAGAAGCATTACCTCCCGCTAGCTAGGCGGTTCTCAAAACACACTACTTCGCTTATCATATAGAGTTGATCAAGCTTCGCATCTTTAACACTATGACTGTTGATGTGCTATTTATTCAACAGATATACAGGTGTCCATGCAAGGTTTAGCAACAACTGTAATTGATTAAAGCCTCTTATATTGTAGTTGTAGTATGTTAGTGCTTTTTTAAAGGAATGAACAAAACAATCGTTGTACCTACTTTGCTTTTATAACTTTTAGTAAGTGATATCGAATGAAAAGAAAAAGAAAGGTTGAAAGCAAACAAATGTTGACATTTCACAGCTTAGGTGAACGATCATCAAAGCATTGGCGAGTTCTCATTTTTATTTATTTTTTTCAATTCATTGACCCAAGTTATAAAAACATCAAATTCAATATAAACTTAGTTATATTAGAATTTTCATAAAAACGTTTTACAATTAATCCTAAATCTTCCTAGTGTTTCTTATAATATTCTATAGGTGAAATATATCTTTTTTAAGTTTTAAAGTTTTATTATGTTCTTCTTGTTGATTTATTTTTAAAAATAATACTAATTTGTAATTTTTTAAATTAGGTCATTTTAGTTAGATATAAAACAAAATTGTCAATATCATTATCTTCCATCAAAACCACTCCTCATTGGGGTTGTCGCCTATTCGACGAGATCCATTACTTGAATACTTAGTCTCGGGGTTGATCTACATTAAAATAGTATCAATTATATTTGGAATAATAATTTTTATATTTATTGCAACTTTAATATGATTCTATAATAATTATGAAATATTCTATTAGAATATATATTTATCATAGTATCAAAAATATTATTGTAGTTTTTTCCTCTCGTATTGTCTATATAAAAGCTAATGTATAAAGTGAAAGAGTAGTTTGATTGCATAATTATGCTTGAAGAAAGAAACATTTGATATGTATAAATCAAGTTTAAAGGAAGCAGTTAAGTAAAAATTAGTGCCTGGCAAAACAAATTTTTGTCAGATGCTGAAAGATTACAACTTAAAACTTAAGTCCTAAGAAATTTGCATGTACACGTCTATTATTGCCTAGGAAGCTCAACAAAGAGTTAGAAAGATACATTAAAGACTTCCTATGGTCAGGAAAAGTAGAAAACTCTAAAGGCTCTAAGATAAAATGGGAAGAACTTTACTGGAAAAAGCAAGAAGGAGGTCTTGGTTTGAATTCCTTATAGCTGATCGAAACAATACTAGTTGCTAAGATATTTGGAGACTTTATAATAATAAAGAAGGTTTCTGGTCCAACTGGGTGAATGAGGACTACGTCAAAGATAATAGCTTTTGATAGATCACAATGACGAAATAACAATCTTTAAAGCTTTGTTCAGATGTTAAGAAAGAGGGATCTTATCTATTCTCGCATTAAAATTCTAATGGGAAATGGTAATGATTCATGATTT
>JAOSBP010000008.1:11307140-11318050 GCA_027563825.1 Erythroxylum mucronatum | reverse complement strand
TATGTGATACTTATTATGGATATAAGCTTGATGCTTATTTCTTAGTTGATGATGTGGTCTAAAGAAGTGTGATTAATATTATATGCTAGTGTTGGACCCGTTTCCGGAGTCTAACCCTTGAACCATAAAACGTGAGCGTCTTACTATCGAAAACCCTTCATTTGGAAAGAAAAAACCTTTGGAACCAAATGGTGGGTTCGCCACGGCGAACGGACCGAAACTTCTGCTGAGACCCTTTAGGAAAAGTTCGTCGCAGTGACCTCATCTCTTTTCCGCGGCGAGGTTCTAGTATCAAGCGTGAATTTGCTCTTGGGGAATCACAACCCCTTAACCTAAAATTTCCAATGGTTTCTATAGCACTCTTACCTTTCTTTCAATTTACATTGTCCCAAAATCACTCCCTCTAATGCATTATCATTTCATAACAATTCAATATTATCTCATCATACTCTCTAATCTCTTTTTATTTAATTCATTTCTTACAACTAATTCTCATTATTCATAATTCCTATCTTTCTCACATAACATCTCACTTATATATATTTAATAACAATTCATAATAAAAATAATCATCTCAAATTGATAATTTCCTCAAGTATACCCAAATTTCAACTCAATCTTATCCTAACTCAAATTCATATTTCAACTTAACATCAAAAGTAACAATTTTTACAAATAGCTTTGGGGACTAGGTTGAATCTGAATATGACATTTCACCCTTTAATAGTCGAAACTTACGATTTAGACATTGGAAGATATGATGAGAGCTTATGTGCTGAATTTTGAGGGTAATTGGGATAGATATCTACCTTTAATGGAGTTTACGTATAACCATAGTTATCACTTTAGCATCGGTATGACACAATTTAAGGCATTATATTGCAGGCGGTGTAGAGTTCCGATTTATTAGGATATAAAGGGTGTTAGATCGTTATAGGGACCAGAGTTGGCTCAAGAGACGATGGAGAAAATAAGGGTGGTAACGTAATGTTTGAAGGTAACTCAGGATCAATAAAAGAAATATGCTAACCAATATCGTTGGGAGATGGAGTACAATATTGGAGATAAGGTATTTCTACGGGTATCACCTTGGAAGAGAATTGTGAGGTTTGGAAGGAGAGGGAAGTTAAGTTCAAGATACATCAAACTATATGAAATTGTACAATGTATGCGGCCTTTAGCTTACGTATTAGCATCACCACCAGAGTTATCACAAATTCATGATGTATTCTATGTGTCAATGTTAAGACAACATTAATCGGATCTTATCCATGTTATATCGAGGCATAATATCAAAGTTACAAATGATATGACTTATAAAGAGGAGCCAGTAGAGATATTGGATAGACAAACTAGGAAATTAAAGAGACAGAAGATCCAATGGTGCAAGTTTTGTAGAGTCATCATCGTTCTCCAAGAGAGGCGACTCGGGGGGTAGAGGATGAAGTTCGACATCAGTATCATAATTTGTTTGGATCCTCAGGTATGTAATTTAATTTCGAGCCCATAATTCTTTTAAGGGCGGAGAATTGTAAAGCCCAAAAACAGAAAGAAACAAAAGTACCTCAGCCTTATCTAATCAGCCCAGCCTTAACTAACCAACCCAGCCCATAAAACAATTAAATAGAGGGGTATAAAAGAAGCTATCAGCTGGAAATATCAAACACACCAATAAAAATCAACTTCCTTCTTTATTTTTCTCTCCATTTTTCGAGCTGGTAAGTGAATTAATGCACCATCTTTCTCTTGCATATGACAATTCTCTCATGTGTTCCCTCATTTTGGTTGTTTTACAACAAATTGTGAGGAAATTATGGAGATTAACAAGCCCAAAATCCCTTAGCATATAGGTAAAATTTTAGCAGCTATTATATGCTTTTTTGTGATTTCTCCTCATCCTACACTAGTTTATAATTGGATTACATGTTGTGATTGTTTGGGGCAATAATTGAAGTCATGGAAAGAGATAAATATGGAGAAAAGGTGGCTGGAAAATGAGAAAAAAATGAGGTAGGAGAAGAGAAGAGGGTGGAGAGGATGACGATTTTTGCAAAATTTAAGTTATATTAAGGGGCAAAATAGGAAATGCAAAAAGTTAAGGGTAAAACTAAAATTTAAGGGGCAAAATGGGAAATACAAAAGGTTAAGGGCAAAACTAGAATTTACTTCCGAGATGGATATTTTTGATATTAATAGAAATAATTGAGGGTAAAATAGGACTTTTAATAGTTAAGGGTATTTTAGTAATTATGATTGTTAGGCTAGGATATATTTTTATAATTAAGAATAAAGTGGAAAAGGGAATATGTTAGATTATTAAGTGAAATTGAGTTGAAAATTTTTATTTAAGTTAGTCTATTACAATTTTGTAAAGTTTAGGTCTGAAGGTTTGATTAAGGGGTAAATTGGACTATCAAATAGCTAAGTCTGAAATTGAGATAAGGATAATCTTAGACTGTACTCTTAGAATAGTGTATAATATTTTGTTAATAAATAATTTTATAGTAAATCATATTTTGAATTAGTCATTAATTAAATTAATGATTAATAGTTACATATATGAATTATGTTTTTATTTCACAAATAATTACCAAAGTACAAGGTGTTTCGCTTTATATTTTGTTATGTTTTATGAGGTGTATCTCTTATTAATTCATCAAATAGCATGCTAATTAAACAGAGGTTAACTGATAATAAGCTGTGAATAATTGGTGTAAATAGAGAATCTGTGGCTTGCTTAGGATAGGCTATATTCGATAGTTATAGATTGATAAGTTGTTTAGATATGAGCGAACAACGGCTAGGTATCTATCCGTGAAGTAGGTACTGAAGTTTCCTGAGTCTCGAGAATGTCTTATGTCGATAGCCAAGTACTGGAGTAGTACCAAGATATCCTATACCGATAACTAGGTACTGGAGTAGTATTGGAATACCAAGTTAGATTGAGAAATTGAGGTACCCTATGTCAATATTTATACATTTAATTATACTTGTAATTGGTGAGAAATTATGATAAGTAAAGATGAGTCGGTAGACCATTAAATGTAAGCCTACTAGGTGAAGCAGGCCTAGACAATTCGGTTAATTATGGGATAAAACATAAATGACTGTAATAAAATAATATTAGTCTTAATCATTGCTTTGATAAAATTTTAGATGTTTATTAATTGTTCGCATAGATTAGGGTTGTGTATTTTAAGATTATGTGTATTTATTAAATCACTAGACTAATTTTTACATTTTGAGTTATTTAATTTTAAGGGTACAGTCAGTTATTTTTACTAAGTAGGTAGTTTATATCTTGTCATTATTTTTTTTAGGAGATAGAGAGATTTTACTGATAGCCCCATTGCATGAGATTTGATAGAGTAGAGTTTAGGTGAGACTAGTAAATTAATTCAATAAAGTTGTTTTATTCTATAAATTTTTTAATATGACGATTTGGGTAGTTGTGTTTGTATAGAATGCTTTTGTTACAGCTAAATATCTTTTCTTTTTTTAAACTAATGAAGATTTTGGTAATTAATGTTATGCTTTAAAAATAATTTATATAATTGTGGTTTAAGAATTTTGAGATTCGTTTGTTAATTAAAAAAAATGTGTTTAATGTACATCACTTGTTCAATGGTAAAAAAGAATTACCGTCTTTTCATGGATTCAACGCGCCTTAGTTATTACTGTGTGGGACAACTTTGTTCACGTCATAAATTCAATTCTTTACGTTTGAATTGCCAGATAACCTTATGTTTTCTTCGTTGTATATTTTATGTTTGTGTAACTAATCCAAGACAATTTTTTTATTCGTTATATTTTAAGAAATTTATATTGAATATAGTATTAAGAATGTGAAACTGTCAATTCCTGAAATCAATTATTAATTTTTTTTAGCCTCTTTCCTAAGGTACATAGTCTTTTTCCAACATTAACTTTATTCACGATATAATACAGTGAAGGAACGTGCAAGCTTCAATTCTACATCATGCTATTTTAATAAAAGAAAATTGAGAATGAGAATTATGGTTATATTTATTGGATTTTAAGATGGATATAATAATAAAAAAAGCTAATTAATGATAATGACGACCATGATAATTTTATGTAACTATAAATTCTTATAACTATAAATGGCAGTTCGTAATACAATAACAATACTTAACAACAGTATTCCTTGTTCACCGGCGATATCATATCCATTAGGCCATTTGCATACTGATAGCATACTAATAGCTTTTGTTAGATTTAATGTCACTTTGGATAGCTAGCTGTCTCTATCAGAGTAGGATGGATTTGGAGCTTTTTCTTTTTCCCGCTGGTAGTATGGCTGGTAACCTCCCGCTTTGAAGAATTTCAATACTTGATTTGATTTGTGATTCTATCAAGCAGAATCAGGTTTGTTGGTAGTGAAACCATTCATAGGACCAATGGTTAAGAAAGAAGAATATTTGGTCCTTTAGGAAATGTAAGACTCTCATATTTTGACACCAAAACAAACTTTAGAAAGGTCACAGACAAATGATAATGTTTGGTATGAGTCGTTCAGGATTTGGTATCACTTTAAGACAATCGACTTTCCAGCTACTGTCACAAAATGTCATCCCTCATAAGCTAAAAATGTCCTAGACTCCAGCGGACTTCTGAGAACCAGAATTGCCTCCTTACACGACCTTACCGCGGTTTACTTCGAATGCCAAACTAAACCTTTTTCTTTTCTGTGGACAAGAGCAACCTGCTTCTGAAAAGAAACTCAAGTTATCTTCCCTCCAATCACCATCGAATCTGCTGTGCTGCTTCTTTTAACTTGTATGATATTGCAACGAAAGAATTGGAGGCAAACATGTAGAAAAGCCATTTCATTCCTACCTGAAAAATAATCTTCAGCTCATGGCATATATGAGTCTAACCAACTAAATGTGTTAATAAAGGCTCCACTTTTAATGACATAAGCAACCAAGGAGCTTTATACACAGATTCTCTATTGCAGTTGATGAATTGTTACATCACTTGCTTTCATCCAACCAAAGAACGTTTCACATCACTGGTTTTCATCTTCAAACTACTTTGGTACAACAAAGAGAGACTAACTTGCTTGGAAGTAACAGTTTTAGAGGGCAGGGAAAACAGCAGATAATGCAAAGATGGAACGGGGTTATGGCAGAGTCATTGATCACAGAGACAAAAAGAAGCTACATACATTTGCACCACGCCACCCTTCCAACCATACGGCTAACCAACCATTCTCAACCGTCACTTCCTCAACATCCTCTCATCGAAATAATAATCTCATATTTGCAGTGTCATCTCAATCTCCTATTCCAGTCCAATATCTGAACAAGCAATGCATCTAAACAACCAATGAAAAAGGGAGCAAATGTAGGAAGGGCCCCTGAGTATTCAGTGACTACGAACCAGAAGGCAAAATGCAAAGAGGTGAGTTCCTTCTTTTACTGACAGAACACACAGAATGCATAAGAAAAGACCATCCCTTCTCATGGAAATTAAGGAACCACCTCCTACACTTTTTTCATGACCTGTGATAAAGTACTTGATGATGCTACCACTAACGAGGGCCAACAGGAATTATGACTTTCTCCCGTTAGGTTTTGGTGATTGGTAAGGATGGTTGTATGGCGAACCACGTGCATCACTTAGACTGGATAAGCTTCTCAAAGGTTGTCCATTTCTTGCTACAAATCCTCCCTGTGTTCTGATCCCATTTTTAGCATCAGATTTTGACTTGCTACGATCTATTTGCATGGACTGAAAGAAGTACGAAGAGCTGGCCATATCCTTCAAATTTGGCAAGGGTTTTAAAGTTTCAACAACTTCACTCATCCGAGGTCTGACTTTGGAGTCACGACTGAGGCACTGTGCAGCCAGTTGAATTGCTTTCTGTGCACCTTTTATTGAGAAATGACCTTCAAGACGGGGATCTAATAATCGATAGAACCTTCTCCTATCCCCAAAATGTGGTCTTGCCCATTCCACAAGGTTGTGCTCCCCATTGGGTCGATTCTTGTCCATCGATCTCCGTCCAGTCAGCATTTCAAGCAAAACTACTCCAAAGCTGTACACATCGCTCTTTGATGTCAAATGCCCTAAGTGAAATGAGGAATAAATTAGACTAGAACACTCTTGAGATTTTATAACATTCGTAATATACATAATACATGAAATGAAAAAGTAGACACTTTCCACTGATAGTTCCACTTAAAGGACAGCAATTTTAAAACCAAATACTAAAAGTAGTTACGACCTAGGGAGTTTCCAAAGAGAGAAAAAAAATAATGGTTACTTTGCTAAAGAAACTATACTTTTCAGCCATTATCCAGAATACATAAAGATAACATGAGTATTTGAGTACCCATATGTTCTTGATAGCTTGTGCCGTGTCTTCAATAATTAGGAATGCATCATATTTAACAGGAGGGCAATGCTTTTATAATTGGCAAACAAAAGGAAGGTAAGGGAGGCATATGTAAATAGAAAACATGAACATGAAAAGTGGTTAAAAACCCATTATTCACAGCAGGTTGGGGTCTTTAAATATCTCTAGAGCTTTCAATGGACTAAAGGCTTTGGGTGCGCAAAGAACCATGATGAATGCACCACCCAACAGCTTGAGCACAACTTATTGGGAGATGGAAGAATTCAAGTTTGTGAACTCAATTGATGCCAATGTTTGAAGTCATTCCATGTCTTACTTGATAAACTTTCAAGTAACCCAACCCCTTTTTCGTTATTTTCGTAGCAAAAAGGTTTCATAGCTCACAACTGAATTTTTCACTATGTTATCATGGCCACCACATTATGGTTCTGGTATCAATGAGTAAGACAAGGAAATCCCTTTCACAAAGGAAATATCCCTCCGTTTTCCCCCCTTCATACACTAGCAATGCAGAATTGTGGCATTTCCAAACAGTTTGGTGAAATTCTGCAGCCTAACAGCAATGTTAGTATATTCAGCTGGCATTTATTAATGGGCTTCAGGTGAAGCATATGTTCAGGTAGTGTTAAAAGGAACTAATCTGAGCCAAGACTGAGCAGGCACTACAGGTCTGGATTATAGACATCCAAATTGAAATTTTATGAATGCAACATTTGCACATCCAAGCACCACATGCACCACTTCATAATAGTTGCTTTAAACAATCTCCACCATCTAAATTCATAATGACAGTTCATTTCATATCCAAGTTGCAGAGGTATGGCAAAACTGGTTCGTGTATGAACCTCACAGGAAAAGCAATTAAACACCACTTACCAGTCATCACATATTCTGGTGCTGCATAGCCATATGTTCCCATAACTCGAGTAGATACATGAGTTTTATCTCCCTCAGGAGCATCTTTGGCAAGTCCAAAATCCGAAAGTTTGGCATTGTAATCCTAGAAGTATTATTTTTCTTATCAGAACAACAATGAAGAAAGTAAAGAAAATGTGAAAATGAAGAGAAAAAGTTCCCTGTTTATGAATGTTTAAGGCACACACCGCATCTAATAGTATGTTTGATGTTTTAAAATCCCGATATATTACTGGTCTTTCAGCCTCTTCATGGAGAAATGCAAGACCTTTAGCTGCACCAAGAGCAATTTTCATTCTGATAGACCAGGGAAGAGGCAAGGACCCTTCTGCATATAAAGTGGTTGATACCAAAGAACATTAAAGATCAATCATGAAGAATAAACAATCTGAGAAACAACTGAATTGTTAAGCATGAAAGCTGTGATGGAATTAACATCCTATAACGCAAGACGAATAGAATCTTTTCCACAGAATTATAATCATTCAAAGCAAGAGTAGTTGGTGCAGAATGCCTTTTTCTAACTCAAACTTAGTTACTTCCAATGCATGGATAAAGCTTGTAACCATGAAAGTGAAACACAGATGCTCACTTATCAATTGAAAATTGGATTACAAGTAGTTTCTAAGTATAATAGAGAAAAAAACTTGCAAAACCACTTTCTAAAGGAAGGAATGTGGCCAAGATGTTTCACTTAGTAATCGGATTACCAAGAAACTTACTTACACAATCTTAGAGGAAGTTTGATTGTATGTTCATACCCATATTTTTAACTGTAGATTCTCATGAAAGATATTATCATCAAGGTGGGTATAAGTAAAGAATTCCACATCATAAAACTCCTTTTTAATTTGAGTGGCTATGGATTCAAAGTACCAACCAAATATTAATGCACACATGCACAAGCTCACACAAAGAGGTCATTGAAGATACCATGCAAATTAAAGCACTATATTTTAGATTTCAAATAACACTATATTCAGGAAACAGAAAGTCATTTCCAAGTTTTTAGTTCCCAAAAGTTGCATACTTCTAAAGAGGTGATTCTCCAAACTTCCTCTAGGCATGAACTCGTAGACCAGCAACCTTTGATCATCTTCAATACAATAACCAATCAATTTGACCAAATTGGGATGGAGAAGGTTCCCCAGGAAACTAACTTCAGCCTGGAATATATTAAACCATGGAAGTTCAAGCAAAACGAAAACAAAATGAATATATAGTATTGGAGGGGAGAAATGTTCAATTAATAGAAAGAGTTCATACAAGCCACTCTTTGTGACCCTGAAGTCCATCATGGTTGAGGGTCTTTACAGCAACAGTAAGCCCAGTGCCAGGTTTTACCGGAGCAGTTCCATTTTCCTCAATCCAACCTTTGAAAACACAACCAAATCCACCCTCCCCAAGAAGACTCTCAGGCCTGAAATTTCTAGTTGCTAATTTAAGATCATTAAATGAAAACTTTCGAAGCTGAGAAGCAAGCTTCAGTTCCTCACTAAACTTTGGGGTCGAAGAAGCACTTTCTCCGTTACTAGTAGCACTGGAGGTCATCACAGGAACAACTGGTTGATCTCTGCTCTGTTCATTCGTAGATTTACTTTCCACTGAAAGCCAGAGAAAATAAAATAAGCATGCGTTGTTATTCAGAGCAATATATCTATCTATAAGCGTTCACATGACCACTTTTAAGGTTAACCTCACCGTCTAGCATAATCCAATCAAGTTCACTTGGGCCGCAAACTAGAGAACAAACTATTTCCAGCAAGTTCAAGTAGTGCTTCACTGTTACTATAATGAACGAATATAATAGAACTTATCAACCAATTAGCCTCGGTAAAAGAAAATAACATGATCTTGATAGAGGATCTGTACTAACACGAAAAGGGGGCAAAAAAAGAAGATAAAAACATGCTTGAAACACTCTATCCCCTCTTTTAAGCGTTTACAAACAACCTCGGTCATCCAACAAGAAAAGGAATTCTCAAACGCTCTTCAGAAGAATTAATATGGTACTTGCAACAAAGGCTACCAATCTTCCAATCTAGAAAAGAAGGTTTTTGCAACTTAGGACTAAAATGATCAGAGAAGAGGAGGCTATTATAAGCATAGTAAACTTCAGTAGGATCACGTTTCTTTTTTTAAAAGAAAGGACAATGAAGCATCACAAACAAAGGAAATGAAGAGATGATTACCATACTGAGAAGTGGTACCACTCAACGAGCTATCAACTTTTGATCTCGAAGGCATGCAACCGCTTATCAACCTGAGCTTGACCCAGCAACCAATCTCCGCCTCTTCCTTTCCATTTCCTTTCTTTTTCTTAATTTTTCTGCTGTTTAATTTATCTTCAGAATTCTTTGACTTTACAGAATCACGAACGCAACCCATCCTCACAGAAACTTGGGCAAAAGCAAAAAAAATTAGCACAGAAAAGAAGAACTCATCTGAAAGAAACAAACTTCAGATCATTTACATCAGAAAATGGAAGAAAAGGACAGAGGATTGAAAGAGAAAATAAGGGATGCCCAGTTGTTAAGTTAGTCAAAAGGAGCTTAGAGAGAGAGGGAAAGTGTTCAATCGGGCAGGTTGGGCAAAAGAGAGAAACAGAGGGATTGGTCTCAACGCTAACAATGGCATATTCCAGGCAAGAAATCAACATTAATATATTGGCGGATATTACACATACTATAAAAAAGGGAGAGAGCTGCTGCTGTTCTGTTTTATTTAGTAGGATTTGGTTGCAATGATCATATGATTCACCAACGTTAATTACCACACATTACATTATTAGTCAAGTTATATTTGAGTACAATCACAATCACCTAAAACAATTGTTGGATTTCAAGCAACACATCCATGCTAAGGTGAAATTAGTTATATTTGGGCTATTTAGAAAATAGGTCGAGACCATCTAACTTTCTGGTATACTTCCTAATCATAAAAATGTAATTTCAATTGAGGTCAGACTTTTATTGAATATGTTCCTCTTTCTTTTGGTTATCAAGAAATTAATACGAATTAGAGTGTTGAACTATTTTATTTTTTGACCTTTAATTCGTGTTATATTGTAAAGTTGTTTCGGTTAAATCCACGCAGGAGGTTCAATACAATAATTTTAATATAACCAAGAGATCGAAAGTCGGTACCTTTAATAAACTATATAATATAAGATAATTAATACATTTTTTATATAAAAAAAAGAAACAACTATCAAAATTTCGGACGAGGTGGGTGAAGCATATTATCCATCGTTCTGACCAGAACATAACTGACATTCTTGAACTATGACACTGTTGTCTAGACGGTAATGTCTGAAATTTACAACATACAAAGCAGGAAAGTTCTACAAAAGAAAAGCCATTACATGTTTGGCTAAATGGGTATAATAAATATAAAAAAGAAATATAGTGGAGTTCTGGCATATTTTACGGACATTAAATTCAAATAATCCAGACTCCAGGGCCTCCATTTCGGCCTTCTAGTCTACCCTGTAAAAGCGTTGAAACAAAACATAAATAAATGACCTCATTCCAAGTGAAGTATTAAATTATATTACAGAAGAAATCAACTGAATTGGAACTGGTGAGAGACATGGAAATAATTAATACCC
>JAOSBP010000008.1:11278208-11290901 GCA_027563825.1 Erythroxylum mucronatum | reverse complement strand
CCCCACCCCACCCCTTTTTGGTTTTGTCATTCACAATGCTCTCTCTTAAAGAGCTATTGGAGTTTATTATTATTCTCTCCATTTTCATAGCTCCTCTTCCTCTCTTCTTCTTGATTATTGATTCTTCAAATCTCCATTCATGTTAAACCCAACCCTCTCATCTTTCATGCTACTCTTTCATCTTGCTTGTCTTCCATTCTCACCAAAAACCCAAACCTTTCAAGCTCAAAATGAAGATGATCATGGGTTGTTGGTGAATTAGGGATTTTTTTTATTTTCTTGAAGATTTTGAAGAATAGGAAGCTAAATCAAGTAAGTATCTTGCCAAATATCTTGGGTTTTGATTAAATGAAGCATTTGTGATGATATTTAGAGGTTAATGTCATAAAATGGCGTTTTGGGTATGTGGGTGTCTTGAATGGGAAAGGGTGTGTAAATTTCTTACTTTTATTGATGAGTAATGATTTATAGGGATGTTTTAGAGGTTAAATGATCATGATAAAGAGTTTTGTATATGCTAGAATGTTAGTGAAGAAATGAACATATTCATATGTATATATTGATGTTTTGTTTCATGTAAATACTAAATAATGGGTTAAGAGTTGTTTAAGGATGATTGGTTTTGTATATGATGAGTTATGTTATACATGTTTTTAAGGCGAATTGGTTATGGATGTTTCAATGGGAATTGAAAGTTGATGAATAGGTATATGAACATGTCTTGTTTTTAGGTTAATGATCAAATTTGGATCATGCATTATTGATGAATGATATTAAGATGAAATGGAGTTGAGAATAGGAGTAAATGAAGTAGAAAAGGGTGATCTTTGTACAAGTATGTTAGATGTAAAAAGTTGGAAAATTTGAAGATGATGGATTGGAAAATGTTCACTAAGCATGCTTCAGTTTTTAGCCATAACTTCTTCTATAGTCATCCAAACGAGATGATTCTTAATTTGGATTAAACTAGAAACATAGGGCTACACTTTTCATGAAGATATTAAATTTAAATTCTTTTCTTAAGAGTCTAAAATTTTGACACAAAATTAGGAACTGGGTGCAGCAAAATATGTGGATGAATGTTTATGTTGTGTTATGTTTTGAGAGTATGAGAACGTGTTATATTTTGGGTGTTTATGATCAATTGGGAAATATGAAATGAGTATGGATGATGTTGAGTTGAAATTAGGTATAGTTGAAGAAGTTATCCATTTTGAATGAAAAGAGTTAAGAATTGAGAGTGAATGAACTTTGATTAGTGTTTGAATGGTTATGGAGTAACATTTCATTAAAAAAGGTGAATTTGGGAAGATTATGAGTAAAAGTGACGTTAGAATTGGTGTAGGATCTATTGGAGGAGTTTTGGAGAAGGAGAATAGAATAAACCCAAAGGTTACATGGTCAGGCCGTGTAAATTGACACAACCGTGTGTTTTTTATGCAAAAACACCACCAGACCAAAAAGAAACACGGGCTAGCCGTGTAAATTCACACGGTTGTGTGTTTTAACGAAATCTGATTTCGGAGTCCTAATAAAAGTTGTAGATCTAGAAGTCTTCTTTGAAACCGTCTAAAGATGACATTAATCTGAGATCTACAGCAAAAGTTATGGCATTTTTCCCAAGAGATGTTTGTTTATGAATGATTGACTTATCAATGTTGTTAAATGAGATACTTAGGCTTGTCACTGATATTAAATGAGCCCAATTGAATTAGGATTGAGTTATTAATGTAAGAAGAGTGTTCTAGGTGTTAGGGAATGATTCAAGATCTTGATAATTGGTTATGAAACATGTATTAAGGATATACACCAGAGAATGTCATTAAACATGCATTGTACATATTTAATATACATATGTGTGCATCAATAGACACTTATATAATTGTACAAAAAAGTGATATTTGTATGTTTTACATGATATATAGGAACATATTGAGCGCCACCCTCTAGACGTTGCCGGGACTTCGAGGCAATAGCTTCTGGAGCAAACTGTGAGTAACCAAGACAGTCTTACTTAATTACTTGTTTGCTTAAATTCTATTTTGAGTTATTGAATGAACGTGTTTTGATTGTTGATTCTGGATAATAACATGTCCAAGGAGTTATTATTCGGGAATATTTAGGAAGTGTTGCTTGTATGTGAATGCGACGGAATAAATGTTACTCAACAATGACGTTGAATTTCGAACCTTGGGTCCGATGAAAATTGTGATCTGAATGTGAATGTGCAAGCATTTGAATGATTGAGAAAATGATATGTGAAGCATTTCCATACATGAATGCATAAAAGATAAAGGAAGTTGTGATTAGAGTCGCCAGTGAAAAAAAGCTTAAAGCTCATATTGTGATTAGAGCCTTAGGCTCGATTGTGAATGTACTCGATATCCACTAAGAAATATAGGACATGATTTGACACAACTCGGTATCTACTAAGGGATACGAGCTAGTAAAAAGGCACTCGGTCACGACAAAAATAATAAATGAAGGGAAGTCTGACGTGCATTGCATTTATACTTAATATGTGTACGGTATATGATTGAAATGATTATGATGATTGTTCTGAAAGTGAAATGTGATGTTTTGTGAATATGCAAAGATGTGAATAAGTTGTTATATGTCTTTATGTGATGCATGAATTGAGTGGACCATTACTGATGGTTACCTCATTGAGTTCACAAAACTTATCCAAAATTTGCAAATATTTTTTAGTATCAAAAGATTACCCCCATTAAGTAAATAAGAGTATCCCTGCAGTATACAAGTAAGGGATAGAGGTCAGGATTAGTTCGCGTCTACATTGTACTTCTTTATTTCGTATTAAATTGTATATATTCCAAAATTTGTGTATCGAATAATGTATTCAAAAAATTTTGCGCAATGTGTATACATTTGTATTTATGTTGTAAAGTAAAGACAATATAACTAAAGTGTTTTGTATTTGTAATGGGCCCCAATTGACTATTGAAATTATGTTGATTGTATTATTATGATTGAAAAAGTTTACGAATAAAGTGGGCCCGAATTGATTATCGATTTCCTCATATTATGTTTGTGATTGATTTCCGCAAAAAGGTGGGTATGTTTATTATTCAAAAAAAATTTGTACTGAGTTTTAATTGATTGAGTATGTTAACACGCTACCCTTGCGGGGCATGGACTCGGATATCAATGAGGATGTCGGGTACGTGTCTTATGGGAGTGGGGTGCTACACTGTCGATTAACAACCTTCAATATCATCCTCTATTGAAGATAGTTAGCAACAACTTATATGTACTTCAACTAGTATTGAGGGATCTTCAGGTCTATTATTATTAACTACCTATATTTACAGTTATGTTCAAATATATATTTATATGTTTAATGTGTTTTTCTTATCATTATTCTTTTGTTGTCAGGTTTCAATACCGACTTAAGAAAAAGAGGTAGAGGTATCACTAAAGGATCTAAGTTGCAATGCATGAATATTGCAATGAAGAACAAGTTGTCTGTACATAATGACCCTATGCAACGTCATCCTATTGATAAGATCCAATCGGCAAAATTGTCCAATGAGTTGGGAATCATTGTCGGGAATGAATTGCCATGCTTTTCGCATGCCAGGCAATTAAAGGAAGACAACTTGCTACATAATGCTTTGGACAAAGTTTTGGTAATATTTTGATTCATTTTATTATATACATTACAATTTTACTTATTTAAAGGGTAAGTTAACTTATACATGTTGTTCACAGATGAAGTTTAATATCGTCGATATGTCAATATCGAGAACCCTAAAGTTTCAAGCAGTGTCAGTTCATTGTTGAAACAAAGGGCAAAGGATCATCGTTATCGACTTCATAATTGCTTCAAGTCTTTTCCTTTGAATGAGGAGGTAAGGAAACATGTTCCAAAAAGAGTGACTCCAAAAAATTGGAATGAAATGTGTGATTATTGGGCCTTTACGAAGGTTAGCGTTTGTCTTCTTTCTCTTCATATTTCCTTCCATTAATTTTGTTTTTGCATTTAATGACTATTTCTTCTCTTTATTTAGGAAAAGTGTGAGAAAGCCAAGGTTAACAGAGCAAAAATGAAAGCTCCTCACAAAATCAACTCCAAATCATTTGTTATCATATGACAAGAATTTGTAAGTGTAATGTTTTAAAGTTATTATTCTATTAATTAATACAATATAATCTAATGTGTTACAAATTTTTTTATTCATATAATAAAGTCAAACTTAACTCCATGGACAAGAGTATGATGAGATCACACTCTACAAGCTGACACACAATAAGGAAGGTGAAGGCTCCACGTCTGAAGAAGCGTAAAATAATTATGTAAGTATAAAAATTTTAATTTTAAAGTTTATTTATTTTTGTAATACTAAGTAATAATATTTGAATTACATCTCGATTTTGTGTTTTAAATTGTAGGACAAGATGTAGGAGTTGTTGCAGAGATTATTGTCTGACAAGAATGAGCCCAATATGGATGACATTTGCAACAATGTCCTTGGTACAAAATCAGGGTATATCAAAGGTCTTGGGTATGGCCTTAAGCTAATCGGTTCATCATCGTCACGGGCAGTATATATAACGACACTTCAAGAGGAGAACCGGTCGCTTAAGGCTCAGTTACAATTTAATGAAGAAAAGTTAGATCGTATATAAGAAAAATTACAATGTAATGGGCAAAAACTAGACCGTACTGAAAGAGAGTTGACTAAGCTAAAAAAATGGTCAAACAAATTATTGGGTTATAGTATGTCAGTAGTAGTGACAATGAGGAGTCTTAGTTTGCAAAAAAAAAAATCTTAAGTTTTGTAATTAACATTTAATTACATGGTTTTGTATAAAATGCATTTCATTTTTAATTATGAAACATTTTTATTTTTTATTATTTAAACAATTTGTCACCAACAATAATTACAAGATGTGACTAAATTATAATTCAAACCATGTTAAAAACAATACCATGAACTAAAAATGTTGTTAATAATTATAATTAAATATTAAATTGTTAATAGGGAGTTAAATTAAAAAAATATTCATCAACAAAAGATTTTAGCTACAAATATAAAATCGTCACCAAATTTTTTTACCTGCGCTTTCCAAAATGTTTCTAATAACATTTAGCTTTGCTTTAATTTTCGTAGCTAAATATATTCTACTACCAAAATAAATCGTCAATAAAAGTTATTATCCACGCCTACGCTGACAAAGCTAATTATCTTTACCTACCAAAACTAAACGTGACAATAAGTTATCTGTGACTATTTCTCATCTCTTTGCATATTCTTCTTAGCGACAAAGTGATGATCACAGCAAAACCTTTTTGGTGACAATTTCTTTAAAAAGTTGCAGATAATTTTTTGCTACCAACTTTTGCGACCATTTGTTTGACGAATTTTTTCGTTGTTAAAATTTTTTTGCGACGCTTTAGTTTCTTTTAGCGACGTTATATTTCGTCGCCAAAACCCTTCTATGTTGTAGATAAAATTTCCAAGATAATTGCTTTTATATTTGCAGGATAATTGCACGATATCTCATACTTCAATTAATTGATTTGAATTCAATTAATTGAAGTATATTCTACAAAAAGCGTTAGCACAAGATTATTACGAAACTGTAATATATTTTATGATTGAATTTTAATAAAGTTATAGATGTAGATATTAACAAAAGTCAAACACAAAATAAAACTGCAAATTAATGAGTAAAATCTCTCTTCGTGATTGGATGGAGTTGAACAGACTTGAATTTAAATAAACAAACACCTTATCAATTTGTGAGGCCTATATGGAGTAGACTTGAAGATAATAAAAATAGGCACAGAATCTCTTATTTTAATTCATCCATTTTATATTAGGTAGGTATGATTAGTTTATAAGAAGTAAAAATAATAAGTTAAAATATCCTATAATAAAATACATCATGAATATGTTCACGAGCTGCATCACATATAATAAAAAAAACTTGAAATACTTTTAACGTATTTACAAGAGTTGTAATTGTCTATTTTACAGTCATGTGCAGCAAAGAAAAAGAACAAGAACATGCAATAACACAAACCTTTAATAGACCTGAAGTCCACGATGGAGAATATATGAATGGACATTGTATTTGTGGTTCTTTGAGAAAGAATGTCAAAGAAAGACATCCTTATCTACTGGAATTCAAAACTCAGGTAAAAAAAATAAAAACCTTTCCTGCTTTCCAAGGGAAAAAGGGAAAAAAAAAACGATGAGATAAGAGATATTGAATTGGTGCAAAGAAAATTGCATTATCTTATGTCACTTTTACGTCATTCACCAAATCAACATAGAATTTGAAGCTCACCTACTTCAGTACACAAATTAAACATATGCGGATTTAAGAAAGCATATAATGCACTCCAAAATAAGTTATGTTCAAGATAGGATGTCAACGGGCGGCCTCGACCTACAGGTTAGGTGGCCCATAGCCCAGCCCGATCCGACTTAATCTTATATAATTTTCTAAAAAATTAAAAATGACATCGTTATTAACATTCCAATCGAGTCAAACAATTTTGGCTCGTAGCTCGGTCAACCCGGGTCAAAATCAGACCAGGTTGGGCCGAACCAAAATTAACATTCCTAATTGAAAAGCTTGTGAATTTGTATATAATTTGAGGAAAGAGAGAATGAGTACATCTCCAACATTACTCTCGGAAAATGTTGTTAGGAAATTGAAGCAGGATCTAACATCATGTAGAGTAGAATAATTATGAAATTAATTTTTATAATTTCCTAAAAGTCAAAATCATTAAAATTCTATAAAATGATTAACATACAAATTATAATAAAATATGAATATTAATTCGTACATTATTACAAAGTTAATCATTTTCTTGTCATTTTTCTCAAACTATTTCTGAGATGAGTTCTTCCCAATCACCATAGCCACACAAGTATTAACGATATCTATATAATGTGTTAAGAGAACTCTACAATTGTTGTAAAAAAAGGTTAGACAAGGAGTGCTAACTTCCTTGGAGCCTAGCCTATTTATAATAGGTTTTGGACTTTTAATAATGTAATTAAAATTAAATTCTAATTTCAATTAAAATTTAATTAGAATTACAATTAATTATAATTAAATATCAGTTAAATCCAAGGAAGTCCAGTATCTTATATTAGTCTTTATTTATTAAATATCTCATACTTATTGATAAAGTTTCTCAAACTTTACAATCAATTCCAACTTGATTAAAACGCCTTTTCTCTCTTCAACTTATTGTTTATGTGCGACCCATTAAGTTATCAAATATGTTGGCAATAGATATGAATTATAATCATAAATCATATATAAGATTAGATAAATTAAATTCTTTTAATTTATTTTTAATTCTCTAATTAAATAATTTTTTCATATATCAAGATTGACTTCTAGCAATGTATTATGATCATCCAAATATTTAGGAAGTCAGAGTGATTTTGACTAAGCTTTTCGTGTATGATTGTTTTTTCATATAATTAAATCCTTTTATCATATAATATTTTGATTAGACATAAAACATGAAATTAATATCTACTCTACTTTGAGTCCAATCATATAGATTATCCATCATTAGCAATTGATTCCATTAATGAAATTTAAAAACCATTTTTCAAGTGTCATACTACCTTGGTTAAGGATCTCTTAAATTAATACTAACCGAGAATAATGAAATATTCTTTCTAGTTACTTTAAGGTGATGAATCTTATACTGATCACTCAATTAATTTTATATAGTTCATAATATATCCAATGACTACTGATTGAGCTACCCTTAACTAAAATAGGTCATAAGTGGTATCAAAGCATAGTAAGCTTTATATGAGACAACTTTAGAGATCTCAAATCAAAGGATCACTGAGTAATGTTCCAAATGAAATTCTTATATAGAGTTAGTTCATTAACCTTGTCCTTTAATAAGCACCTATATGTTTGTTTAAGTATCTTCACACTTTAATCTACAGGATCGACTGTTTCCTTCATAAGGAAGAAATATAATGTGTGTTAGTCTTCTTATACTCTATTAATGTCCAATATCAACAGAACAATTTAAAGATAATACATAAATGCAATATGAATCTTACAATTATGATCTCATCATAATTTCATTTGCAATTTACATCTACTCTATAGACTTTATAATAGATATATAAATATGTACAAGATAAATAATGCCTTTAAATAATTGTCACTAAATTACAACCAACTGATTGACTATATGACATAATTCAATAATCTCTCATTTTCACTAAGTCAGTCATTGAAATATCTTATATTATATCGTCGATACTATTAGATGGTGGTTCAGTAAAAGAATAATTTTTCCTCTCAATTACCATCATAAGTAACATAAATTTCCTAAATACATATTTGAATCTTTAATGAGACCTTAACTCCTTTGTATGCTCAATGAATTTAATGTTCTAATAGTTGTAGTTTACATTATGTTTTCGTTGGTGTTTTAGTGTGTTTTTAGGTGTTGATTAGATTATTTGTGTATGTTTAGGTTTGCAATTTTGTTATTGTGATTGTGTGTTTATGTTTTCTAATGTTTTGTGGTTTAGTGCATGATATTAAACTTTAATTTTGTGCGCTTAAGTTGTTTTGATATGTTTGTTAGTGTATAAACTCATATGAAGATTGAAGGAAGTTGGAGAAATCTTGGACAAAAGAAACAAGATCATGATCGTGACATGCTTGTCACTGTCATGATAGCAAGTGACAGAATAGGATCACAATAGGTCATGATTATGGCACCCTTGTCACGATCATGATAAAAGACAAATTTCAAAGGCCACGATGGTGTCACAATCATGACAAAAGCTAAATGTCAAGGGTCACGACGGTTACATCCCTATCACGATCATGACAAGCATGCTACAGATGTGGGGATCTCCTTCTGTTTCAATTTTTAAAGGGGTCTTTTTGGACTTTTTAGCTTGGGTAAAACCTAATTTTACCATAAATAGCTCCATGACTATATAAGATCATTAAACGAACCAAATAAAAAAGGCTCCATCTTACCATTTAGAGAAAGAAGCCAAGGAAGAGAGAAGAAGGAGAGAAGAGAAGAAGAAGAAGAGGAGGAGGAGTTGTTGCCAACCACTCCTTGTCATTCATTTCCAAGTTATTTCTTATTCTTCTTGTTATTTACTTCATATGATGTATGATTTGGATATGAGGATGATGAATACCTTATTAAGGATGTTCTAACATCATTTGGTATTAATTCTTGAATCCATTGTGATTTAATTGCTTTTGATGTTAATGTGTTTAGGTATTGTGATTGTTTATGATTTTTGCATCCTTAGGTAACATATTGAGAGATTGAACCGATAGTAACATGACTAGGTTAGGTAATGAGAATTAATAACCTAATAGATCAAATAAACATCAAATCGGTAATTACATAAAGAAAGATCTCGTATGAGGTCCCGATTGTCTATTAGATTGCTTAAGAACTAATTAGAACGTGAGTTGTTTTTTTAATTGAGAAATTGCAAAATAAAAAAATTCATATTCAATTAGGGATTATGGTTTAGGATTTAACAACTAGGTTGAGAGAGAGAATAACTAACCTTTCAAAATTCTAGGACCGATACCAATTAAATCAGAAGTAATAAAGGCAGCAATTGACAATAGAAAGAATCCTCACTTCCCATAATTGTTTGATCTTATCTTATGTGATTTTTCAATTGTTAGTGATTGTGCTCTAATTTGATTTCCTTATGTTAATTTCATAATTTCAATTTCAATCAATTCGTAATCAATTGTTTAAATTGTTGTTTTAGTCTTTATTTCATTTTTATCACATTTGTTATAAACTTAGATAACATTAGGGTTCATTGAGTTTTAACTGTTTCCTTATGGGATCGACACCTTTGATACTACAAGTTACGATTCGTATATTTGCGAATATTTGAGATTTTATTAGAGGTAAAACTTGCTCAATAAGTTTTTGGTACCGTTGTCGGGGAATTTAGATTAGGACTTTTGAATTCCTTTGTTTTAAGGAATTATTTGTAAGGTTCCGATCATGCATCTCATACATAATATATATAAAATATACGCAGTAGAAAATAAAACAAAACCTCAAAAACCAGATCTTCTCATGCATATAGATATAGAAAACAAAAACATGAAATGTAAGATGTTTACATACCTTTATTCTTTAATCTTCTCCGCGTTGGGTTGTGGTAAACCACAACAATCAACATAGACCGTCTCTAATGAAAGTCCATATGAAGATAGAAGAATGAAATCTCACTAGAAGACGGCTAGAATTCTTTCTTTGTGCTAGCAAAGACAAGAACTCTTGTGAGAGTTAGAGAGAAAAAGAGTATGTGTGTAAGAAAGAACCTGTCTTTCACTTGTATCTTACACAAGATGCACAAAAATCATCTTTATTTTCTGCACCATTTGGCCTTCCATAACCTCCATCACTACTGGAGAGTTATGGGAAGTTAATAGTCATGAATAGTATGCAGTAATGGAAGTTATGAGAAGTTAATGACCATAAATAACATGCATTAATGTAAGTTATAGGAAGTTAATGACTATGAATAGAATGCAATAACGGAAGTTTTGGGAAGTTAATGACCAAATTGGTAGCCAACAACGTTTATTTCTAATCCATCCATATAACGTTTTCTACCACGATCACATTGCAATATAATCCCGAAACACTGTCTCATATCTTAAATCACCATTCAAAACCATTTTACTCATCCTTTAGATCTCTTATGTGTGTGACCTGTTAGGTTCCCGAGACCACTTATTAACACTTAATTTATGTAAGTCAAGAGTGATATCTAGCAACACGTCATGACCCCTAATTAACCGGAAAGTCAGTGGTTTAACTATGAACCCTTCCATACGCAATGTTGTCATGCAATTTGTCCTTTCACCATCTATACCCCACTTGGTTCAGAGTATGTTCAAAGTGTCAACTCTCATTAGACTGACTACATTACATCTAGTCTAAGTGATATTAGATCTTATTTTAAGGATCTCATTACTCTATATATCATTGAAGACTCTCTTCATGACATATATCTGCTCTGGTTAGAGACTCTCAAGTAATGACTCCAATAAGAGGTTGTGGGTATCATATCCTTCTATCAGGAGTGGTGAATCATTTATTGGCTACTCAATTACCTTTAAATACCTCAAGCTGTACCCAATCATCACCCTGTAAGTAACCCCTAAAAGGTACCAATGAATAGAGTTAAAGTACAGGATCAGTATCCGAGATATCCTTGAGCACCCAAGTCAAAGAATACTTGCACCATTGCTATGGTGAGACTATCATCGATACTGAAATAGAATATCCATATGATTGTCTCATAGTAGGTCAATCTAATGTACTTATTAACCTTAGTAAGCATTCACATGTTAACTCTAAACAGCTTATGTCTATAGCTTATGAGATCTACTACTTGATCCAATCAAGGAGTATAACATGTGCTAGTCTATTCGGATTATTGATATCCCATATTATATATCCTATGACTAGGGAAAGTTTAAATACTAACATAATTATACAGGATATGAATCTCATTATCATGATCTCATCATGATTTCCTCCGTGCTATGTTTTCTATTAAGGACTTCATTAAATCAATTTAAAATCAACACCAAATTTATAAACGTATGAATATCGAAATAATGAAAAATGCCTTTATTAATCGTAAAATGATTTGTACAATAAGTTATGCTATCTGAATTAAACTGACCATATTTTCAAATAGTTAATATTTTCCCTTAACACCAAGATATTTTTCTACAAAGCTGACCAACAATCACATCATTCCAATCATGAAGGACTTCTTTTCATTGTTTTAGTTTATCCAAAATACTATTAAATAAATCAGAATCATAACTCTCCTCAACAACGTAGGGGTCATTTGGTTCCACTTTTGTTTTTTTTGTTGTTATTTTTGGTTTTTATTTTCTTATTTTAATTTCTGTTTTTTCTAAAAAAACGAAAACCTGTTTGATTGAGATTTGCAATATAAAAACCGAAAACAAAAACTTATTTGGTTGAGATTTCTAATGAAAAACTGAAAATAAAAATATGTTTGGTTTATAATAATAATAATAATAATAATAATAATAATAATAATAATTATTATTATTATTATTATTATCAATTTTATTTATTTATTATTATTATTATTATCAATTTTATTTATTTATTTATTTATTGTTATTATTATTATTATTATTATTAATTTTATTATTAATTTTTCATAATTTATTCTTATTATTATTAATTTTTAATAAGTTATTATTATGATTATTAATTTTTTATTATGATTATTATTATTAAGTTATTATTATTATTTATTTTTTAATTTTTAATAAGTTATTCTTATTATTATTAATTTTTAAAAATTTATTATTATGATTATTAATTTATTATGATTATTAAGTTATTCTTATTATTATTAATTTTATTAATTTATTATTATTATTTTTTTTAATTTTTAATTTGTAATAAGTTATTATTATTATTAATTTATTATTATTATTATTGTTATTATTATTATGATTATTATTAGTATTAGTATTATTATTAATTTATTATTATTATTAATTTTAATAAGTTGTTATTATTATTATTATTATTAATTATTGTTATAAATTTTCTACTTACTATTATTAATATTATTAATTTTATTATACCAAATTAAT
>JAOSBP010000008.1:11256168-11266434 GCA_027563825.1 Erythroxylum mucronatum | reverse complement strand
GGGATAGGGCGGCCGCTCGCTCAGAAGCCATCAGGCAAAAAGCAACAAGGTTTTACAATAAAAGGGTAAGGCCGAGCAACATAAAGATTGGTGGCTATATCCTAAGGATGGCCAAGGCGGCAGGGAAGCATCCCGGAAAGCTCGGACCGATGTGGGAAGGACCCTATCAAGTGGTTAAACAAATCAGACACGACTCTTACACCCTGCACAACGTTGATGGCAGGATTCTACCGAGGCCCTGGAGCTCTCCAAATCTGAAGGCATTTTATCAATAGATAAACTCGGCTTTATTTATTTCTTGTATTTTATCGCTGGTAACACATTTGTAGTGGGTACCGTTTTCCTGGCCTTGCCAGTCAGGTTTTTTAACAGCCCACGCCCTCATCATCATTAATAAAGGGTCTTCAAGTTTTCGGCTAAGAGAGTCACGCCACCAAAGCGCACTAGAACGAAAAGGCAGACCGATCGGCCTCAACTATGCTCGGCCAGGGTTCCAAACGAGATCTTGGAATCAGGCGATGTTGAGAACAGAATCTCGGATCACTCGGCCTCGACTATGCTCGGCCAGGTTTCCAAACAAGATCTTGGAACCAGGCGCTGTCAAGTCACAAAATCTTGGCACCGCTCAGCCAGGTTTTCAAAAAAGATCTTGGAACCAGGCGATGCCGAGAATAGAATCTCGGATCGCTCGGCCTCGACCGCGACCGGCCAGATTACTAAGACGGGATCTCGGCACCAAGCAATGCCAGGAACAAAATCTCGGATCGCTCGAATTCTTTCAAACCTAATGACCCATCGATTTATATTGAACGTGCTAATTCGTTACATGCAATTCGAGAAGGCAATCTTCCATACAAAGCTAATGATAGTTTAAGGCGTCATCCAACAAAATTAAGAAGACAGTGAAGGATAAAAATAAGATTTTATTTCCAATAAGTTTACCCTGGTCACAAGCTCGACCAGATGGGCTTTTCTACTTAGAAATATTATTTTTCCTACTCAGTCTACTGCAGGTATCATCAATGAACTCCACATCAAAGTCAAACAATCTGTCCATTATAGGTTCTGATATATTTGTGCTGACAAGTCCTATGACAGCCAAATTCTTTACAAGCCCACAATTTTCACCACAATAAGTCCTCATCTGGAACTGCCTCTCGTTCTCTTTTCCTCCAGAAAAAGGCCAAGCTCGAATGGAAGCAACAACTCGGCATAATCCTCAGGTGACGAACAGTCCGACCCGCTAGAAATGCAAACACCGTGGCAATCCCTCAGGAGGAAAAGATACAAATTACAAGTGAACTCTAAGCACTCCTCGTTTAGGTGCCGCTCCCTCCACCGCTTGACTGCGTCAATCCTCTCCCCCTGATATAACTTCGCAACTCCATCAGTCTGTCCTCAGCCTTCGGCTTGTCTCTCACGTTCTCTGGCACCTCAACCATTTCCGTCGATATCTCCAACGCCCCAACTACGGGCAAGACACTTTCGGACGGAGAGAGGAAAAAAGGACGTACCTAGTTAGTGATAGAAGCTAGAAAAAACAACGCAGAGTGAAGAAAGACCGTCAACTCCAAAATTTATAGTACCAACTGAACGGGAGTACCAATTGACGTTGAACACGTTGTAACATCTGAGCCGAAGTTGAACACGTGGAAAAATCTGAGCGGTGGAAAATTAAGGTCATTAAAGGCCCAAAGCGGCGAGACAGATGAAGGGACACGCGTGACAGCGCGTGACAACTGCGCGACAGTTAAAAGGACGCGTCGCTCCGAATTTTGAACGGCGCCCAGAAGATACGGACCGTCAGCAATAATTACACTTAATGCCTCATTTAAGCCTACGTATCGTCAAATAATGATTAGACCTAGTGCCACGATACCATATTGATGTCCGATCGATCGCCCTGCCATAACGCGAGCCGATCGATTGCCTTGTCTTAACAAGCCGGTCGGTGGCCCTATCCTAGCACGAGTCAACCGATCGTCTTGTTCTAGCCTGAGCTATCGTGCACTAAACGTGGATGCCCGATCGGTCTCCTGTCATACCAGGAGCTATTGTGCATAGTGCATTGGTCTCCGACCGACTTGCTATATCACCACAGCCGGACAATCGGCCCTATCGATACCCATGATCGGTCCGCCATGTCATTGCGCCTGATCGAGAGACTACATCACGACAACTGATCAGTCGGGCCTAGCACGAGCTGCCATGAAGACATGCTAAACGATCCTTATATACTCCTTCGACCCTTCTTTTGGATCAGACTCGAGGAGTAGGGGGCTTATGGTTGGGTCTGCTGTGCCAGGCCCGGGCCCAGGCCCAGACCTAGGTCCACATGTCCACGGCCCATTCGCAAGTGTTAGTCTCCCATGCAAACGCAAAGACCTACGTAAAGACCTAAACCTAACATGTATTCCATATATAAGGTACTATGTCGCCATGATACAGGTACGACATTGCAACCCTAGTTTTCTCTATTATTAGCAACCAAAATCCTATCAAAAAGACTAACTTGAGCGTCGGAGGGGCCTGCTGGCAATCAACCCCCGGTGCGCCTTGTTTGTTTTGCAGGTATTCAACAGTCAAAGTCATACAGAATCATGGATCCGAATAGCAACGTCCAGCCCCTTTAGAATCAGACTGAACCAAGTATAAATCAATTTCATTAATATAATTGAATTTAATTCGAAAGTTTCCAAACTAAGTCGATTTCCCTACCCCTTACTTAACAATTAACGAAATTTTAAAGCAATTGCCAATATAATTTAATTTATTCCTGCTACCACGTACTGATCATATTTAGATTTGTCCACCAGGCTCAAGGATCAAAGTCAACGACGAATTCTACGAGTAAATCCAAACTCTTGATTGGCCTTAATTATTGCTTTAATCTCCTTCAAATTTTTAATATCTATGCTTACGACGACTATTGGCAATCTGATTACAACACTATTAGTTTGAGTCTTGGGTGCCGAATAACAAATTGATTGGCCTTAATTGTAGCTTCAATCTCATCAGGTAATTATAGCATGAATAAGAGCATGGGACCATATTCATCACTGCTTAATTTTCACACAGTGTGCTCCTGATGCCTCCGTTACAGGGCACGTCACATATTGTAGTCAAAGAATCACGAGAAAGTAGTAGGTAAGACCACGTAGACACTGAGCCATTTCGACATGAATCACATTAAGTGGATGGAAGTTTTCAAGATGCATTAAGTCCACTATTGCAAAGTGTGTTGGTGTGGTGGCTATGGACCATAGAGCTTGATCCATTTGTTACCGCACATTGATTATTATTATGAAAAAGCTTTCCTGCTGTCCGAGTCCATCATGACTACAACCAGAAAGGTTAGCTAAACCATGTCATCCCTTCCTAATGCTAGAGTTAGCTAATGATTTATTGTTATAAATTATTTGACGCCGCAAATTTTATAATAGTACGTAGGAAGGAGAAAGCTACTGCCAAAAAGAAAAATAAGAATATTATAAATCAAAACCAACTAAATAAGAATTCCATACCAAAGAAAGAAAATACAAATCTTACCAAAAAAAAAAAGAAAATAAAAATCACTTAATATTGTGAGCGTCAAAATGCACAAAAGTCCAAGTAACTAGCACAATGTATACTACAAGTTCTATTTTTATTTGGCTCATATCGATGATTTCAACAAGAACTTGTGGATCACATCTATTTATGTTATGATTTGAATAGTCCTTACAATTCAGAGGTGTTTATTTGATGGCTCTGAAGAGATTCTGATTGTAATTTGGGACATAGCAAAGTCGTCGTCATCAATTGACATTTCGACTCAGTGCCGTAGTTTTTGAAGGCTGCTTTGTTTTTCCTAAGCCGGCTTCCTTGTCATTTTCATTTCAAAAAATGAACTCTCCAATGGTGCTGAGTAAATAAAAAGATAAAAGATTTATAAGGAGAGAAGTTAAGATGCTGACATGCATCAAGAGTTTTGGTGGGTTCAAATTATAGTGTGATCCACTAAACTGGTAAAGATGCTTTAATACAAGTAGAAAACTTGTGTGATGAGAAAGAAGGTTTTGGTGGGTGCGTTATAAAAGTCACTTTATCTTGTGCAAGACAACAAAACTTGTATAGATACTACTGTATGAAGCACTCTTCAATTAAATGGAACAGTGTCGTGGGGTTCTCATTAATTAAGGGGTTTTGCAAAGGTTTCAACCTCCACTGATTATATATGTCTAGAACTAATAATAGAAAATCGCATGCAGATGAAAATGGTTTAAAGAAGTGGCTCTCATTTCAACGTTCGAGTGTTAGCTAACTTCATTAAAATAGTCATCATATGGATTTTCAATTAAAGGAAGCTGTACCATACTTGTGTTTAAAAGTCTGGAGACGTGGGAATCGACGACCACTTGCATACTTCATAATTCAATTAATGGAGCTTGAGAGGCAAAAACAAGTCTAATAAGTCGGTGGTAGAAATAGAAATGGATAAATGCTTCTACTCTTACGTCATCTTCTGATGCTAGTACAATACAAAACATGGAAAAAAACAAAAGAAAGCGTTACATGTTCTTTGTACAAAATTTGAAGGATTCACTTCCAAGTCTCGAACCTTTTTCGAGGGCTCTCAATCCATTCAAAATCAGTATACAAAACATAGTTTATAAACATAAAGCGATAAAGAAGAATCGGATTAAATACGTCCCGTCACACATAAAGTAATAATCTTTTGAACTGGCATGTTGGTGAAATGTTTTATTTGTTCCACAGTGTTCCTGCGTCTGAGTCTCTTGATGATTGGATATACTTTTGCATAATGATGGAGATACTGTTAAAACTTAGACTCCAATATGCGAGAAATGTTCAATAAACCATTTATAACCCATAACTTCAGCCGCTATGAGTAACAGTAAGGAAGGTCTATATACAACAATACAACAACATTTGGTTATTTATTGTTCATCATTTCAATTGTAAGTTCTATAGAACTCAGTATCCCGAGATATTCAATCCCTTTAAACTATCTATAATAGATAGTAGGTATACTGATATAGACTGGTAAATTGACTTCATTTAGTATAGCTAATAAATCCAATTACTCGATACTTTACGTGTGTGGAAACAAAACTTTGGTGCCTTAGTGATAAAATATGATGTTGATCAAGATAAAGAAATAGTGGCGACACCAGCCACCAAATCTGACATCCTGTACTACTACCAGTCAATGACAGCTTGTCCATATAATATAGGAAAACCTTGTTGTCCCTATCAGACTGTTGGGCATCAAGTTTCTTCCTCGATCAACCGAATTCTATATAAAAATATCACTGCTAGCTTGATCCATTTATATTTATAAAACTTGGAGATATAGTATCCTCTGCAGTTTTGTAGCTATATCTTCATAATACAGAAAACACCTCTTCTTGTGAAGCATATCCATGGATAACAAGAAAGAGGAAGATACTAATCCAAATGATGGAGGGGAAGTCATCAACTACAGAGGAATCAAAGCCATGCCCTTTATCATTGGTAAGTTGAATATTCATAGAAAGCACATGAAAAGAGAGAATCTGATGTTATTGGAAGCAATTTTCTTGCTTGGAAGCTTATGAATATTTGATTCAAACACTCTGCTTGTTGTTTTATCACCCAAAATTCATGCAGGTAACGAGACGTTTGAGAAGCTTGGTACTGTTGGATCTGTCACAAACTTGGTGGTGTATTTAACAACAGTTTTCAACATGAAAAGCGTTGCTGCCACCACATTTGTTAATGTCTTCAATGGCACTGCAAGCATGGCTACTTTAGTTGGAGCCTTTCTCTCTGACACTTACTTTGGGCGTTACAACTCTTTAGCTCTTGGTTCCATAGCATCCGTTTTGGTACTCCATATGCTTGTTTTTCTCATTTCTTTCCGTTTTGCTAGTTAGCGATGAAGATCTACTCTTTATGAGCATTGTTATTTTGTAGACCAATCCCTCCTCCATGGCTTTTTTTTTTCAGATCAATATGGATGCTTTTAAAGCATTTAGATATGGTAGAAATTTGAGATTAGTTTTGCTAAATTTGGAATACGACGTTCTTTTTCTTTTTCTTCACTTTCAGATCTTGATAGTAAAATATTCTCACATAATACCTACGAAAGTTTTGTCTCCGGTCCCTCCTTGTGTTGGTGGAAGTTGTTTGATAACTATAGAAAAATGAGAAGTTCCAAGTTTATCTGTTAAGAATCAACTAGTCTCTTTTCTACTGTCAGTTTTGGCTTTATTAACTTTTTTCTTTTTGATTTAGGGAATGACGATATTAACAATAACAGCAGCAATTCCCAGTCTTCACCCTCCAACATGTGCAGCAAAAGAGAACACATCGTGTATAGGGCCAACAACTTGGCAATTCACCTTCCTACTAAGTGCTTTCGCTCTACTAGTCATTGCAGCAGGTGGTATAAGGCCTTGCAACCTAGCGTTTGGAGCTGATCAGTTCAATCCAAAGACTGAATCTGGCAAGGGTGGTATCACGAGTTTCTTCAATTGGTATTATTTTACTTATACCTTCGCTGTGATGGTATCGGCAACAGGCATTGTCTATGTGCAGTCTGATGTCAATTGGGGTATAGGGTTGGCCATTCCTGCATTTCTTATGTTTCTTTCCACCGCACTATTTTTTGTGGGAACAAGAATTTATGTTGTTGTGAAGCCACAAGGAAGCCCCTTAACTAGTTTGACACAAGTACTCGTTGCTGCTACAAAGAAGAGAAGACTAAAAGTTCCAGAAAATCCAACGCTCTCTCTTTTCAACTATTTTCCTGCCAAATCCATCAACTCAAAACTTCCACATACTAGTCAATTTAGGTGAGATAACCAACCTATATACTTTTGAAGTTAACAAATCACTCATAATTTATTGGTCTCAACAAATATTATGATGGTTAGTAAAACTATAGTACTACGATTACGAACACACAAAGATCTTGTACTTAATGATCATGATGTAATGCAGGTTTCTTGACAAGGCGGCAATGTTAACAGATGAAGACAAACTTAATATGGATGGTTCAGCTACCAATCCATGGAAACTCTGTAGCATCCAACAAGTTGAAGAAGTGAAATGTGTACTAAGAACAATTCCCATATGGGTATCTGCTATAATTTTCTCTATTCCACTGGTCCAACAACAGACTTATACAGTGCTCCAAGCCCTTCAGTCTGACAGACATCTCAATTCAAGTAAGTTTCAGGTGCCAGCAGCGACATACATTATATTCACCATGTTGACACTCACAATTTGGATCCCAATATATGATAGGATTATAGTTCCATTAGTCCAAAGGTTGACAGGTAAAGAAGGTGGATTCACATTGCTCCAAAGAATGGGAATATCAATTGTTCTTTCAGTAATCTGCATGCTCGTTTCTGGATTAATCGAGGAACGTAGAAGACATGTTGCTCTTACTAAGCCAACCCTAGGCATTGCACCAAAAGGCGGAACTATTTCGTCAATGTCTAGTATGTGGTTAGTGCCCCAACTTGCTATTGCAGGACTAGCTGAGGGATTTGGGTACGTAGCACAGACCGAGTTCTTCTACAAGCAATTCCCAGAAAACATGAGAAGCATTGCTCAATCATTCTTCTTTATGGCCAATGCACTAGCCAATTATCTAAGTGGCTTCTTGGTTTCCATAATCCACCAAAACACCAGAAAATCTAAAAGAGGAGACTGGTTAGCCGAAGATCTTAACAAGGGAAGATTAGATTATTTCTATTTCATGATCGGAGGGCTGGGAATTGTCAACTTTATTTATTTTCTTATATGTGCTAACTGGTATAGATACAAAAATGTCAGTGATAGCACTGTTGAAATGGTGAGGAAAACGAATGCACCAGGAAAAGATACTGTATGATAAATATACAGTCCAAAAGCTTCAATGGTGCTGCTTTAATCCTTGCTGGTATTTTCACATGCAAAGCGATTATGCAAAATAAACTGCGAAGCTTTTCACCTACGTATCACTTTTTTCTGCATCATGCAATTTGTTTTTTTCCTTGTCTTCAAACTACTAAAATAACATAAAACATATTGGGAGAGGGGATCTGGTTTGTTAGAAACATGGCCTTAAAGTTATAAAAATTAGACCATATATTTCTGTTACAAAACTTAAAGTTACTTTCTTAAAGTTGGGATCTTCCTGGGACACTACCTACTAGGCAACAAAAAAAAAAATCATTAATATTAAAATAGAGAGAATTAAACTTGGACATTTATTGAATTTTCATATAAAACAAGATATTTTTTAAAAAAATTGTTATTGAAATATTGTTTTCATAGTAATGAGAGTAGATTGTGATACTTTCTACTTGAAATGAATTTGTTTAAGAATCTTTTTTACTTGACAAGAATATGCTTTGAAATTGATAAAACCACAATTGATTGCTTTTTGAAGACTACAAAATTGCTCGCAAACTAGCTCATCATAAAAATATAATTAGACATATTATTCCTATTATCTAAATCTCTAATATAATTACTATCTAAATCTGTATAGCTAAACAATTATGACTTTTCACCTATCTTATAAAACAAACTACAATTAGTTGTTCCTTGAATGTAGCTAAAAAAAATTTTGCAGCAAGAAGATACATCTTTCTTGGATCTTTAATATACTTGCTGATAAGACTTGATGTTCAAATTGCTAAAGGCTTGAATATATTTTTGTAGCTAAAAATATAATTGAGTGAAAGTTGTTGTCGCTTTCTCTCTGAAGCGTTTCTTTGTCTTGTCTTTTGACAAGCTTGTTTTTTGTCTTTGTTTGTCTTTGTCTGAACCTAATGGAATCAAGGCAACAGAATGAGGAATATCATGGCATGGAAAACATGGCAGCGGATCAGGCTTCGGTCGATATGGCCAGCTTGACTATAGAAGATGCTGAAGAGGAGGAGGTTGTCGTTATTGAAGACGGTGAAGGGGAGGATTATGGAGATAATTCGTTGTGCCTGGTTGGACGATTCATTAACAATCGGCCAGTGAATTTTGCTGCTATGAAACACACACTTGCATCTCTTATGCAACCTGGAATGGGGATGTCAGTTAGGGAGGTGAGTGGGGGGCTGTATGTGTTTCAGTTTTACCATAAAGTGGATATGAATAGGGTGATGGATATGAATCCGTGGTCCTTTAATAATCAAGCCATTCTTCTGGAAAAAATGGAAGGGATGGAAAACCCATGTGACGTCCCTCTGAACCATGTCTATCTTTGGGTTAAGGTCTTCGGATTACGATCGGGATTCCGGTCTGAACATGTCGCGAAGAATGTAGGGGATGCTTTGGGTGAGTTTGTGGAAGCGGATCCTGATAATTTTGTTCACAAATGGAGAGAGTACTGGAGGGTCCGGGTCAAGATGGACATTAACAAACCCATCACAGACTCGATCAAATTGAAGAAGGAAAAAATGAAGCAGTCAATCGAAGTGAGTTTTGTTTATGAAAGGATTCCAACCTTTTGCTTTATTTGTGGAATCATCGGCCATAGCGACAGATTTTGTCCACTGTTAATACATGCAAATGGAGCGCCTTTACCAAGGAAATTTGGCCCTCATCTGCGTGATAGTAACAGGCGTAATCAACAGTATATTGGAAACCAGTGGCTGCGTGATGAACCCAGCATTGAAGGGAGGAGAACCGGCGGTGAGGGCAGTAGAACGGCCGCCGAGAGGAAGGGACAGAGCGGTAATGACGGAGCTGCGAAAGGAAACCCAGTCTTTCAGGGCGTGAATCCATTATTTGGGAAATCAGATCCCACAAAATCAGGGGCTGATATAGGCGAGAATGGAGGAATTTTAAATAAGGAAGGATTGAGAGAAGATGGGGAAAATAAGTCAACTACAGCTGATGGGAGTAATGGGCCAGACTTTGTAACTATTAATGACCCAAAACGCAGAAGAACTGGGCTGGGGGAGACTGAACATGAAGCAGTGAGAAGCCCAATGGAGTTGAATGAGAATGATGGTACTGAAAATATTTCGAGCGATAGACCTAATGCTCCAAAAAATGAGGGGAAGGCGGGAACTGGGAATCAGTCCCACCGACAGAAATGAGTTGTTTAAGCTGGAATTGCCGCGGGCTTGGTCAAGAAAAAGCTGTGGAGAATCTTCAACAGTTGATTTGGGAGAAGCGGCCAAATTTTATTTTTTTAGTAGAAACTCTTTGTCTTTTTTCTAAAATAAATGAAATAAAAAATATATTACATTATGATGGATTTTTTTCAGTTGATTGCTTGGGTCA
>JAOSBP010000008.1:11224897-11237271 GCA_027563825.1 Erythroxylum mucronatum | reverse complement strand
TTTCAAACCAAACAAGAAGAAAATAGCATGGAGCTTACCTTAACAAGATGATTCCTCTTCTTTTCTTCTTCTTTCTTTCTCTCTTCTCCCATGATTTTTCTTCTTCTTTTTCTCTCCCACGTTTTTCTCTCGTCCTTTCTTCTCTTCCATGACTTTCTCTATTCTCTTCTTCTCTTTCTTAGTTCAAGACCATTTATTTGGTCTTTTTCCATTTTTTCCCTTCACTTACTTGGTTCTTCCAATTCTACCCCCTCTTTTGTCTTTTATGTCTCTAACTCCTTTAATCCACTTAACACTGCATTAATTCTAACTAAGTTCCAATCTTTCCATGTAATTTTCAATCTTTATTCATGCCTACTAAATTAATGACTTAATTCTAAAAATAAATAATTAAACAAACATACATACATACATACATAAATAGTTAAACAAATAATAAGTAATTTAGAAAAAATTCCAGATCCAACAAATATGGCTTATAATTTACAAGTAAGATGTATTTAGTTTTCCAATACCTCATCTTCAAAATTGTAACCTAATTCTTTTAAGATGTTTACATATTCATTCTTTCCATTCTCAAATTTAATGATGGATTCAGAGGAGGGTAGGTCACTAACTGTTAAATTTTCGGCCACTAAATATGGGAATTTAAACTTGATATGCTTCTTATACTTCGTCAAGCCTTCAACAAATGATATGTCAATATTATCATAATTACAAATCTTTAAAAATTGACTCTTTAGAAGTTGTAGCACACGTACAGTCTTTTTAGTGAAGTACTCCCTCTGGTTATGAACTTTTGGGTCCAACTTTTCATAATTTGTGATCAAACTCCAAATGATGGTATTGAGGGCTTTAATGTTAGTATTCATCTCTGCGCCTCCTTAATATGCTTTTGATTCAACCACTTTGTAACTTTTTTGTGTTGTTTAGTATCTTGTATTGCTCCAGGTGAGATTATCCATTTTGTCCTTAGCCTTTTCATTACAAATCAAGAAAGCACTAAGATCCTACAAAAAATTAATATATAAAAATATTAGGTCTAAATACCTTTTTGAGAAAATTTTACCATGACAATGTTTATTTTTGGTTGGTGCACATTTTCTTACATATGGTTATGTTCAGGAAGTACTATGCCCTCACCAACTTCAATATCAAGATCACGTTACCTAAAGATATAATCACCCACTTTAATGCTATATTTGTCACTAAATATTTCATTCTTATTCATGACTTCCTTTCTCTTGTCATGTTTAAGAGCAGCTTACTATAAAGAAGAAGTAGGATGTAATTAAGGCAGTTATGGTAGCGTAGAGCCTTTTCACATGGTTTGCATTTAAATTAAGAAAAATGATAGGACATATAAGAGTTGCATTTTTTATATACCTATTCTCTTGCAGTGTCACCATCTTTCTATTCTTTAAAGCAATGTCCTTATTACTAGAAAAAAGACACAAGCATGTTAAGATTCATTTATGAAAATATCTACATTGAATAATATGTTTTCAAACATTACTAATTTTAATTTTAGTTACTATTAGTAAATAAAAACCCATACGTCTATCGATCTATAACACCAACCTCTAATAAAAGGTTTTCCTATAATAGTTCATCTTTTGAAAGAAGGAGATTATCATAATCCATCGAAGCTTGAGCAAAGGAATTTAATAAGACCTCTGATTTCTTCCTTTTTATCCAAATCTATGTTTGCCTTCCCCAAGTATGCCTAAATCCCCAAGTATTTTTGTCTATTAAACAAAGAAACAAAAACAATTTTTTAGCTATAGGTATCTTCAGGTAATCTCATTCACTATTTAGGCTAAACTAGCCTAAGAGTCTAATTTAGTGCATGAACTTAAAAAGCACCAACATTGATTTAATGTTCTTGAAGTGAAATGCTACCTGGGAAGAAGAAATGAGACACAAAGAGAGTGGGTTTATAACTAGCTAGGTGACAAACCTATCTCTTCTAAGAATTGAGAATAAAATTCATCTAGAGAAGTTTGATCACACATTTTAAGCTATCATAATACATGCCCACTTTGCTAAGTTTAGCAATGCAAACCCTTTTGAAGGGAAGAGGATGCCTAATTTTAATCTAGGAAAGGATGGATAAATATGTCCTAATCTTTTTAAAATCACTAATACTAGTCTTTCCGAGGTAACTCTTGGCTTATTATCATCCTATAACGAAGAACTATAACACCACGTTATCTCTGTTATACCTTTCCCATTAATTCACCATTTTTTAAAATCTCAGAATCCATAAAAGCCTTAGACTCATGCCCATAAAGATTATCACTAGAA
The DNA here is from genome assembly GCA_027563825.1 of Erythroxylum mucronatum. Classification (NCBI taxonomy): domain Eukaryota; kingdom Viridiplantae; phylum Streptophyta; class Magnoliopsida; order Malpighiales; family Erythroxylaceae; genus Erythroxylum; species Erythroxylum mucronatum. The sequence continues at coordinate 11,234,964 of JAOSBP010000008.1, read as the reverse complement.
CCCAACATCTCCATTAAAAAAAAAAAGTAAAGAAAATAGCTAAAGGAAGGACTTACCAAGAAATATAGGGCTTTGCTTGTAAGTAATGAGACTTGCAAAGCTTCAGACGACTCTTACTAACTACACGAGATTGGAAAATATGTGTTCTACTGAAGATAATGAGAAAGTATCTATAATGATATTGAATAGATTAGATTTGTTTAAAGGGAAAATCTCACAATGTGAGACCTTTTCATTTTTCAAAAATGTCTTGTCGATTTTTCTATTATACAAAATCTAGCTTTCTGTTTGAAATTCTACAATGATTAATACAAAAGCTAGCACTAGACTGTTAAATGTAAAACGTATCAACGTATCATATAATACATATATTATTTTGAGACTGTTCAATTAATATGAGTAAAATCGACTAAATACTTGCAAAAGTGTAGTCATATGTGAAAAGTTCTATTAACATGGCATGTTGATGGAATTAGGGGGCAAATGATGAATACAAATTATTTTAGAATATTTTGACAATGAATTCCCATGAATTTTAGAGTCAAAGTTTTAAGTTTGACTATTTGATTATAAACCACGCATAGAAAAAAATTTATATTCTAAAAGCTAACGTTAAGTTGCAAGACCCATAAACAAATTTAAAATTATAAAATCCAAGTAAATACATTAAAACCTGAGAATATGAACTTTTATTTCTCCTTAGTTCCATTCAGTAACTTAAATTTTAGAAGTCAAATGTCCAAATAGACTTCCAAAACTTTTTTATAGGTCAAACTATTTTGAATCAGCAAATAAGAGAAAATGCACATGCCATAGGGAAACTCACATAGTATAATTCTAACAATAAGCCTTAAACTCCATGGCAGAGATTGTGATTGCCTCCCTCTCTACCAAGTTTTGGTAAGGGTTGCAAGCTAACCACATAAACATAATTAGATAGGAAATTTCTATGAAATACAATCTGATCCAACATTTCTAAGTGAGTGGCAAGAATCTTATATTGAAAAGTTATCTATAATTTTGTTAATACAAGAAATTACGGCCCTCTTAATTCAAAAAGGCAAAACAGATCATTACTCAAAAGTTAAAATTTTAGTAGTAGTAAACCTAACATATTTTAGGATTAAGGCATGCAGTGCAGAAAAATAATCTTTATATTTTTTGAGGTTGTTGACTTGTATGAAAAGAATAAAGGAAATTGGGCTTCTGGAATGGCTTTGAGCACAATGTATGCAGAGCCTTACATCAGCACCTTCTAACGTTGTGAGCAGCATATACACAATGTGTTGTCTAAGGAGTACTCCTTGCAGGTGGATCCACGAGATGCATAATATTCGATGCTCCTGTTAAATTTCGCAAACCAAATAATGGGTGAATATTCATTGCAACATCATATCTTTAAGTTTCAAAATGGAAAAATGCAAGACAAAGTTTTGCAGTAATAGCATGACAAACAAGAACGAGGCTGCTGTATTAGTTTTAGGAATGGCACAAAGTGAATTGATCAATTTGCGAACTATACGTCCTGCTATTCTGCTTTCGTAACAAATCTAGATTGAGAAAATTAACACGGCCTCTGCATTGTAAGATTGGTTTTAGAGAAATTCTGAAAATTCATCATCCTTTAGCTTTCCAGGTAGTTCGAGAAATGATTCCAAAAGAACCAAGAAAGTAATTGGAAAGCTGAGTCTGAAGCCTGAAGCACAAGTGGCGACTTCTTGCACCTCGCAAAATGTTCTCTGTAGAATTAGCTTCTTACTCTTCAGAATATGTAGTTGCATTTTATTAACAGGCACAGTTAGACCATTAAGCAAAGCAGTGAGCTTCTTACTCTTCGTAATCTGTAGGATTTTTCGAGGAAAAATTCACGGCGAAAAGGCTAGATTCTTGTCCCTTATCCCACGACCTTTTTGGTCCATCCAGTCACTATCTAATTCCTCATGGGCACTGGGTTTTTATTTTCACTTTATGGTTGCACAATTAAGAATCAATTAAGGAAATCTTCTTGTTTTGTATGGGGTATAAATGTTGAGGAATTTGATATTTCGACCTGTCAAACTACAAGTCTGAACACAATATGCTTACCAACCAAAACTAGAAATCTCGCCTAAAACACACACCAGACAGATAAAAGAAACAAAAATCCGTAAACAGAGTTTGACATTTGCCTAGAAGTTTATACCGAAAATAAATAAAGAATCTTTTAACTAATGAGAGATTCAGATAATAAGCATGGGACTATTTGGTCACTAGCATTGGAATTGAAAACGATCATGGCTTATCATCAGATTTTTTTTAACATCTACAAGCACATCTAATGGGACAACTCCTTTCCAATTTACCAAAACAATGGGAAAACTAACCTCTCCCGGATGAAGGAACCACAACAACGTGCATATTTGCATTGTTTGGAGGAAGATGAAGTCTGAGTGGATAGAGCTTCCCGTTCAACGGATTAAGAAAACACACAAGGGTATCATTCATCCCTGTCTCTTCCTCCAATTTTCGCTTCAATTCCTCAACCACACTTCCCTTAAAATTGAAGGAAAGTTCTTCATTTTCTTTAATATCACCTTGTTCATTAGCCACCCTGTAATAGATTATTCTGCCTTCATTTTTCACAGGAACACCTACAAATGAATCGTCGGACTGCACGCGAATAAATCCCAATCCATCAGATCTCATTTTATTTCATTAAAAATGTGAATCTCCAAATGAGGAAGCCAAGAATTCTTACGTCTATTCTAGAAAATTTAGGCGAGGATACTGTTGAGCTTGACACTGACGACCTAGGCGAATTGGGCTCAGAAGTTGAAGCCTCAAACTGACGAGTTGCTGGCCGTGGTTGTGGTGGAGGTGGAGATGGAGATGGATCTTCGTTTCGAATCTCGATGACATCAACGTCCCAAAGAACCCAATCCTGCGTCGAAGTTCTATAAGGAATGTCATGTGTAATGCTGTTTCTCCACGGTGGTATGCCTCCATTTGCACGTAAATATTGTCCATAGCGTGTTTTGAGCCTGACCTGCACACCTTCTCTGCTGGGTTCCCATTCAACAGACGAATCCAATCGTCTGGGCAAAGTTTGTGTCACCTTCTTGCCTTGCATGCCTAACAGGAATGGCATGTTTGAAGCTGTCAAGTATTTGCCGTAACAACTCTTCAAACGTACGACATTGGCTTTATCCACTATCTCCACCGTCCATTTCGCATTCCTGATTGTGCCATGCCGATCCTGGCTCACATTTTCTTGATCTTCGTCTGCTAACAGGTACTTGTCATGGTGGCTTCGAAGGCGGACCGATTTGGCTCTCTGGAAAAATTCCATGGCACTCTGAACAAATGCAATAGACAGTTCATCAATATGAAAGGATTAAATCAACAAAAGAATTGAGATATCTAATTGATCAGGAGTGAAATAACAAGAGATATATGTTTTGGAAAAGATATGACAAATACAAATCAATAATATCAAAAAGAAAAACAAAAAGGTAACTGGGAGAATGGATCAACTTTAAAACTACCTGAAGATTTAAGGTCTAATCATGTGTGTTTGATGGGAAAATCTTTGCCTTCAGGTTATAAAATTACTGAAGCAAGGATTCAGGAGATTCGAAACAACCCTTGACGGTCCTTAAGCTAAGAAACGAACGGTTGTTATAGCAACGATTTTATCTAAATTCACCAATAGCACCGTTACTTCCTCAGGCTCAGGCAGTGTACTATTGGAGAAAATATGCCCGACGGCTTTATTGGCCTCGACGTGGGTGGAATTAATATTCATCTCTAATTTCTGAAATTTTGAGTCCTTGACGATCGTGATCTTTTGAAGGTAAAGAGCCCATGAATGCTCATCCACATATAAACAGAAAATTTAAAAGAAAAGATGTAATTGGCATTATTTTTCTCATATCTTGACTGATTTAGAAAGTCAAGGAGGAAAAGCCTACATATCAAACTGATTCAGAATTAATCACAACAAATGTCTTAATAGTCCTTAAAACAGTACACCCTGATCCTCTGTAAAGAGGAAGCAGTCTGAATTAATGCACCCCAAATCTTCTGTCTAATTTTCCTGTACCAATTCTGTCCAATGCCATCTTAGCCATGGACAAAATTGGTACGTGAGAATTAGACAGATGTTCACTTCTCGAATTAATGATCCCTAATCATTACACCCTTTATTAGTGAATTAATATTATTAAAATGTAACACGAACTCAAAATAATTAATACCAATAGGTCCCCTTTTAAATGCGGATGGTAAAATGCACTTTTTAATTTAACCTATTTTTTTCCTAAAATAATTTTTGGGGTGAAAAAAAGTACTTATAGAGTCTCCAAAAGCTGAACCAAACTGTCAGAGACGAATGACTAATTAATCATATTAAATAGTTTAGTTCTTCAGCTTAATGATCCTTAAACAATATTACACTCTCTTCAAGAGGAAGCATTCTGAATTAATCATAAAACGGCCCAGAAAACTAAGGAAAAGGAAGAGTTTGCACCTGTTGAGTGACATTTTCTTGGGTAGATAGATCAGAGGCGAATGAGAAGCTTGAATTCCAACTTTCTGAACCCCCAAAATCATAAGAAAACGAGGAAGAAAAGCTTGTTGCAGATGATATATAGTCGGGTATTGAGTCAACTTCTAGGATGTCCAACACATCGACGTCCCAGAGCACCCAATCTTGAGTGGAAGTCCTATGAGGAACATCATGTGTAACGGAGTTCCTCCACGGCGGCGTGCCGCCGTTGGCCCTCAAGAACTTACCACCTCGTGTTCGTAACTTCACCTGGTACCCTGTTGTCAGTGGCTCCCACTCAGTTGTCTTGTTCTTCTTCGATGTTGACATGGTCTGTACCACTTTTTTTCCTGTCATGCCCAGTAAGAACGGCTCCTCAGAGGCTGTAAGGTAAGTACCGTAGCAACTCTTGAGCAGGATAAGGTGGCTTTGACCCGGAATAAACTCGACGGTCCACCGGGCAGAACGTGAGATACCATTTCTACTTTGCCTGACGGTTTCTTCGTTTTCATCAGCGACTAGGTATTTGTCGTGGTAGCTCCTGAGTCTCACTGCCTTAGCCTTGTTGAAGAACTCCATTGATAAGTTGTTAAGGATTTGATAAGTTTATGTTCGAAGGGCATATGCGTGTTCCTTATAAATCGTATATGTACGTGTTATTTATTAGACAAGATCAAGTAAGAGCTTACTACAGTAGGCCGTAGCCAAAGTTGACCCAAAGAAACGTTTGTTGACTTGATTATTGTGAACTTTACGAGTCTAGTTCAATTAATATTATACTTGGAAAACGTAGAAGTTGGCGAAGAAGTTCACACGTGATTATCTGTCTAATTTTATAATATTTTATTTTATTTTATAAATTTTAATCATTTATTTATGTAAGTTTTATATAGATTTTATATAAATAAACGCGAAACTTGTATAAATAAATGGTTAAGATTTATGGAACAGAATAAGATATCATAAAACTGAATAAAAGATTCAAACATCAAGAAGTTAACGTCTAACTCCGTAGAAAATGTTAAAAGTCAACAAAGACATGGGCTTAGAATTAGATTCATTTATACTTTGTGTTTTTCTCCTTAAAAACTAAATTACGAATATTTATCTCGTACTCTAATATTAAGAAAAAAAGAAAAGAACTTCTAGACTCCTTTGATAAGGAATAAAGGGGGTAATCCCTCATCACTGCTGTGTTCATTAGCATTATCATTTATCAGCAACAAACAAGTGAAAGTGTTTGGTAATTAAGAGGAAGGTAGTTTGATAATGGGTCGAATCCGCCGGCGAAACGACTTAGTCAACCTTGCGCGCAATCGTTACTATATTAGGCCCAAGGAAGTTAATATTGTGGATCACATTGTTCCAATAAAAGCATAATCGAACGATTTTGACAAAAAATAATTGAAAAAAAAGAGTTTTTGCTTGCGCTGCAGTCTTCTACTGTACAAACGTGATCGTAATATTACAGATCCACTCTCTTTCGCCATAATTGGAAGAATGGTATAAATTTTTTTATGATAATTCGAATCACAAAAACACATATTAATTTCCTACTGCAATAAGAGATTGCTTTTAAGAATAAGTTGGTTATTCATCCTAACAGAAAAAGAACTGAAAAGGACAAATGGGTAGAAAGCTGGAAGTATAACATAACAAACAGGCTTCCGACATACTTTACCATTAAATTGTTTGGATTCTTGCTTCTTTAATTACTATTTTTCAAATTAAATTTTAATTTCATATAAAATAATAGAAGATTTAATTAAAGCCCAGTAAAAAACTCGAATTAAGTACTTATTAGACTTGTCTTATAAATACTCAATTAGAATGCTTAAATATTTTATCAACATCTAATTTTTAAGAAATATTTTCATTAAGCAAGGTAAATAAATATATTACTAAAGTCATTTTAAAAAACTTTTATAAACAAACATTAAAAATTCCACATCTTATTCAAAGTTCCACGAATTTATTCAACTTGTATTTATTTCTGTATCACTTTGTTCTATACTAATTATCTGTTTTTCTTTGTTTTTTCTCTAGTTTTATGATTTATCAATGATTCTAAATCAAATGTTATTTGTTCACAATATTGTAGAATTCTCTATCCATAATAAATTATTATTTTTTGTATTTCAATTATCTCCTTATCTATCTTTAATGAATTTTCTTGTTCTTTTAATACTTGAAATTCTCTATCCATAGGCTCTGATACCATTTTAGGAAGGAGGGCTGTTTTTCGTGGCTTCGTTTGCCTTAAAATCTATTAAGGTCATGTTTTCATATCGAGAATTTCTAATATATTCAAGAATTTATATTTATTTTAACAGAAAATACATTATAAGCTTATAATCTGGTCTTCTTGCTTCTCTATCTTTATTATTTTCTACTTCTTCATTGTATTGAGATCTTAATTCATTTATCAAAGTATTTATGCTAGCTTTAGAAGACAATTCTAAACGAACTAATTATTCTCCATATGCTTCAATGTCCATTTGTAAATGATTTCTTATATTCCTTCTATGCACATATCAGGATTAAAATAGAGTAAAAGGGTCCAATACGTTTCCTTACTTGAATTTGTTTTGACCATAATACCACTGGGTCTTACCACGAAGCTTTTACCATGCGTTTCAACCCCAACCCACAAGCATAGGTAACTCTCCTGTAGTTCCTTCAATCGTATCCAACATAGCCTAGTTTCGTTTCCTACCTCTAGGCGTAAGAAAAAAGTTAAGAAAGTGTTTGGAGTGGTACTCTTTTTTGAATACCGAAAGGCACAAAAGAAATATAAGAAGAGGAGTTTATTTATTGATACATGGTAGGTATAAGAGAGAAAGGCATTCGATGTGAAGTGATGGATCGATGCCTTCTTCTTCTAGTTCTTACATATTTATAGATGAAAAAGTAACGGCACTATTGTAGATTTTTTATATTATATAGATGACACGTCTTACTAGAGACAAAATGTCATATACATAGAGGACACATCTTCATTTATGTACTGGCACTTCTTATCATTCTTCATCTTTATCTATGGGCTGGCACTTCTTGTTTCTTTCATCCTGTTGAGTTGTCATTTGTGTCGTTATCTTTGTGCAAGCTGGACATATATCTTTTTGGTGTTTTCGAAAGAGACAAATCTTTTTCTGGGCTGCTAGACTTGATCTAATCACTCCGGATTCTAGTAGCTTCATTTTCATGCGTAAAAAGTTATGCGCTGCCACAAGTGTAGTTTTAGCTGGTGATATCATGAAAGACAAATGTACCTTTTGTCTGCCATATGTGCGAAATCCTCTCTTAAAACTTGCTTCCATTCCTTGAAGAACTATCCTGATCCCGATTGCTCTTCTGTAGTGAATATCTTTTTCCTCAAATTTAATATAATCTTTGGGTTTTTTTTTCCTATTTTATAGATATCGAAAAAGAATCTGCTTTTCCCAACTGAATCATATGATAAGCTGGATATCTACCATTAGTATCAAAATCAAGACCTGCTGATAAACTTAATACTAAAATATCGTTTGGAGTGATGGTGGGATTATTAAGATAACAATCTCGCACTTCATCTTTTATCCATTGTGGTAAAAAACTGATTTCTGGAAAGTTTGGAGAGGATAAATATATCGAATTTAAGGCTTCAAAATTATACCAATATCATACTTCCTGAGGATCTGACTCTTGTAAATAGTTAAGTCTTGGGTAAATTCCTGAGAAATCTATAAACCTAGTTTCAGTATTTGAAAGATGAAATAATTCTCTCATTATCTTTTGTTGTTGTTCCACTTTTGGTGGTAGCATGGAGGATATTTCCCTGACTTTCTGTGAGGAAGTAGCTGGATTGGTTGAGGGACTAGTAGGAGTTTTGTGTGGTCTCAAATCTATTTTTATATCTTCTAGAGATAGTGATACTGGTGCCTTATCGGGTATGAGTATATGATCTTTTGAGATGTAGGATGGGCAATATACTCGATTATTTTTAAACTTGAGTTTTCATAGTTATCTATATTCGTCTGTATGAGTTCACTACCTTTTTTTATTATACTGGAGACTTCTCGTGCCATTCCTAGAAGATTAGAAATATCAACGAAATCTGAAATAGTATCTTTGATATGTTGTATTTCAGTATCCATTTTACGAAGATGAGATATGCATGGTAGATGTTGAGTTAAAATTGGATGAAATTGAAGGATTTATCCATAGGGATGATGTTGGAAATGAGTTGGAATTTGATTGTTAATGAAGTTTAAATTGTGTTTAAATGATTTTGGAGTGATAATTACTTAAGAATAGGTGCTTTGGGGATGCTTAAGAATGTCTGGAAGGTTAGAATAGGTTTAGGACCTTTTGGAGGAGTTTTAGAAGTGAAAATTTTAGTTGATCCGTAAGTTACATGGTCTGCCCATGTAAATTTACACGGCCCGTGTAATTCCAGGTGCAGGGACACATTTTCACCCGAATGGTACACGGCCTGACCATGTGATTTTACACGGTCCGTATATTTTGACCCCCTTAACGACAGAATTGGAATTTTTGGTCTTCATGAAAGTTGTAGCCCTAGATGTCTTCTTTCCAACCATTTAAGAACGAAGTCAATCCGACATCTATAGTGAGAGTTATGGCATTTGTGCCAAAGTATGTTCAGTTGGAGAAAAGTTATGAACATGGTTGTTTTTTTTAACCATAACTCCTTCTCTAGAGCTCCAAATGACTTGATTCTTATGGAAATAGCTTGCTAACACATTTGCCTATATCTCCAAAAAAAATTTATTAATTGGTGTTGTATTGAAAGATATTGATCAACGACAAGTGTGAGAGTCTGTTGGAACAGTGTCAATGAGGGTAGTTTTACTGAACATACTTCAATGTTTTGATCATATTTAGACTTGTAGGATTCCAAATGAGATGATTCTTCTTTTGGAGTAAACTAGAGAGAAAGGGATATAAATTATATGAAGAAGTGGAATTTTGATTCAATCCCTAAGATGTTCAAATTCTTGATGGAAGTCGGTATAGTACTTAAGTACGATCCGAAAGTGTTTGAGGTATATCTCCCAAAATACTAAGCCAAATTGAGCGATTTTGGTGTTAATAAAATCGTAAGACATAGAGGAACACTTTTCTAGAAAAAAGTGTGACCAAATTGCGTCATCTTCAATTTTCAATTTTTATGGGAATCAGAGACCAGAAATCCTGACTTGGGACAATATGAGTGTTATTATGAGAATGTTTTTGGCAATGTAATGGATAGAATGGTACCCGGGATTGTCATGCATGTATTTTACATCTTTCTTTTCATTCATGTGCATTATTAAATATTGATACTTGTGCAAATTGTGATTTATATATGTTATTTGGTTATAGAGGAGCAATTGGAATGTCAACCTACAGACGTTGCCGGACCTTCCAGGCACTAGCTTTAGGAACAGTAGGTGAGTAACCTAGACGGTTCCTCTTAATTATTAATGTTCTGATTGAATGAATGAAATGTTTGATTATGGATTCCGGACAGGAGGTCCGATGACTGTGTACTGGGAAT
>JAOSBP010000008.1:11211654-11224797 GCA_027563825.1 Erythroxylum mucronatum | reverse complement strand
ATCCAAATCCATATCCACATCCATTTTTTAACATCCATTTAAAATCCATTTAAAATCTATTTTTTAGCATCCATATCTATTTTTTAGGGTCGGGTAGTACAGATATGGATCGGGTTGAAAACTCATTGCCATCCCTACTCGTTGATCTCACATGCACCGTATTTTTGGGTTCTAACCCTTAGTATGAGAACGAGATGTTACAGTTATATTTTTATCACTGAAAATAATTACATATTAGTTAAAAACTTAAAGATAAATTATTTTTAAATAAATAAATTTATTTAATCTCTTATATAATATTTATTAAAAATGTTAATAAAATAATGTTATTTTAATAAAAATAAATAATTTATAAATTAATATTTATTTGAAATATATTTAATTATTAAATCTAATTTTATTTGAATTTTTATATATTTTAAATTTAATTATAATCATTAATAATTATTAAAATTTAATTACATACAATTTAATTATAAAACTTAAATAAAATAAAATTATTCATAATTTTTATTGATAAATAATTTTAATTTATTAAATATATAATCATGAATTAAATTATTTATAATTTTTATTAATACTAAAATAATTAAATAATATATATTTAAATGATGGTAAATTAGATTATGAAAAAAAACTACTTTTTATGGTTTTCATAATTTTCGAAAACTGGAAGAAACCAAAACTAAAAACAGAAATTAAAATCTCAAACAAACAAGTTTTTTTTCACTGAATTTAAAAACAAAAACAAAAATGAAAACAAAGACCCCTAAATTAGTACATAACGATAGTGAAGAACCATAACGAGTGATCAGCAGCAGCATTTAATAAACTTGAAGATAACGACAAAAACAGTTGCCATCTCTAAAAGAAACTAGAAACAGAATCACAACATTTCCAAGAACAGCAAATAAAAGATGGACCCACCAAGTTAAGACTTTTGTTATGTATATTTTGATGATAGTGAATTAGAGTGCAAATAGTTATGTTAACAAAAATGAGAAGGAACCAGAAGAGAGAGAAAAGATGAGAGATGTGCAGAAGGAGAGAAAGAAGGGAAGAGAGATACATAGAGAGATTTCTAGAAGAAAAAAACAATATCCAAATATGTTATTTCTTTCCTATTTGTTACTATAACGTCTTAAATAGACGTAAGGGATGACTAATATAAAGGCTGGTGTTTGATAACAACGGTGTGGGTTTATTTAACAATGATTGTGATATTTTTTATACGTAACATTTCCTTCTCCTTTAGAAAACCTTGACTACAAGGTTTAACAAAAATTATTATCAAGGAGGTTCATAGAGTGGGCAAAAAATAAACAACCATATGAACTTTCTTCATCTCTTGCTTTAGCAGTCTTTGCGTCCTTTGAGAAACGTGTTTTGGCAGCATAATCCAATGAATAAACAAAAAGAAGGGATGAAACATCCCCACATCCACCTGATGCTAATTTCCTGACAACCCATTTCTAATAGCCATCTTTGTCTTTCTTAGTGTTAAGCATCCTCTTGAAGTAATATCTGAATTCAAAGTTGAGGGCTTGGATGGGAAAATATTTGATAGCGTTTGTAGTGTTACCTCTCCAAAGAATAATTACACCCTCATCCTTAACGGTCCTAGCAAAGCAGTTAAATATACTTTTATATGGTTCGAGAGCCAACCGACTTTACTCATCTCATCTTCCGTCAACCTCTCTGAGCTACTCTAAAACGTCGGGTCTACTGGTCCGACATCTCCTCCTATTTTATGTAGCGTTTGTGTCATCATGTTTCTTAATTCCGTCATTTCTTTTTCTACATCTTCCATTCTGTTATTCATTTATGAAAACATTCGCTCCATCACCCCTTTCAAATTATCCTCCATCTTACGTAGTTCTACATTTCTTGTACCTTCAGCTATGGCCATCTGTCATATTCGAGTGTTCTGATACCAAATGTTATGTATATTTTGATGATAGTGAATTAGAGTGCAAATAGTTATGTTAACATAAATGATAAGGAACTAGAAGAGAGAGAAAAGAAGAGAGATGCGCAGAAGGAGAGAAAGAAGAGATGAGAGATACACAGAGAGATTTCTAGAAAAAGAAGACAATATTCAAACCTGTTATATCTTTTCTATCTGTTACTAGAACGTCTTAAATAGATGTAAGGGATGACTAATATAAAGGTTGGTGTTTGATAACAACGGTGTGAGATTATTTAACAATGATTTTGATATTTTTATAGGTAACAACTTCTCACAGGCTCACTGCATTTCAGGTATTAACTATTCTTTCATGTACCAACTATCCGGTCAATATTCTGCAATTTTGTTAGTCCCAATAAGATTAGCAAACCAAGTTTGTTGTCTTTCTTTAGTAGACAGATGACCTTTCTTAAACTTGATATCCAAAAAAACAAGAACTTTAGATTGGGAGCGTCAATCTTCAATAAACTATATTGTATTCATGGAGATATGTTTCCATGGTTGACTTTTATAAGGCTACAAAGATTGACAAATCAGATTGCCAGAACAGTTAAAGTTGGCCTTTGACTTAGATATATCCATAAAACACAAGAAGCTATAAAGAAAAGGTCAACTTCAACATCAAACTGTATCCCATTTGGAGCTTTCTTTTAATCTTAAAAGAAATCGTATCGAATAATGAAGTTTAATTCGTTGAGGATAGAAACTGATATTCACTAATTAAAAGGTTCATGAGTTCTTCAATAACTAGCCACAGAATTCTGTTTTCAGTCATCAAAAAACTGAAAAAGAAATGAAATGCTTCCGAGTAACGTTGCAAAAAGTAAAAACAAAACTAATCAAAATCATGAAAAAAGAAAGAAGAAGATGGATTAAAGAGAATGTACGAAGATATCCAGTTAAAACTTTTAACCCATTGAAAGGAAATTAGCCCCAATTTGCTGGTGGAGGATAATGATCTCCCTTAATGACTTATTGTGATTTATGCACTCCTTAAATTTATTTAGCTGAAAATTTCCTTATTATTAAAAAGTAAACAAAATGCTCTATCTTTTTAAGTTTTCTTGTCATTTTGAAAATTAAAAGAAAGTATTTTTAAAAATAAGGAAGTTAAGTTAATTGTTAAATAAAAATTAATTGCTTTTTATCAGAACTTGATGATTTATAAAAATTGACTAATTAATTAATTAATTGATCAGTAAATTATTAAAATAAATAAAAAGTTAAAATCTTCAAAATTTCTATAGTTGACTTTTTTAATTATGGAAAAATATAAATACCAAACGAAACTAAATCAAATCTCTTAGGTTTACACACAAAATTTATATTTTCTCGCACTAAAAAAATTCAAAATCAAATCTTAAACTATAGAATTAGGTTATCCTTACAAATTGGAAATCCGTACTTAGTCAAAATAAAATCTTAAACTCATCACCAGCCAAATTAACGTTGAAGAACTCAAAATCAAGATTATAAGTTACAATAATATCTACTGAGAGAATTTCATAAATCTACTTTGTGTATTATATATTTTGTAACACTCTCGCCTAGAACTAAAACTTTTATTTACAAACATTGAAAACGTGTTATATTTACAAACATTAAAAACCTGTTTTGTAATTAAAACGACTGGATAGAGGATATTTTGCTGTGCATAAATATTTTATCTATTGATTTTGTCTTTCTTGAATTAAGAGATTAGAATTTCTGAACAGATCTTTTATCGTTTTACCATGTTAATCCTTATTTGCATTAACCTAATCCCATTTTTCTCTTTTTAAATTAATAGTTGTTAATTTTATTTTACTATATGACGTATTTAATTTAATTTGAGGTTCCTAAATATTAATAGATACCTTTGTCTAACTAAGGTTTTTTATTCTGTCTTAAATTTTTATCTATTCAAGACTTTATTTGACATTTTACAAACATAAAGCAACACATGGAAATATGAAGCCGATAAGTAAGTAGAAATTTTATAATTATTAGAGTGACTATGTATGAATTAGTGAAGTAATTAGGGTGGGCTGATCATGATAACCCACATCACAATGCCTTCTCTCTAATAAGATAAACAATGTAGATTCTACTTAAATGAAATAACATTAATTTTTTATCATAATTAGGGTTAATTGCTCACTGATATCTCATTAATATTCTATCATAATTAGGAAAGTCAAAATAACTTTTGCGTAAGCTTTTGATAATTCATTCATTCAATAATACTTTTCACTAATTATTCAAGATTCTTTTGTTGCTATTTTAAAGATTATTTTCTTGGAGTAAATACACATACACTTTTATAGGCTTTTACAAATGGTTAATTTTATAATTAATATTATTTTATTTATTCTAACTTTTCAAGTAAAAAATTCACTGTTTATTAAAAATATATAATTTTAAATCACATGTATAAAAATAGGTGCAAATATATAAATGAACGTTTTGAAATAAACAAAATTTTGCTTTATTTGGCGCAAGTAAAAAATGCAATATTCTGAATTGTACATTAATAATTATTTAATTAAACATGCTTGGGTATGAGACCTTTTAAAAGATGAAGATGAGACTGTTATTAAATAGTGTTTGTTTTTATGTAAACATGCCTATTCAGTCTCTCTCCACCCATTAAAAAAGTAGAAAAAAAGATTTAAAGAATAAAAATATATTATAATTAATGGCTCTTGGAGAAGAGAAATATTCATTCCTCAACTTAATAATATATTGTTGAAAAAATATATTTATGATGACTAATTTTGTTATAGAAACACAATAAAAATAAAGACAATCATATATAAAGTATATATGAGATATATAGTTATGATGCCAGTTTTTCTCTTCAGACATAATACACAATAATGTAGCACAACATAAGTATATAACCATGAGAGAGCATCAACCAATACAGAAGGATATGATTAAGTCAAAGTATTGTCTAAGTTTTTCATTATTTGTATAAAAAGGAGACATGAATTATGTGTTCTACACACTCCCAACGTATTTAAATATAATTATACAAGAAAAAGAACCTCAAAATCAAGGTATATTTTTGTTGGTTTTTTAATAAAATAAAAGACATAACTAACCTTACTAAGATTAATGTTTCAGATTATTTTTAATACTCTCCCTTGATGGTTTACTTAGAATCATTATTTATTTCATCATCTTCTTTCCTTAGGACTCTTTGAAATATGCAAGCTATAAATGTATCTATTTTAACATCTTTAAGTTATTATTTTAAAAAAAATATGCAAGTTAAAGAATTTTCTTTTCTTACTTCTGGTCATTCTTCATCAATTTTTCCTTTTATGTTTATATATGTGCAAGTTGTTAACATAACCTCCTTACTATTATTATTTTTATTAGACTATATAAGGATTCAACCATTATTTTAATGATAACAAAATATATTACTATTAATGTTTTTGTGTTTGGTGATGTTATTAAGTTAATTTATTAAATATTTAAGCAAAAGATCAAATATCAAGTACAATAGAAGGATAAAGTGATTAAAGGATCAAAATGACCAACGCGGATCACCAAATTGAAGCCATTACATATGTAATATTATAATCTTTCTTGTAACCTTATCTTCGTAATTCAAATGAATTAAGAGATTAAATATTGCATAATCATTTTATTGTGTCCATAATTTACAATTCTTTCCTTAATCAAGATGAACTTTGGTTTAAGTTTAAAGAAAACATTCTTGATGCATCACAATACTTGTAAGGAATTTTTTAAATGACTTTAGGTTAAGTTTTTATCAAAAGAGCATGTTTTAATCTTTGAAAGAACTTAAGATTTTTTGAAAACCGTATTTTTAGGAGATTTGGTAGACTTATGATTGAGTTAGCTTGATATATGTTAGGATTTTAAAATAATTTGGCATTTCACACATATATTAGTCGACTGATATCTTTAGAAAGAGATAGTTTGTATACTATAAGTTTATGCTTGAACACTTGTTAATACAGTGGTATTGGTCAACTAGTATTAGTATTACACATATATAGTTGATTAGTATTAATGTTATTACTAGCTATATTATAATCATTTTGAGGATAAATAGACTACAACTGAGATGCGAGATCAAAATTTGACTTATGAGAGATTTATTAACTGTCTTAAGAGATCACGAATCTGAGTGTATTTGATATATATTGAATCTTAATTCATTAGTGTGAGGAAGAAAGAAAAGTTTTAAGTTGTTTGTAAATGTACTAGACTAGTATAACAATTAGGAGAATTAGTTACGATATATATTATGGGGATTTCTCTTTATCTTAAATAGATATTACTCTGCAATCATGGTAAAGTAAGAAAATTGTAAGTTGAAGGGAGTTCATGAGTAATTAGAGTTATTGGTAAAACCACTTTAAATCAAAATCGTCTCTCTTTTCTTACTTACTTTTTCTATTATTTTATTGTGTTATATGAATTTGTTATAATCTTTAAAAAGAATAATCAATTCATTCAATAATTTTCAAATATATTAAAAAGTGAACACAAATAATAATTTATCCCTTCTTTCTTTTCTCTAGAGACCAACAACCTTCATATTACTCTTTTTAAAGTAAGTTGCAAGGTCTACCTTCCATATTTCTTTATTCTTTATCATCCACTTCTCTAGTTAACTTTTTTTTTTTCCAGTTTTCAAAAAGTTACTTTCCTTGTTACTTCTTCACCTTTTAGGCCACAAGTTCTTTAAGACTACGAGGATTCTAACAGCATGTTGGAAAAAATACATTTATGATGACTAACTTTGTTCTGAGGACACTGCGAAAACAAATAAATAATATATATTTAAGGCATAACATAGGTAATATTGTTGCCGGTTTTGTTCTGAAAATATGACAACCGAATAGAAACATATAAACTTGAGAGGAAACAGAGAAGATATATATCTAAGTCTCATCCTAGAATAATAGTCTTGTTCAAGTTTTTCATTTCAAAAACATATATTTATACATAAAGAGGACATAACAAGCTCCCATTTTTTTTCAAATATCTATGAATTCATGCAAAAATAACCTTACAATTGTATACAGATACCCACTTTCTCTAAGTGCCATGTTTTGTAGCATGAAACCGACTTTTATAATACTCTCAAAACATTGAATATGATTTTGTAGAGATAAAAATAAGCTTCCTTTTTCAGCTATCTATTTCATTTCATATAAAAGGGAAACAACAGATAAAATGATTGGTTTTGCAAGTTCATGATAAGTAATTCACTTTACAACTTATGAAGTCTGCTTTTAAAGTAAAGAAATCTTCTAGGGAAAGCAAGTTAAGGCACTTCCTTGTCATTATTAATGCTTG
Organism: Erythroxylum mucronatum; assembly: GCA_027563825.1. Classification (NCBI taxonomy): domain Eukaryota; kingdom Viridiplantae; phylum Streptophyta; class Magnoliopsida; order Malpighiales; family Erythroxylaceae; genus Erythroxylum; species Erythroxylum mucronatum. Next base: position 11,217,503 of record JAOSBP010000008.1, on the reverse strand, counting down.
AAAAAAAATCATACTACTACATAAAAATCCCTGCTTGCAACTTTCTAGATAAACAGCCTTCCACCAAAATAGTGAACTGTGAAAATGCTGAAATTAAGCACTTGCCATATTTTCTCTTTATTTCTTCAGATATTGTTGGGGTTTTCTTTTACTCTTTATCCGTGAATCTTATCATTGAATTTATAGAAAACCAGAGATGTGATGATCAAAGTTCAGAAATTCTAAATCATCAGTCTAGAAATAAAAAATAAAAAAAAGTAAAAGGATGGAAGAAATAGAATCACTCAAGCCTCTTCATATAAGAAATTAATTCAATTTAACACTTTTGAGACTGAAATATGCTGCTGCATTTTTGAGTTCATTTTCCATCACACGTTCATTAGTTTGTGTTGTTGTACCCCTCAAACACGATTCAGCGCTGCATTTAAAATGAAGTTTATAACTATTTGAGAATAGAATATGTTTTTTAACAGTTAATCTGCTTATGATCAAGATTAGAAAGAAAAAGAAAAATGAATACCTTGACTTGGAAGCCTCTTTAGACTCGACATAAGATTCTCTGTCATCGGCAATTGCATCCAAAGGAATGTCATCATAATCCTCATGAGAGACTTCCATCTCCTGTTGATCAGGACATACTTGGGAAAGAAACATCTGACAATGACCGACGACTGCACCACTACTACTGTCATAATTAGAATTGTAATTTTGTTTTAACATGTCATTTCCTGCGTCTGTATAGTAAGACACATTTGGTGCAGTACTGTTGAAGAAGTCGTTGGTCTGCAGTGGCATTCCATTAATGCCTAAATGGGATTGATGATAAAGTGTAACTGTATCTTCTGCATTCAATGGGAAAGAAGACTCCAACTGTGGGGGAGTGACTTGTTGATCTCGGTAAAATGCAAGCCAAGCTTTTACATAGCGTAGTTCTTCAACTATTTGCAGCTCTTGTAAGCGTAGGTGCCATATTACACCCAGACATCCATGAACGGGAAACTTTGCGCGCATTTCAGACTCAAATTTAATCGATTTCATAGCTTCATCATGCTCATCAGGGTGTACTTCTTTTAGTATCTTCATAATGTTAGAAACTCCAAACAAACGGTGAGCATCTTGAAACACTTTCTGCTGATCCGCCGGGAAATACGGGGCTAAAGGGCAATCTTTTGTGCATCTTCTTCGTTGGTATTTACACACTGCACAGGCCTGGCTTGTGCCTCCTTTAATGGTCATTATAGGTGCCACAAAGCATACTAATCGGTGCTAGAAAAGGCAAAACAAAGTAGGAGAGAGGACTTAAAAGAAAGTGGCTAAGAACTAGAATCGTTTGGCTAGTTATTGAACAACAAAATGTGGTTCTTTTGAATTTCAAAAAAGAAAAAAAAAAGAGCTAGAACCGAAATAGACCCAGTAAACCACTAAAGGTTTTTAACTCCGATTCAAAAGGGAGATATTATTTTAGCTATGCAGCATCTTTGAAGGTCATGATGCTACACAGTTACACGGTTTCATATGGTTCTCTTTAGATTTTACAGTTAATAACGTTATCTCAACGTTACTGCTCTCTCTTGACCCTTTCAAACAAGACGAACAACGTTCCTTGATGTTACTAGGCTACAACGTGGCAATTTTCTTATAACTGCCTCAACAGTTCGATCACTTGCTAATATAACAACTGTACTTGTGTTTGTGATATTTTGTTGATATTGCATGCCATAATTATACGCAACATATTTTTCAAATATAAGTCCTTCTGGATTGAAAAATGGGTTATCCCTATCCCTTTCTCTTAGTTTAAAACAAGAATTACTAAGTATAAGATCAGGAATAGACGATGTTATTTTGTAAAATTATATGATAACACATTGATCAAATGATCAATACACTAATTATCAAACTATGAAAACATCGAAAACTAAATTCCAAGTCCAAAGTTTTTTTTTTTTGGCAAGTAATGATCCCATCAAGATCTAACTTCAATATTTATATTAATTTGGATTAGAAGTAATTAAGTTTTAAAGATGATTTATTGTTAATTTGAAACTAATCATGGAAATTTGTGAAACGTGAATAGGTTAATTAGCTACTTACGATTTTAGAAGAGGGATTTTGTTTAGACTTTAATTAATTAGCTGTGTTATAACTATTAATTAAAGTCTAAACAAAATCCCTCTTCTAAAATCGTAAGTACATGTGAGGTCAAGATCGAGGTCAAATCTCCTGCACCCTAAGAATAATTCTATATCACAACCATCAAATTTCTTTATTGACTCCGATCCCATGATAAATTACTCTTATTCCATGAAAAGATATGGAGAAGATTTTTGCTATTCTGATTATATAAAGACCTAAGACAGAGAACAATATAGTGTTGTGCTAAAGCAATGTCTGTTGCTTATATAAGCACTTGCGAAAGCGTATCAGAAAGCACACAAAAACTAACTCATAGTTACCGACAGTTGCAACTGTTAATATAACTATTGCTCAACCGCTATTATTATTACAACTACTTTTATTCTGCAATTACTATTATTCGAAGAAATTTTTCATGAAATCAGATTCCCTTTTGGCCTTGTTTGGTTGGCATGTATTCTTACTCGAGAAAGTAATCTTTTCCTAAAATTTATGTTATCACGTTTGGTACATTTTTTTGAGTAGTTATGAAAGTAAAAATTTTCCTAATCAAGAAAAATTAGTAACACTTTACTTAGATTCTAAATCTTAGCACCTCATTTGATATTTAGATTACTTTCCTCAGGAAGTTAATCTAAAAATACGTTAATCAATTTAACCCTTCCTTCTTTCTCAACTCTACAACAACTCTTTTATAAAACCATACCTCTTCTTCAACCAATGTTATGAATACCGTATCGGACTTGATACTGGATTGGGTTTTGGTACGGTATTGTACCGATACCGGATAATACCGAGTATTGTTTCGGGTAATTTTTAAATTTATGAAATAGTCCCTAAATTTTTTTAAAATTACAAAATAGTCAATTGCCATATTATACAATTGTACTGTATGTTTTTAACCCTATCTCCAAAAATCATAATAATAATTAATAATCACAATTTTAATTTAATTGTTAATTTAATAATTATTAATAAATATAATTAAATTTAAAATATATTTTTAAAATATATAAATTTCAAATAAATTTTGATTTAATAATTAAAAATATATAAATAAATATTATTTTATAAATAATAATTTTTAAATTATTTATTTTAAAAATATTTTTATTAATACTTTATTAATAAATATTGTATAAAATATTAAAATAAATTTAAATAAAAATAATTTATTTTTAATTTTAATTTAATTTATAATTATTATTAGTAATAAAAATATTCATTATTATTTTAAAAACAAAAACTAAAATTTACAATAATTATAAACGTTGAAATAAATAAAATAACTAATTAAAAAACTTTGAAAAAAAGGAGGGAGGGAGAGATAAGAGAGAGAGAAATTTTAAAAATTTTTGAAAATTTTGTAAAAAAATCTCCCTATTTTTAAAAATTTTCGGTATCGGCCGGTATTTAACTAGTATTTTAAATACCGACCGATACTATTCGAAATGAGCCGATATCGACTGGTATTTAAATCTGGTACGACCCATCTTTTAATTCTTACCGATTTTTATGTGGTACGTACCTGCCAATACGTATTGACATTCATAATATTGTCTTCAACTATTCTTATTGTTCTCTTGTTAGTCGAATTTTGAATATTTTTGCTCAGAAGTTTCAATCGACAATCTTCAGGTTCATTTTTTTCCTTATTTAACGATTTCAATTTTTATTTAGTTTGTAGGGATATAATTGGAAACGCAAGTCAAAATTAAGTTACATTCTATAAAATACTATTGCATACCAAACACTATAATAAGAATCCACCCAACTTTCCTATTAGAATTCTTATAAGTATCAAAATATGTGAATATCTTTACTTTCTATAGATTTATTTTCCGAGGAATCATATTTACTTTACTTTCCTGCCAATCAAACGGGGCCTTTTTTCAAACAGATTAACAACACATGCATGTTTTGATTTGATACAGCTTGGACCTATGTGCCATATGGAAAGCCTTAAATTTCAAAGGTAAATTATTTTCTTACCTTATTGATGATAAAAATATAACTATTTAGACCTTTATAGGGCGACAAAAGGGTCAATGCTACAATACAATTCAAAACGTCATAAATATGGTCCAAAATCAGTATCAAGCTAGGATAAAACCTATAATAAAAATGTCAGTGAAATTGAAACTCCTGCACATATCTTTTTCTCAGTGAAGAGATTTCACATTAAAGGACTTGTGTATATACCCCATAAATGTAGACATTTGCTTGATATAGCTAAAGCTTTGCTGATTCAATCTAGTGTGCCTAGATCAAACCACCAACTATTCTTTCTCTTATATGAACCATGTAGATAACCCATCCTAACCTGGATTTGCTTTTGTTTTTAGCTTCCAACTTCATCTTTTTAGCCATTTTGAGTCCTGCCATCTTCACCCATCCTTTCCTGTTTCTTTCCAGCATTGTCTTTGATAATAGTGTTTTCCCTGCAAAACAAAACATTATTAGACTTCATTATAAACTACAATTGAGACAGATTTTTCCACCTCTACCCTTATACAACCCTTCTCCTTCTTCCCTCCCTTCATCCCCTTCTAAAATGGAGTCACCCCTAGCATCTCACTCTTCATCCCCAACTCACCCTACAAATCAAACTATCCCACCCTACCCTTAACCATTGCTTTTCCACATCCTAAAGCTTCTGTTCCATCTGACATTGTGCATCCACAGAACAATGGGGCTAGAAACCCGTAGAAACAAGTTGTGAGTGACAATTTAGATTCTTCTTTGATCTATTATCCAGCAGTTGAGATTGAAGGAAAGCTAATGGTAGCTCCAAGTCTAGAAATTCTACAAGAGGGTGCTAGGTTATAGGAAGGGGCACTCATTTTTTTTCTATGGATAAAAGGCTAGCTTTTCCAGTGATACTGTAACATCCCATTACCGATGGGAAGGGTAAAATTATAATTTGGAAGGGTTTATGAGTGTTTAAAATTGTCTTAGTATGTTCATGCATACACATGCACGTAAATAGCGAATTTTGCGCATGTAAATGCTTGTACATGCATTCATGACATTTCTCGGTATATTTGATCATAGATGGGATTATTATGAAAAATGTGATTTTTATATTTGGAAAATTTATTGGAGAGGGGCATTGAGGTATTAGAATTTTTAGTGAATTTTAAAAAAAAGTTTCTAAAATCTTCAGGGTACATTTTCGGACTAAGAAAAATGTCAAGTGGCAGACTGATTGTTTCCCGGTAGTAAAAATGACTGTCCAATGGCACTGAAAATTTAAATACATGATTTTAGGATTTATTAATTTGAGCCATTGGAATTTAGGGAGAAATTAGAATAGAAATTGGAATTTAATTGGAGAGAAACTAAATGGAGGCTTAAGAAGGTGACATGTGGCAAGTGACACTTGTCACTTCTTTTAATTAAAACCCCCTCTTTTGGATTCATTTACGATGCTTCTTTGTTTAAAAAGGTTTTGGTGATTTTTTTGGCTTTCCTCCCCCATTTTCGTAGCTCTCTTCTCCCTCTCTTCTTCTTGATTTTGTTTGCTCATCTTTCTACCTTCTTCTCCCTTGCTTGCTCTTCTTTTGTTCTTTAAAAACCTAAGCTTCCCTCAAGATGGTGATTGTCGTTGGGTGTGAGTAGAAGTTAGAGAGTTGGTGAAGAGTTGAAGATTTGGAAGTTTAATAGGTAAGAAACATGTTTTATCTTATGGTTTTGTAGCTAATTGAATTAGT
>JAOSBP010000008.1:11189811-11201283 GCA_027563825.1 Erythroxylum mucronatum | reverse complement strand
AGATTGTGCAGTATACGATGAAGTTTCACATCAGAAATTATGATACAATATGTTGTAACGGTATAAAGTGATTTTGTGTGCATAACGACACTTAGAGTCTTATGAGTTGATTTTGATACATGGGTTAGAATTGCCATGGTAGAAATCTCTTAGAGGTTTTGGAGACACTAGATGTGAGAAGTCATTTCCGGAATGTTCAAATTTTGTAACCTTGAGAAAATTATTGAGTTTGAAAGGAATGTACAAATGAGTTCTATACTGGTAAAGATAGTGTGTAATCTGACACATTGAATGGACAATTCTATAAAGAAATAGTGTAAATTCGGATATTGAGGTTACCAAATCTAGTGCAATGAAGAGTGCAAAATGTCAAGTAAAATATGGGGCAAGATGAAGTGTATTTTAGATCAATTGTTCTGAAAAGAAGTAAGAAAGCCTAAAAGCTAAGGATTCAGATTTATGAGTCCCATAGAGGAATTAGAAGCTAATCTGAACTTTCGAGTGTAATCAGGAAAATAATGTTTGGTGTAGAAATAAGAAGTATGCGTACCTAATAAGGATGACTGAACGAAGAGATTACTAGGGATGCTCAGATAACAACATACGCTAGTCATCCTTGTAGGAATACGCTATTAGTAAGAGAGATGAATCTGAAATATGAGTAAAGTGAGTTATGAAAGATAAGTGAGTTAGGTGGATTAACACCCGATATAGTGAAATGGGCATAAGAATTGAGTTTATTAACACTAAAGAGAAGTGAATTGACAAAGGACAGATGAATTGTTTTTGGGAGTATCACCTTGGCAAAGTGTGCTCCGATTTGGAGAAAAGTATAAGTTAAGCCATATGAATTGGTTTGTATGAAAATTTTATGAGTTAGTGTTACTAGTGAAAAAGGTCATAGATTCATAATATGTGCTATGTGAATAGGTTTTGAAATTAATGACGTGATCGACAGAGATAGATTGATAGCATACGAAGTAAAAGTTAGAGAGTAATCTGAAATATACCGATGAAATAGTCAAGATTGTGTGATAACTGAATCAACTGTGGTCTTTGAAAAGAGAGTATTTGAGTGATGAAGTATATGGGAAATGAAGAAGCATATGAGGAATTAATATCTCTACTGTATGGATCAATCAAATGAGAATTTCGAGGACGAAATTTTTTTAAGGGGGGAGAAATGTAACATCCTGTCCCCATATTAAGGGTTAGGACCCAAAAGTTCAGTACATGTGAGCTCAAAGAGAAAGTAGACGGAAGAAAAGTAGACGATAGAAAGTAGACGGAAGAAAAGTAGACGATAGAAAGTAGACGGAAGAAAAGTAGACGATACAAAAGTGAGACGATACAGAAGTAAGACGATAGAATTAGCTTTTGAGGTCTTCATGAAAGTTGTAGATCTCTAACTCTTCTTTCCAATGGTATAAAAACGAAGTCAATCCGACATCTGTAGCAAAAGTTATGGTGTTTGAACTGAGACATATACATTACAAGTGAGGGCATAAATGTGTTGGAGTATTTTGGCCATAACTTCTTCTCTAGACCTCCAAATGACCTGATTCTTGAACCATTGGATTCGTAAGACTTTTCGCTATATCTCCTCCAAAAATTGAAGCCATCTGAAATGTATGGAGAGCGATTGAGTGAAAAGAGTGAGACGGGTGCAGTGAGTGTGTTATTCAATCATATGAACTGGTGTTGTCTTACTAAACATACTTCAGTATTTTGATGTTTTCTGACTTAGTAGAGGTCCAAATGAGATGATTTTTGATTTGTGGTAAAATAGAAATATGGAGCTACAAATGGTATGAAGAACTTGGAATCCAATTCATTCTCTAAGATGTCTAAAATTCATATGGAAGTTATGCATAGTGTACTGTTATGGACAAGAACAGTCCAAAATGGTTGGAGTGTATCTTCTGAATCACTAAACCAAATGGAATAATTTTGGTGTTATTAGAAACTTAAGACAATGAAGAACATTCTTCTGGAAGAAAGTATTATGTTAAATATTTAAGGGTACTGTCGGCAAGACACTTAAGTTTAAAAAAGCATAAGCTTATAAGGAAGGATAAAATGGACTTTTTAGACTCATTAAGGGCATAATTGAAAAAAGAAGTGTTGTCTTGCTTATAAATGGAGAAGAACTACGAGAATGAGAGGATTTTAGAGAACAAAAATGTGTGGACAAGAGAAGAGAGAGAAATAGCATGAAGAAGAGAAAATAAGCTAGGGTTTTAATTTCCTTAGCCTTTAAGAGAGATTTTGAAGCGGTTCAAGAAAAGAAAAAAGTAAGAGGAAGAAAAGAGCTTCCATTTAAGCTAAAGTTCTCTTTTGGTGGAGAATCAAGGTAAGATATTTTTTACTCTTTTGGATTTTTGAAAGGATTCTAACTTATGGAGTTTAGAAAATTGCTTGGGTTTAAATGTTCTAGAATCAATTTTAGTGATTTTTGGCATTTTGGGATCTTTAAGTGGATTCCGATTGAATGAGATTTGGTTTGTTTTAGGAAACCAAGAGAAATCATACCCAAGAACAAGGGAAAAGACAATTTTGAACTTGGAGTTTAGCAAGCAAACTATGTGAGTAAAATATTTATGGTTATTGTGTAAATGGGCAATGTGACTAAGTATGTACTTATGTTTAAATTGCTAAGCTATGAATGGGATTTGGATTTTATGAGATCAGAAAAGAGTAAACAAGGAATGAAGTTATAATACAGAGTAATCAAGTATTCTTGAAGTGTGAGCTTACAAAAGGGTAAAGATGAAAAGGAGCATTTAGAATGATCAAGTACAAATGAAGTGTAAGTTTAAATTCAATGAGACAAGTATGAATTTTGAAATGGGAAAGAGCATAAAATGTGTTCTAGAACATACCCGGGATTGTCATTGAATATGTATTGTGCATAGATAAATGCTTATTTGTGTGTGCAATTATTGATGAGTGTGAAACGTGTGTTTTGCATACATGGGTTGTGTAGGTCAAGTGTCTGCACTTAGACGTTCCCAGAATCTGAAAGCAAATGTTAATCCGGAGTGTACTATGAGTAGACCTAGATGGTCTCACTTTATTGTTTGCTTTACTTGAATTTTATATACCTTGATCTTTGTATGATGAATGTGATTGATTGAGTTTGGATCTCGGACAGAAGGTCTGATGATTGTAATGATTGGCCTGAATTATCGAAGTGCTCATTGTATGTGAATAAGATAAATTAAATGTTTTAGAAATGTGCATTGCATGTATGCCAAATGATAAGTGAATGTTCAACTATATGTTGAATGCCGGACTATGGTCCGATGATAAGTAAATGTGATCAAATAAATGTAATGTAAGTGATGCATTCCATTGCATGATTGCATGAAAGATAAAAGGAAGTTATGTCCGGAGTCGCCAGGAAAAAGGAGCTTAAAGCTCATAATGTGAAAAAGAGCTTAAAGCTTAGAGTGTGATTAGAGCCTCGGGCTCGAATGCGACTGTACCCGATATCCACGAAGGGATATGGGACGTTATATGCTACAGCTCGGTATCCACTAAGGGATATGAGCGAATAAAAAAGCACTCGGTTATAACGACAATAATAAATGAAAGTGAGTCTCACGTGCATTGCAATTATAATTGATATGTGCGTTTTGTGTGAATGATTTTTGAAGGCAATGCTTACTAAATGTAATATGTGAAATGACTAATTAAGTGCATGTGATTCATTATGTTTATCAATGAACTGATGTGAATGATGTGAATTGCATGTGTTATATGATGAGTGAGCCATCGATGATGGTCACTCACTGAGTTTGCAAAACTCACCCAAAATTTGCTAATATTTTTCAGGATCAGATGAATACCCCGTTAGACCAACGAGAGTATACTTACAGCATACAAGTGAAGGATAGAGGTCGGGATCAGTTCGCGTCTGCATTTGTGTTTTTCCTATTTTGTATTGATTTATAAATTCCACATCTTTTGTATAAAATTGTATTTCTAAATGACTCAAGTGTTTTGTATTTGTGAAAGGGCCCGAATGGCTATTGAAAATTGTGTTAAGTGAAAATGTTTATGAACGTTTGTGGGCCCAATTTGAATATCGATTTCCGCAAAATGTGTTATTGTTTTCAAAAAAAAGTATACCAATTTTTAAATGATTGAGTGCTTTAGCACACCACCCTTGCGGGGCATGGACTCGGATATCACTCTCGATGTCAGGTTCGGGTCATTGCGGGAGTGGGGTGCTACAACATTCTTGGTTGATTAGATAGCCACGAACCAGAGGAAGTCTTGCAAAGCAAGCTGAGAAAATTTCTGAATAAAAAGAAAACCCTTGTGTTGAAAAGAAAGAGCAAGAAGAATCTAGAAAAATAAAAAGAAAAAAAGGAAGAAATAAAAAAGGGAAAAGCACATGTGACTGAAGAAACTATTAATATAAATAAGTTGATTCATGAAAAGATGAATCCTAAAGAAAAAAGGGAAAATAAGATTTAAATAGTTGCATAAAAAGGAAAGACATTAATACCAAAAAAAAATGTTTCAATCAACAGAAACTGAAGTTCGCTATAAAATGTAGTATGAGAAAAGAAAGGTGGTTGCTGGGTAGATTTTGCCTCCCATAATGTTTTGATGGCATAGGTATACCTATCTCTCCTTACTTTGTTGCCATTGGTTGAGAAAATTTTCTGAAATTAAATGAGACAGTATGCGATGAGCTAGTCAGGATATTCTACACACATATGAAAAAGGAAGAAATTAATAGAAAACTAGCCATTATCTCATGGGTGCATGAATGTGAAATTTTAATTTATGAGAAAATCTTAGGAGATATACTGGAAGTAGTTCTTATGGGAAGAACTAATTTTTCCTATCATAAGTGAGATGTTGATGATCTGGAGTTAATCGAAGTTGTCAAATCCATCTGCCTTCATGCTAAAAACACCCAAGATGGGAAACCCTGGAGCAAGTAATTAGACTTAATACCACGATGCCTTACATTGCTTTCAACTACTTCAATTTTTCCCAAGAGTAGCTCAGTTGAAAGGTATAACCTGTTGGACACTTATGTGGTGTATAATTTGCTAAAAGGGAACATAATGAATTTGTCAACTATGATCTTGAGGTTCATAGTGAATAAGGGGAATTATAAAAATACCACTGGATGCCTACCTTATGGAATCTTGCTCACCATGATTTTCAACCATTATTGAGTTCCTTCTGCAAATCTAAATTGGTATGTATCGACTAAGTTTCACGCTTCCGTTCCCTATCAATTTGGATATAGATAGCAAAACAATATTTGGGTAGATAAAAGATCTGAAAGAGTAGCATAAAACTTAGATTCTGCTCCAGACCAACAAACTCCTGTCTCTCCTCGGGATAAAAATAGTGCAAATCTTCAACAACAGCTGAAGGATATTCAAGCCAATCAAGAATAAATGCGAGAACAAATAGATAGCATGCAGAATCAACTTCATGACATGCAAATTTTGCTCAGAAGAATTCTTGAACCTCTTCAATAACATTGTTGCTATTTGCTTTCTGCTTGACTTATTTATACTAATGATTTTGTTTGATGCATTATTTACTCTTTCCCTCTATTTCATTATGTTTTATTTCACTTCCTCCCCATACTTTATTATTTTTTGATAATGACAAAGGGGGAGAGTTTCTATGTTATGTGGATTTTTTTTGCATATTTTTACATATATGGTGATATATTTCTCATTGTTGACTCAATTATATATGTGATTGATTATGCTATTGAACTCGTGAAAATGTGTGATATATAAACGATGGTTCCTCTCTTAAGAGACAGATTCCTTCTAATTGTGTCTAAACAAATAAAAGTCACATGTATCTTTCAAAATCATCTATTATTTTTTTGAATTTTGAAAAATATATCTATTATTTCTTGTCATTATCAAAAAGGGGGAGATTTTTAGCTCAACGATTATGACTAACGATTTTGATGATAATTGTATAATATTTCAAAATTCAAATTATATATTTTCTTTGCATAATTAACGGTCTTATTCTCAAAAGGGAACAAAATCATAAAAAATACACTTTTTTTTCATGCAGTAACTTTTATTATGAATTTACCTTATTAGAAATGGTGAAGAAAGTGTACTTGTTATTTGTGATATCAAGTAAAACTCTTTTCTTACTAAATTTGAGGCTGTTAAGTGAACATACTATTTTTATAAAAGTTCCTATGTTAAATAGTTAAAGAAATACATCTCCAAATGCATTTTAAATTCAATTAGTTATTATGAAAAAATTATTTAACAAGATCAATAGTTTATAACCGTTCAATGCATTTTTACTCTCAATCAATTGCAGTTACACAGTGTTTTGGATGAGTCACGATGTTAAGGTAACCAATGTGCTGATTATCTAGCAAAATTAGGATCTGCATCTTCCCAACATTGGCATCTGTGGGAGGTGCCGGTCCCTGGTATTCGACAACTTCTCCGAAATGATGCTTTGTCCGTGGCGTTTTTGAGGCCTTAGGCCTCCTTGTAAGTTTTTCCCTCTTAACAAAAAAAAAAAAAATCTTTTAGAGAGAAATGGACCACCACCTACTGGCTATGGTGTCCAATTTAGTTAATATTTTTAAGCGTTATATCATAGACTTTATAGGACATAAGGTATGTTACACAATACTTTTACAGCATTATTGGGTGTCTGGATAAATCAGCGCAAAAGGTTATCAACCGCCCTGGATAATGTATCAATCCAAATAGGCGTGCACTGAACAATTTTACAACATTAGTGAGTTCTCAACACCCTGGATAGTGAGTGTATCAATCAATCCAAATTGATAAATGTATATAGTTTATTATTTCTGCATAATTAATTAGCCATAATCCCTATTTGACTATTATCATGCCAATTCGCAAGTACCCTTCCATCAGATGAGCAAACACAACCACCTATAAGCTGGAAAAGTAGCATCAAGCAAAGATGAAAACAGAAGAAAGTTCAGCTCATTCTCAGATATTTAATACAAAACAGCATCCAATTCATCATTTAACACAAGTTTAGCATGTACTTTCTTTACTCGTAAGCAAGATTGTTACCCATCAAAGTAAATTCCTCGTGGAAGCAAGACAAGACCAAGTCTCCTTACATGTATTTAACACCAACTTCATCACCAATCAAAAAAAACCAATGTCAACCCAACAAACTACCACATATAATTGTCCGCACTCAAGAACATAAAGATGTAGCTTTGTACTCAATCTCAGGTCCCTACTCAATGTCACTGTCTTCAAATCTAAACATCAGCTATTTCTTACACTAACCCGATTGTAGCCACCCACCAAGTTTTCCCCCCTTCTATCGCGGCGATAGATAGAGCTCAACCCCCAAAAGAGGTTTTTATTTCTATCTACGTCGCTTTCACACCCTCTCCGCCTCGACCCACCTCACCTACATGTATAATCTACTCTCCAAACTCACCTTTTCTGCGAACTAACCACATTTCCTCTTCTGGGTAGTGGCGTTTTCGTCGTTAGCATGAAGAGATTGAAGAGTTACTATATGCACTTGCGCCATCAGCAAACAACCGAACGCCGCCGTTGGATTTTTCCCCTTGCAATTGGGTCCGTGGTCTCTCTGTTTCTGCTCTTCCTCACTACTCTCACTTCGTCAGATGGCTCGCCTTTTGTCCCATTTTCAAGATCATTCTCTGTTTTGGGTTCTAAATTTGTTGAAACAAAGCTACATCCAATACCTGTCTCTACTCTTCCTCCTCCTCCTCGATTCGCGTTCCTGATCTCTGGGTCAACTGGAGATGGGAACATGTTGAAGAGGACGTTAATGGCGTTGTATCATCCGAGAAATCAGTATGTGGTGCATTTGGACAGAGCATCTTCGGCTGAGGAAAGGCTGGATCTTGGTGAATTCGTGAAGCACCATCCCGTTTTCGTCAAATTTGGAAATGTGAAAATGATCGCGAAAGCGAATCTTGTCACTTACAGAGGACCCACTATGGTCGCCAATACACTGCATGCTGCGGCGATTCTGTTGAAGGAAAGCGGCGATTGGGATTGGTTTATTAATCTGAGTGCATCTGATTATCCACTAGTAACTCAGGACGGTAAGCGAAGTACTACATTTGACGGATTCTATATTTGGTTGATCTTTGACGTGACTTCTGTAGTAATGAGTTGTGTTTTTTAATTGGTTGGATTAGATCTGCTTCACACCTTTTTGCATCTGCCGCGGGATCTTAACTTCATTGATCATACGAGTAATATTGGTTGGAAAGAGTGAGTGGGAACTTTGATTCTGTTGAGGCTTTGTTCTTGTTGTGTTGGTTTTGTTAAGTAGCGGGATTGATTGGGTATAATGGTACTTTTATGTAGGTTTCAAAGAGCAAAACCAATCATCATTGATCCCGGTTTGTATATGACAAAGAAAGCTGATGTCTTTTGGGTTACTCAGAGGAGGAGTGTCCCAACTGCATTCAAACTCTTTACAGGTGCGAATTTGAATTATGGTTGAAGAAGATATGCTTGCTGTCACTTCCATATGTTTTTCCGGCCTATTTGGTACTAGTTTCCGCATTTTGTTTGTTTATAAAAAAGCCTTAATGAATCAATTATTCTTCTTTATATCGATAATGAGTTAATTATTCAATTGATTTCAAAAAATAAAAAATAATATGCAAAGAGGCCGGGCCAAGTTTTGGTGGTGCGCAATGGTGTGATTCTTTGCTGAAAAATGAAAACTTACGATATAGAACAGAGATCCAATATCTATTTTTTATTCTCAATTTTCGGTGAAGGGAAAATCGGTCTTGGTCTTTTCTTTGGATTGAATGTAAGTAAAGGATTAAAATTGATGTCAAATTGCATTGGGGTTTTTTGACACACTCAATGTTAGGAAGTTTAGCTGAGTTCTGGTTTTTTTTTCTTGTCTCTGTTCTTTTTTCCCCACATTCAAAATCTGTTTTTTTTTTCTTTGGTGAAATCATCGTCGGATTTCTCTATAGATATGTATACAGTAGTTAGTAAATGACTTCAAGAAGACTTCTTTTTTCTGAGAATTTACATTCAGGTTTCTAGATGATTGCTTTAGCATGTTTTGAACTAGAAAATAAAGAGAAGAGTACCATGGGGATAAGCAAAACTAGCTTATCCAGCCTTGTCACTTAACTGTGGATTGATTCTAGGACGGAATGAGAACTAGCGGAGGAAGTTGGTTCTAAGAATTAATGTTTCAGTCTTCATTGATATACTGCACAGATTTGTTTGAAGGGTTAGAGCTTTTCTAGTTATACCTATTGTTTCTTCATTACGAATAATGTCATTTTACTGATGATAATCAACATGATGCTTAATGTTGATTGAAAATGTCATATATTGAAAAAGTTGATGAATCTCAAGTTGAAAGTTGTGAATTTCTGGAATTGAAATAATAACAACAACAATATCGTCCCACTATGAACCCCGTTGACATGCGGGGTTTAGGGAGGTCCAAAAGCAGCCTTATCTTTAACTAGTAGAGAGACTGTTTTCGATAGAATCATAAGAAAAAAAATGTATTTGAAAATGGTTAGAAGAGAACAATAGACAAATACACTAACAAATAACTGTATAAAAAAATAAAAAAATAAAACTAAGTATATAAATATGCAAACAAGAAAGAAAAAGTTGATGAACCTCAAGTTGAAATGCTGCTGCTTATTATTAGGCTAATGATCACAGGCATATGGTAGCTCTGTATTAAACTGAGCTGTACTGGAGATTCCTGAAAAATGGCATGTTATTTTGAATGTGTTCAAGAGTTGGTTTAGTTTTCATTTGTCTCCTTTCTCCTCATGTCTAGAGATCTTAATTTGAACTTTGTTATTAGTTACATGCAATTTCTCATCACATCTTGTATAAGTAGCTTCTCAAGTGAGACATTGTGAAAATCTTTCCGAGTCGTAAAAGGGAAACCTTTCATGGAGTGTCTATGTTACTGGTAATCATGTATAATCTACAGGGTTAATCATTTTTCTGGAAGATCAAACAAGTAGGGTTTGCACATTTTAGGCTTTTTTACATGGAATTCCTGGTCCTTGTTGCTTAAGTTAATGAGGTAATAAACTGCTTCAATATGTGGGTAACCTTTCTTTTAAGAAATAGTTAATATTGCTCCACTCTTGCGAATAGCATGCATGGCAGTAAATTATTGGGTGGTAAGAAGAGTTCACCTGAAAAGCAGGGTATGTAAGCACTGTTCTCTCTTTCTTAGAATGTTTGCTAAATGTAATCAAGAGTAACTGTTTCTCGAGAACACCTTATTTTCTGTCGAATGATTTATGCTTTTCTCAAAGTTAGTCTTGGACTATGCTTATTTTTTAGATCATATAATCAAAATTTTTCTATTCAGGTTCTGCCTGGATGCTACTGTCTCGACCGTTTATTGATTACACCATATGGGGATGGGACAATTTACCTCGAACTGTACTCATGTACTATGCCAATTTTTTATCTTCGCCTGAAGGTTACTTCCACACAGTCATTTGTAACGCTCAAGAGTTTCGAAACACAACTGTGAATAGTGATCTGCATTTCATATCGTGGGACAACCCTCCTAAGCAGCATCCACACTTTCTCAACCTTTCTGACATGCAAAAGATGATTGACAGTAACGCTCCTTTTGCGCGGAAGTTTCAGCAAGATGATCCAGTGCTTGACAAAATTGATTCTGAGCTCTTATCTCGTGGTCCTGGCATGTTTACACCCGGTGGTTGGTGCACAAGTAGCAGGGAAAATGGTACTGATCCATGCTCTACTATTGGTGATATCTCAATCCTTAGACCTGGTCCCGGAGAAAAAAGGTTGGGGACCTTGATCAGTTCTCTCTTGTCAAATGAAAATTTCCGACCTAGGCAATGCAAGTAATACGCATGAAAAGCAAGAAGTTATCTGTTAATCATTGCTTTAGTTAATTGCAGAAGAAGAGAGATTGCTGGCAATCAACAATTCATTTTGTATCAAGGCGGGATAGAGCTGAATCTTTACAAGACCAGTTTGTTTAGAGTGACATTGGTGTACAAATTTCACGGTTGATATCCATTATTACATGGCTCGGACAAGTTTCACTGTATTCTCTTGCTAATGGTATAGATCAATGTGACTAGGCAGCCAAAGTTGTTACACTTAGGGCCCGTTTGTTTTCATTTTTTTTTACCGTTTTTGGTTGTGGTTTTTATAAAAAAGGAAACCATCTGTAAAAACATGTTTGGGTAGATTTGTTGCGGTTTTTCGTTTTCAAAAATAAAAAAACCGCAACGATTTTGTAAAAACAAGAAAATAACGTTTTCTTATGTTTTTAAAACAAGTTTTCTGTTTTCGTATTTCATGTTTCCTCGCCGCCGACTCTGCATCTTCAGCCTCTTCGGCTCTCCATCTTCAGCCTCTTCCTCTGTTAAACAGCACTGTGCATGTCTTTACCCGGGACTTGAAGATTTACAGCGAA
>JAOSBP010000008.1:11176718-11189711 GCA_027563825.1 Erythroxylum mucronatum | reverse complement strand
CTAAATAGGAGATAATCCCTACAAGTCAGGGATTGATCAAGCGCTAATTTAGGTAATTAAACAAACTCCTAAATTAGGCCGTATCTTCTAACACTCCCCCTCAAGTTAAGTGATGGAGTCTCCAATGCTTAACTTGTCCAATGTTTCTTGAAAGATCTTTCGAGACACTGCTTTGGTTAGAACGTCGGCAAGTTGATCCTCTGATCTGACAAAGGGAAGCTCAATGGCGCCACTCTCCAATTTTTCCTTTATGAAATGCCTATCGACCTCCACATGTTTCGTTCTGTCGTGTTGTACCGGGTTCTCCGAAATGCTAATCGCAGCCTTGTTGTCACACCAAATACGTCCCGGCTTAATCGAAGCCATGCCTATTTCTGACATCAATTTCTGTAGCCATATCACCTCAGTTAACCCCTTTGCGATTCCCCGAAACTCTGCTTCTGCGCTAGAAAGGGCTACAACTTTCTGTTTCTTGCTTCTCCAAGTCACGACATTTCCACCAACTAGAGTAAAGAAGCCTGAGGTCGATCGTCTGTCATTCGGGTTCCCTGCCCAGTCTGCATCTGTGTAGGCTTCAATGTCCAAATGTCCATGTTTGCCAAACAAGATCCCATGTCCTACTGAGCCTTTCAAGTACCGTATTATTCTCATCACTGCCTCCATATGCTCCTTCTGAGGTTGGTGCATAAACTGGCTGACAACTCCTACCGCATAAGCGATGTCGGGCCTGGTGTGGGAAAGGTAGATCAACTTCCCCACGAGTCGCTGGTATTGTTCCTTTCCTGTGAGGTTCCCACCTTCCTTTATCATCAGTTTATGGTTGACCTGGATTGGGGTATCTGCTGGCTTGCAATCCACCATTCCTGTTTCTGTCAAAAGGTCAAGGATGTACTTCCTCTGCGAAATGAAGATCCCTTGTTTGGATCGTAATACCTCGATCCCTAAGAAGTACTTTAATCCTCCCAAATCTTTCATCTCGAACTCATTAAACAGATTCTTTTTCAGACTCTCGACTTCCTCCTTGTCACTTCCTGTAATGATCATATCATCGACGTATATGATCAGACAGGTGATGAGGTCTCCTCGATGCTTCAGAAACAAGGTGTGATCAGCGTTGCTCTGCTTATACCCGTACCTTTGCATGGCTAATGTAAATCGTCCAAACCATGCCCGTGGGGACTGTTTGAGTCCATACAGAGCTTTCCTGAGTCGACAGACTTCATTGCTTCTGAAGTGATCAGAAAAACCAGGCGGAGCTTCCATGTATACCTCTTCTACCAAATCCCCGTGTAGAAAGGCGTTTTTCACATCGAACTGATGGAGAGGCCAGTCCTTGTTGGCTGCCACCGAGAGTAGAACTCGAACTGTATCAATCTTGGCTACTGGTGAGAACGTCTCGGAATAATCAATTCCGTATGTCTGTGTGTACCCTTTCGCCACCAGTCGAGCTTTATATCTTTCAATCGTTCCATCTGCCTTATGTTTGATGGTGAACACCCACTTGCAGCCAACTGGTTTCTTTCCCGGGGGCAGTTCACATTTCTCCCAGGTTTCATACTCCTCTAAGGCATCCATCTCTATCCTCATGGCTTTCCACCATTCTTGACTCTCTATCGCCTCTTGGACATTCCTCGGAATTTCTTCTTTACAGAGATTCCCAAAGAATTCCTTTGCTGTCACAGATACACTCCCCTTGACTAGATTTCCCATTGGGTATCGGCTCCCTCGAGAGGCTCGATCAGGTGAGTATCGAGCTGGTGGTACCCCCCTGTTGCTTCTGGGGGGTAGATTGAACCTGTTGCTTACTGCATCATCTAAAGTAGGATTAACTGTAACTGCAGGAACAACTTCACTGTGTATTCAAGCAAGAGAACTTACAGGTTCAATTACCTCGGTTGGGACACCATGCGAGGGAGGATGATTGGTAGTGGTACTGAGGTCTTCATTGCTTTGATCTGTTTCTGGTGGGTTCCCATTCTCAAGATCACTGAGCCAGTACAGTGAGTCACTGAATTTCTCCCCCTGAGCACTGTGTTGGTGCTTGAAAAAATATTCCGTTTCGACAAATTCACAGTCCATGGTGACATGGATTCGTCGGGTGACTGGATTGTAACAACGATAGCCCTTCTGATGAGGTGCATAGCCCACAAACACACATTTGATCGCACACGGGTCAAGTTTTGTGCGTTCAGTTTTCGGGATGTGGATGAAGACGGAACATCCAAAGATTCGAGGGGGGAGAGTAAGAGCCTGTGGGATGGGTAGTTGTGTTTGGAAGACAGAGAGTGGGGTTTGGTGGTTAAGTATTTTTGTAGGCAATCTGTTTGTGAGGTATGTTGCTGTGGCTACTGCTTCAGGCCAAAAATAGGTTGGGACTTGAGATTCGGTTAAGAGGGCACGAGTCATCTCGAGCAAGGTTCGGTTTTTCCTCTCAGACACGCCATTTTGTTGGGGTGTGTTTGGACAGGTTGTTTGGTGGATGAGACCGTGTTTCTTGGTAAACTCGGCCATTTGATGATTAACATACTCGCGCCCGTTGTCTGAGCGAAGAATTTTTATTTTCTGACCAAACTGAGTGTGAACCATATCAAAATATGCCACAAATGTATCATACACCTCTGATTTTTGCCGAAGGAAATATACCCAAGACATACGGGAAAAATCATCAATGAATATCACATAGTATCGAAAACCACTTTGAATTGTAACGGGGGCCGGTCCCCAAACATCCGAATGCACTAAATCAAAAGCAGACTGAACTCGAGTGTTGGTGGGTTTAAAAGAAGCTCTATGGCTTTTAGCAATTGAACATGTCTGACAATAAAAACTTAAATTTGGATTGTTCTGAAATAAATGAGGAAATAACAACTGTAAATACCCCACAGACGGGTGTCCAAGACGTCTGTGCCAAAGCCAAATTTGTCTCTCAGCTGTTCCTTTGGTCAAAAAAACTTTCGAGGGAGATTCCATTTCTTCCACGTAGTAGAGGCCATCCCGCTCAGTACCACGCCCAATTATCTCCTTCGTATGAATGTCCTGTATCAAACAGAAGTGAGGATAGATCAATACCACGCAATTTAATTCCTTTGTCACGTGACTTAAAGATAGAAGTTTACAAGACAGTGAAGGAATATAAAGGCAATTCTTTAAGTTCAATTTTTGAGATATAGCAATTGATCCTTCTTGTTTCACTTCTGCCCAGTCCCCATTCGCAGTTTGGATATGGGACGTGCTCGGAGTGATGGGATTAATTATGTCCGAGGTATCAAACGTCATAGTATCAGTATCAGTCACCCCCGAGTCAAAGATCCACTCGGTCAATTTTGGGTTTGCATTTGAAGGGTTATTTAAACAATTTGGGCTGACATTTGCAAAGTGACATTTAGTTGGGGTTAAATAGCAAGAGTAATTAGGGTTTGGGTCTTTAGTCCCAAACCCTTTACCTCCATTGTTGTCTGCGTATCCTCTCCCGGTGATGGCGGCTTCGTAACCTCTCCGCCCGCCACTGGCTTTCGTCGCCGCCGTGCTGGTGACATCGGCGGTGGTGATTTCCCGTGGTGTGTCACTCACGGCTGCCTTCTGAGTTTCTGCCACCGCCATATTCACGCGGCGATTTCCGCCGCCTCCTGCCGTCGTGGTGGTTTGTTTGGATTTCCGGCTTCCTTCCCACCATTTCGGGTACCCAATAAGCTCGAAACACCCTTCTTTTGTGTGGCGAGGCTTCCCGCAGTGGGAGCACTCTAATTCGGACCTGTCATCCCGCGATGATGACCGCCGGAAACCTCCGCCGTCTGAGCGGGCTCCGCTGTCGTTATTTGGCCGATTTCCCTTCTCTTTTCTCGCCACCAACCCTGCTCCGATTCCCTGTGATGATCCATCGCTTTTGCCACCGGTTTCCGGATTTAGGATCTGAATCCGAGCAGCCTCCCTTCGGATAGTGGCATAGGCCGATTCGACTGAGGGAAGTTGTTCAAGCTTCAGTAGATCTCGCCGGATGTGATCGTACTTCTCGTCTATGCCGGTAAGAAACTGGTAGAGTCTTTGTTCTTGAATAATTTTGTTGAAAGATGTAATATCTTCCGGGCATTTCATGGGGTTGGATTGTCGGCGATCAATTGCCATCCAAATTCCTTGGAGGGTGTTCCAGAATTCCTCCAGTGTTTCGTGTCCCTGTTTCTGGGTATTCGCTCTTCGGTGAAGGTCGAAGAGTTGGAGTGGGTCGGAGCCCGTACCGTAAGTGGTCGCAAGACCATCCCATAGGGATTTAGCTGTTGGGTATTGTAAGACATTGTTAATTAGGCTGATTTCAATGTTTTGGATGATCCATGTGAACACCAATTGATCTCTTTGTTCCCATTGATCGTATTGCGGATCTGTAGTTTCTGGGGCGGGAGGGGTTCCGGTGAGGTGAGAACGACAGCCTCTGCCTCCGATTGCCATTCGCATTAATCTTGCCCATATTGGGTAATTTTCGTTGCTGAGTTTTATCCCAATTGACAGATTGTCTGTATTGGGTTTGTTTTGCAGCGGATTCATGGTGAGTTCTTGTGAGGGATTTTTGGTTTCAACGATTTCTGACATTCTTGGTTGGTTTGGGACGATGAAGGTGGTTTAGAACTGAGTCCCGAAGGTATCGATATGCCTCTGATACCATGTCAAAATAAAGAAGAAGGAAGATGGGAGAATTGTAATTATTTTATTGTCTCAATTGTTTTCATATATATTGAGAAGACTACTTCTCTAAATAGGAGATAATCCCTACAAGTCAGGGATTGATCAAGCGCTAATTTAGGTAATTAAACAAACTCCTAAATTAGGCCGTATCTTCTAACACAATGAAACCGTAAACAAGGCAATCTTCGGCAGTTTTGATTGATTCAAAAAAGGAATTACAAGCTTCAGAGGTAAAAATACCAGAAAAGGATGAGAGAAACAGAGAGAAATAGGGATGAGAGAGCAAACTGATAAATCATAACAGAATATTCATGACCCATTCTGGTACCATCATGATCTATATAAGTTTCTCCACGTGCATGCAATTCTGTGTGAGAACCACAATTCTATTTCTTGGCACCTGACGTGTCCTTCCATGCATAATCCTGCAATTTGATTGGAGGAAGTCCGGTTCTATTGCTTCTCCTTACGGCTGGTTTGTTGCTTGGGCCAATATCTTCAATGGGCTCTGATGAAATCATAACATAGAGGTTGGCATTTCCCGTAAACAGTTGGGCTCGAGCGCTTTTTTTAACAATAATAATTCTGCTGAAAAAAAAAGCTCTTTTAAGAGAGACCTCTTGTCTTGATATGATGAAAATCAAAATGGTCTGCGCAGACAGCAAAAGTACTCGAGTTTTTTTTTTCTTTTTTCTAATTATTCTTTTTGGCTAACAGATATTCACTTCACTCAATATGTATCAGATTTAAACTTCTATTGATTCAACTGTTTAATATGCGAAAATGTCATCGGACATAAGATAAACCTCTTTGACTTATTTTTTTAACCATTTTTAAAGATTGTCTACCACCAACTTTAAGATATCCCTGAAGAAGAAAACACACCGACCTATTTCTCTGTCTCTTCCCTTATTCTTCAACCATCTTAGCCTAATTTATATTTTATATTTGATACTGAAAATCTCCTTTTGTTTCGATTTTTCTACTTGATACGCAAAAGGTGAACTCCTTTTTGATTGCTATACCCCTAAAGCTGCAAGCGTTTGTGTTGGGTAATTCCAAGCGTAAAAGGCCCAATCCTTGAGGCTAAAATTGTAGAGTAACCAACGCTAGGTCAAACGTGGGGAGGTGTATTGGGTATCTAAAGCAAAAGTTAATTAAGTTTGGAGTTTAGTACAAGATAATATTACTAATATCTCTATCATGTCAGTTTCTTACTAATTAATCTTTGTAGGATTTCCAGGAGTTGTTTATGCAAGTTTCAGTCACTGCACAGCCGGAAGCGATGTTAAAACTTGAATCATTCTCATATATTACTCTTATATCATTCATTGACGTCATTTGGATGATGAGTGACACGAAACGCTCCCAACTCATAATTATTTTTATAACTACAAGTAGGTGAAGTCTTCTATTCCCATATATTTACTCACGAATTTGTCCTCAAGTTGGATTAACAGGTGAATGCATGATCTGTAAATGTAATCCGAGCCTAGCTATCTTCCGTAATAACTTTGACGAAGCGATTAAGACTGCTGGAATATTCATTCTGACCTCTATAGCCGACGGATCGGAAAGTTGTGAAAGAAAATCCTGAAACTTCTTGCAATTCCTGGCCAAGTCCACAGACCACAAATCACAACGTCATTGTAAAACGTATAAGAAAAGAATATGACAATGGAAAAGGTGAAAAAGGATTAAGAACATGTTTTCCTTTGTTTATTAATTGTCCACTAGAAAAGCAGTGACAGGTGTGATAATGCAGAAATGACAAGTACCTGGTAAAACGTTAAAGCCTTCTCCATCTCTATCAAGCGAACACTTTTCAAACTTGAAGGCGTTTAACGATACTCCATAATCAACTTAACGAAGATGAATTCATTTACAAACAAAAGCGGTAACAACAAGAAGGATAATTATTAAACCATGCCAAGAAGAAGACACAACAAGATATAACTATTCGGCAGATTAGTGCAATCGAGGAAAGAAGTTAAAAGGTATCTTGTCATAGGGTGGTGGCACTTGCCGGAACTTTACAAGATGACGAAGGGAACAGGCAGATGCCACCACTCCTGCGACAAGATTCCCCAAACCTCTAATTACGATATTCCTACATTACTTAAGCATCAGTATATGTATATGTGGACTTGGATATATAGACAGAACCAAGATAGCTCAGATATTTTTATTAAATCTTTTTCTCCAATGTGAAGCTATATGTACAGTACAGAGATTGATAATGGTTCTTTGCCCACTGGGTTAATAAAGGTCAACGAAATAGGGTTTTACATCATATTTCCGGGGCCCAGCCTTCAAAAATTTTTTTTGAAAAAAAAAATAGCTACTGACAGTCTATCAAGCTTCGACAAGTTCTTGTCCTCGAGGGTTTTCGGGTTTTGTAATGCAAATAGTCCTGGTGGTCCCTTTAATTTGGCTCATTTGCTTGTACAACTTGTAATTGCCTGCTTATCGACATGTCTATTCATCCTCGGATTAAATTGTCTTGACTCGGAAATACTGACCAAAGGACAGTTGTGTAATGGTACCCTGTCTTATTAATGATACCCACAGGAGTTTGGGAGTGGAGGACTGGGTACCCTGTCAGTGAACATATGGCTAGTTGATACTCCCACAATGTAACCCAATACTCTGGGGTTTGTGTGGTCGCCCCGGCCCCCACTGTTAAGACTTAAGAGCATTCTATGACAGATTGGTTTCCTTACAAAGCATACCATATCTAAAGGGCGCCTCTTCTGAACATCTCTTAGTTATTCGATTCCCCATGTAATATGGGGCTCAAAATTAAGATACAAAAAAGAAAATAATCATTCACTAGCTTCACTCTCAACCCATTCTGGAATAAACAATAAAAAGATAAAAAATAAACACATTTAAACATTAATCAATTTTAAATGTGTTTTTTATTCTCATTCAAGATACCCCAATTAGGTATTTTTGGACAAATTTGCCCTTAGATTATTGAAATACATTTTTTTAATCTCTTGATTCCAAGGGTAAATTTGTCCGAAAATACCCAATTGGGGTATCTTGAATGAGAATAAAAAATACAGGGGCTAAGGTGAACGAATTAAAAACACAAGGGCTAAGATGAATAATCAAGTATATCATAGTGGCTCTTTTATGTTATTTGCCAAAGGACATGTTTGCTCGTTATCACTTCTAAAATTCCATTCTATAAATGACAGGACATACTAATGAAAATTCCAAAATCTTATACAATTTTGATCTTTTGTTTACAAGTTGCAACAATCTCCATACCATTGTTTAAGTGGCATTCTGTTATGTGTTGCTATGTATTTTGTTTTGTTGTTTGCAAAACCTTGACAACTTAACTCTTTCTTTTGTAGAGAGTTGAACAACAACAAAGTTTTGTTATCGTTAGACCCTTAAGTTCTAATAGTGAAATTGTACGGGCAATGATGAGTCTAAATTAATATTTGATACTCGACATAATGAAACAAAGCAAAGACATACGAGTAGGTAAGGAAAACAGATATTGTCAATGAGTTGGTGTATGCATTAGTATATATTGGTAGAAATCTTCGATAAGATTTAAGATTCAAATATGAGACTAAAAGATAAACTTGAGATAGACTTTGAGTTAATGGTTAGCTGGATCATATATTCGAGAGAGACATGTGAGAGCTCTGGACTTAATATGTGCTCAGATAGATAGACCATGAATAATGGACTTAACAAGAGTAAGCATTGGATTAGACCAATATGCTATGAAAAGCTTTTGTCTTGAATGACTCATCATCAATAGATAGAGATAAAGAGTAGATCTTGGATAATGTGACAGATAAATCACATTAGATTTATATCAACGTTAAAAGATAAAGATAATCATTACAACAGAATAGATTATTAGTTAAGTTTTTTTGGCAACGAATTGAAAATCGTTGCCAAATGTAGACTTTTGATAACAATGTTTCATTTCGTAGCCAAAAGTCTCAAATTTAGCAACGTTAAAGTAAATTGTCAGAAAAGCGGATTATTTAGCGATGATTTTCAGGAGTTGTTGCTAAAAGTGGCCAATTTTGCGACAATTTACTTATATCATTGCCAAAGATCGATCCTTTCACAACGACAGCGTAAAATGTCTGGTAAGTATTCAAACTTTTTGCGACGAAATATATAATTCGTTGCCAAATGTGGACTTTTGGCGACTAAACCTTTAAATTGTCATAAAAAGTGTAGATTAAAGAATCATGTATTAATAATGTTAATTTAATTTGTTAATTTTTTATGGTAAGTGTGCTTAATAATCCTAAGGTTAATTATAATTCACATTTATATATGATTTTCATATTTTTGACTTATGTTTTCTTTTTAAATTTGTTTAAATATATAGTTAATGCATAAAAACTTAATAAAATTTCTTTTTGGATATTAAAAGATAAACATAGCTAAAATTTAACATATTAATAAGATTACAATTTAATAAATTTATCTTGACTATTATTCTTAATCATTAATATTTATTAACAATAAAATAATAATGCATTAAAAATTGAAAGTTGTAAGCAATATAATATAATGATGTATACAACTAAGTAATAAAAGATTGTAATTAGAAGTTTAACAATTATTACAGACATAGAATAACAAGAACACAAACAAAAACATCAACACCCAGTATGAATCCCACTGATACGCGGGGTTTGGGAAAGTCCAATTGTACGCAACCTTACTCCTCATTAGTAAAGAAGTTGTTTTCAAAATTCTTACAAACATAGCGATAGATAAAGTTTCACGCTTATTCTATCGAAAAGGAAATGAAACAATTATTTTTTTTGGATGCCAAGTGACATGAGAGTCGGTAAAGGTAAATGAGTTTGCTATGTTTGGATTCTCAAGAAGACTCCTTGCGTGTTTGAAGGCATTAATTGAAAATGTCAAATATCTTCCCTCAGGTGTTGGGTTATTGACACCTTCTTCTAACAACTTCTTGGCTATAGCTAAACTTGTAAAGGAAACAATGAATGAATCCCCAGATGCAGTATGGATCACTGAATTAGATGACTGCTAATTCAATGCGTTTCACCTAAGACACAATTAGTATGAAACTTAAATAGCTAGTTAAGTGAAACTATATTACGAAGCCAAATTCAAACATATACATACCTGATTGAGCAGACATAGTAAGTAGATTCGATGATTGATCAATAACAATCGATTGCCTCAATCTGTATCAGCCATCAAGATATTGCCACCGTTTCCATTTTCATCTATATTCTCTTGAAGATTGGGGTAAGCTTTACACAAGACATAGTATAGACAATCAAACGTTCATCTAATAGCTTACTATCATGCAAATAAGATACAAATAATTAAGGAAGAGAGGTAATTAGATGATACTAAAAACCTTGAAGAAAAAGATCAGTCATGGAAGGCAAGCAGTGATTAATGTATGATGACGAAATATCTACTTTGACTTTTTTTAACTAGGTAGAATTTTCCTACATTCCTCCCATCGAAGCTCATTTCCACCATCGTAAACTAGTCGCCACGTCAACATTGCTCGATGAATTGATGTTAATAGTTTAATTATGAAAATTCAGTATATCATAAAATTACTATGTTAAATAAAAATCGTTTGGTAATCAAATCCCACAAATGAATTGTTGATGGAAAGAACTGATACATAAGACACTTATCTACATTCCATGTCAATGTGATCAGTTATGTTAGTTTGTCGATGATAAATCAAAGTACTACATTTTAGTAGTAGTACATGTTTGGTGTAAAAGGATTCATATGGTAAATGTTTTACATAAACATCTATTGCAAATTATGCTTTGAATATCTAACATACCTTCCATCAAATAGTTAGGAGGGTTTCTTCAAACAACAACCAGAGGTTGGGAAAAAATGTCTACCCATCGTCATCTAATACAGAAAAGTAAACCCATACACCAATTGCATAACACAAAACCCACATTAACTTTGGGACGTAGCATAAAAATATAGCACAAGAAGGAGGGTTCTTGGTAACAGAAAATAAGAACAATACATACCAACATAGAACATGATGCTTCATCGGCAGTGAGGAATATATGACAAGAGACAACCAAAAAAGATGAAATGATGCTTGTTCAACCAATTATGAAGAAAATATACGACGGTTAACAAGAAAATGAAGGCAACTTTGTTTTTGTGTTACTAACCTAGCAAAAAATGACGTTTGTCGTTAAGGTAAATGACAATAACAAACGTTGTTTATACTTTTTTTAATTTTAATATATATGATATGAAAATTTGATGTGGTCTGACAAAACTCCATTTATTATGAATAAATTGTTTAAAATTTTATAAAAATGTTAAATTAAAAAACCAAAACTGTAAAAATTAAAAGAATTTTATTATTGGCAATAATTATGCAAAATTGTCACCTATTGTCAAACATTTGGCGAGAAATTTCAGAATTTGTCGCTAAATGGTAGACTTAAAAAAATTTAGAGGAAAACAACTTTGTCTTTTCAACGATAGACAACGTCATTATTGTAACGTTATAATCAGGCCCGACCTCCCCTCTCTATACATTTGGCGATGTTTTTGGAAAGTGTCGTCAAATGTTATCTAAAAAATGGAAACCACGTCATTTGTTTAACGACAAACGACATCGTATGACATTCTGTGTTAGTAAGACATACCCAAGCCCCTCTTTTTTCACACTCCCCTGCAAGCTCATCTCTTCGCTTTCTCCCGATCGGATGACCTTCTGTCTACTAGGTTTGACGTGCTTCTATTTTCTCCCATAATCTTCGTTGTGATTGTCCGTCGAGATAAGTCGTGGGTCCTTTTTTATTTGGATTGTTTTGTGCTTCCTTTCACGTGTTTTGGAGGAGTTATGTTTAGTTTTGCAGTGGTGATTTTATATGCATTCATTTCATATTTTCGGGTCATCTGTGAGTGGATTTACCGTGGAATGTCTTAATGTTAGTGATGGAAGGGAAAACACAAGATTTACATTTGAATCTTGGGATGAATTTGTCATGTCTATAAGATGTTCGATGAAGTGCACGTAACGATTTGTTTTTGAAAAGTGTTTTGTTTTGGGTATTATTTCTGCTTTGAATGTTGTTGTTAAATGGTATGTGAATGGTCAGTTTTTGGGTGATACTTTGAGTTGTTTCCGTACAAATGGAGTGTTAATTTGAGTTTGTATGTGTGAAGGATGGGAGAAGATAGATAATTTGTTATTAGTTAGGGTTTAATTTTTAAAGCCTATAAGGTGTTTGATGAAAGTCCTCTTACGTATTTATTATTCTATTTTTGTAACATCTCGTTCCCATATTAAAAGTTAGAACTCAAAAATACGGTATATTTGAGATCAATGAGAGATTAAAAAAATGCATTTTTCATGCTCATGTATATTATTAGCATACATGCACATGAATTTAAATTTTAGCACGCATAAAAATGGCTGTACATGCATTCATTGACATTCCGAGTATAATTGACTTATATATATGAAATGTGATTTTATTGAGAATTGTGATTTGTTGAATTGAAAATTTATTTGGGGAGTGTATTTGTTAATTTTAAATTTTTGGTAAATTTTAGGAATAAATTATGAAAATGTTGAATACTATTAGACTAGGAAAATGCCGCTTGGCGAGTAAATTGATAAATGGAAATGGAAAAGAGTTAAATGATATTGAAGAAATTTTTGGAGATGATTTTAGAATTTGTGAGAAGATGTTATTGAAAATTTTGGTGATAATTGGAATAAAAAGAATGGGAGTTATGGAACTAGTTCAATAAGAACTAGTTAGTTGGGAAACTAGTTAAAGCTTTAGAAATTGGAAAAGTGTCCAAGTCTTAAGCCACGGTTCTTTTTAACTTTGAAAGACAAAGACACTTGTTTGTCTTATCTTAAAAATATCTTCTTCGTGGCTTTCTTTTTGAAGCTTCTTCTTCTTCTTCGGATCTTGATTCACTGAGCCTTCACAAAAGTTACACTTTGGTTTCCTCTACCTATTGCTGCTCCCTCTTTGTTATTTCTTTCATTTGCCCTAAGAAAACCTAACCCAATCCACATTCAAGATGATGTACATATATGTAAGAAGAGTTAAGGCTTCTTGAGATTTGGAGAACTTGGAGTTTTATCAGGTAAGTGTTATATAAATCCTTATGAGTGGTAGAAATATGAATCAACTTTGGTGATATATTTGTCATTACATGATCATGAGAAAATGGTTATTTTCATGAACACTGTGGGTTTAAGATGAAAATATGAATTTGTGGTTTTTACGTATTTGATGATTAATATGTCATAAGAGTGTTTTAAAA
>JAOSBP010000008.1:11150370-11161877 GCA_027563825.1 Erythroxylum mucronatum | reverse complement strand
TAATAATTCAATGAACGCATTAAAATTATCAAATCACAATACCCAATAGGTTCATATAAAAATAACCGAACAATAACGAAAGTCCGATTATCCATACACAATACCAAATCAGTTAAAACCGGATAACACAATCAATTCCTAATGAGAGAAAGAAACAACAAAATAATGAAAATAATACTTATCCTGGGTCGTCGGCGTCGATTTTACCTCCGAACCGGCGTCGGGATGCCTAGCCCTTCATAGACATTTTCTGAAAAAAAATTGCTTCAGTCCCATCTAAAACCTCTACTTCAAAAAAAACCTACCTTTTGCTGATCTGAGTTTGCTGCTTTAATATCCCTATGAAAAATCAGCTTATGCGTGTGTCCCTGCTCCTTTTAAACCCTCCTTTGCTCTTAGGTCTGCACCGCTACTTGCCTTGTCTTAGGTTAGGTCTGCGCCGTTCTTGTGTTGCTCGTCTTCGGCGCCGCCACTTGCTTTTCACGCCCAGCTCTTGTTTTTTTATTTTGTCCACTATTCCTTGACTAGCTGTTTTCATTTTGTTCTGCGTCTCAGCTCCTGTCCACGCCGTCGTGATTGCGTTGATTTCTCCAGCTCCTGTCACGCAATTTTCTCATGTTTCCTTGTGTCTCTCATGCGTATCCTCTTACCTAGCGTCCGACACGTTGCTCCTTGATTTTATTTCCCTCCTTATGTTGTATCGTGACTTGCGTGCTTTGGCTCTCCTCTGCCGACACTTGCGTGATTGGACAATTAAATTGAACGTTTGCTTGTGTCTTGCGTGTTGTTCAGCTTAATAACAACTTAACTCCGTATACGTTGTGTCTTGTAGTTAATTAATAAAACTCCAGCTGCTCCCAATGCTTTGATTAAAATGTCTCCTGTGCGTGTTTTTATATTCTTCTCTTGCTTGTATTATTGCGTCATTTATGTTGTGAGGCTCTCTTACGTGATTATATGTCCTCCTCATTCCACGCCAGCTGTCTTGAATCTTGATTTAATTTTGCTGTCTTTTGTCGTCCTTCAGCTGCATGCTACCACCTGTTGCTGATTTAATTTTCCTTGTTTTGGGCCCATTCTCCTTGTATTTATTGTGTGTTTATTTCCCTTTGTTATGCCTTCATTTACTGCTGTCCTTGTTGATTTTCACGTGTCCTATGCATTGTGTCTTCTCTATTGGCTGCGCCCTCCAGCTAATTGCTTGTTGCCTTGATTTCACTTTTCCATCGCGTGTAATCACATGAGCTGCCTTCATTTTAAATTTGCGTCTGTTACATTCTTCTTTGTTGTTCCAAAAACGCTGGCGTCTTGTCCAAATTTTAACCTTGCACTCTCTGCTTCTTTGTTAAACGACCAGCTTCTCCAATTCAAAACGACGCCTCC
The DNA here is from genome assembly GCA_027563825.1 of Erythroxylum mucronatum. Lineage (NCBI taxonomy): Eukaryota > Viridiplantae > Streptophyta > Magnoliopsida > Malpighiales > Erythroxylaceae > Erythroxylum > Erythroxylum mucronatum. The sequence goes on along the minus strand of JAOSBP010000008.1, from coordinate 11,160,494 downwards.
TCTCTTTGTGCGCCTACAAAACGCACAGCTGCACCTATTGATTAATTCATTGGACCATTTAATTTGGTGTCCCTTCACTGTGCTTTACGTGACTCTTGGCTATGTTGCCCTCTTGATTTTAATTTGTTGTCCGTAGCTCTCATTTGATCTTTTTCTTGTCTTTTAATTTTCTTCTTCTTCAATAAAGACAAGCAAAATAAATATTCAGAAAATGACCCAAATATAATGCTTTTAACTCACTTTAATTTCTTTTCTCTCAAATTATACCTAAAAATAAATATGAATTAAAGTAAGTGTTTTAATCATTTTTGTATTAATAATCGCTAAGTGAAAATAATTAAAAATATCAACAATTAAGCACATATCACGTGCTGAAGGTAGTGGCACAAGAAAATACAGCTACAGGAAAAGAGGGTGTTTTTAATTTATTTTCTTTTTTAATTCCTTATTTATTTTAATTTGTGTGGTTTTAATCAATCCAACCATATATTATAACCATGATTTATGTTACATTGATGAATATGTGAGTAAGTTTTTTTTCGGTTAAGGTTAAGATTGATATTGGATTAGAAAAATTTTTGTGGTATTGATTTTTGCTTGATTGAATGCATATTTAGTCATAATTTAGCTTGATCACCTATATTAAGACCTTAGATGATTGAATGCCATAACCAATGGGATTTAATTTGTCGAAAAATTAATCAAGCAATATACTTGAGACTAGAGTGTAGACCAACCTTAGGATTTTGTGTAAGGACACCTAAGATTAACGAACTTAGTTTTAGGCTTCTTGAATTAAACGCCTTTTATTTTGAATTATCTATAAACCAAATGGGTGACTCGAATTTAGAAGAGAAGGGAATCCCATGAACACTGGGATTGGCTTGCTTAAGTGAGGTAATTCATAGAGCAAAATTAAGGGGAAATAAACAAAACATAGATTTAGGGGGCGTTTGGTTTGAGGGTTTGAGAACGAAGGAGTGAAATAATTGTAAAAAGTAGTGTTTGCTTTAGGGTTTTCAATTATGGGGGAATGGATTTATCCCATTAAATTTGGGAATTTACTAAACTCATCAAGGAGGTGGGTATCGAGTTTTCATTCTAATCTAAGTTTTTATCACGTTTATTTTTTACTCTTTTATCCCCAGCCTTTGCCCTACCATCCTCTTTACTTCCTTATCACCTCTCAATTCTTTACGATCTCCCATCTTGCCTTATCGCGTCTCATCAACGAAGGAATTTTTTGTTCTACGCCTCCAGGTATATTTTCTGAAATCACTCGTTTTAATTTGATATTAAATAAACTGGATAGAACCTGGTTTCATCTCATTGTAAATGGAGCTTTTGCTCCTTTTTTCTTATATATTCTCGTTTTATGATTTAATCAAGAGAATAACCAATCTGCTATATGGTTTGATGATGTGAAAGTGCATATGGTTATAGATTGAACGAGAATCACAATACTAATCTACTACTTTTTTTCCCTTATAATTGTTTTGTGATTTAATTTGATTTTTCGTATATGGTTTTAACTCTTTAAATTTTTTGCAAGTTAATTAAATTCATATAATAAACAGATCCTAGTTAACGAATAAAAATAGTAGGAGCCTATTAAACGATAAAGCCTTTAAATGACAGGAGCCTATTAGGCGATTGGAGCCTTTTACAGGACATGACCCTGCTTAAATGAAACGAGCCTACTGAATGATAACTCACGTTAAAACAATTTAGAATAAAAGATGCCTGTTAAAACTAAAAGGACCTTCTTGCAAGTTGAAAAAAAAGGAATCTCTTATAAAAGTGAAGGAGTTTCTTGCTAAAAAGAACACAAATAAAATATAATGAGGAAATTTAAAAGTTAAAAGAAAAGAGAGAAAGACACAGTCAATTTATACTAGTTCAGTTTATAATCCAAACCTACGTCCAATCCTCAAGTATCCAACTTGAGTGTTTCACTATAACAATCAAGTAGTAATTTGACGAGCCTCTTCAAGCTCATGAGTACATATTTTTCAAAGTTCTCCAACCTTCCACACTCGAAGTGTATAATAAGCTTCTAAAAGCTCACAGAAGAATAAAATGTAAAATCAAAAGTAAGTTTTCAAATAATAATTTATCTCTTGATAGAGTGATTTCACTTTCTCAGGAGCAATAAGAATGATATGACTCTGAAAAAGATAGATGTTGCTCAAATGTTTGAAAGTCTGTGTATGCTTGTTACTTCACAAGTGTTGTTGCTCTTCTTTAAATAGTCAATTTCTTTAACTAGCCGTTGCTTCATCTTAATTCTGATTTGACTTTGGATTTTCAATATCATCTCTTCTGGAACAAAAATTTTTGGAGCTAATTTTTTGAAAAGGTAAAATCCTTCGGGGTGCTAATAAGGAAAATTTACTAAGAAAGTTCCTGCAAGGAAGTAATTTTCCTATGATTTTATTCCCTTTTAGAAAAAAAATATCATTATCTATACAAAGAAATAAATTCAATTTAAATTTGAGTTATTATATAGTTATCATCAAAACTGTTAAATATAAGTCTTGAGCTAACAAGATCTTTTAGATAGGTTCATAATTATGGAACCATTCTCCTTTAGAGATCATGTGAAATTTAGTTTTTAATTGAAGAGTCATACACCAAATAATGACTTCATACTTTTAATTATTATTCTTACTTTACAATATAAAGCACTGCTATCAACTGAAGTATTTACAAAATTTCTTTAAAGATTGAAAATTTTCTTATTTAAATTCTAATAATTATTTTTCAAGTGACCTTTCTTACTATGATTGTAGCATTTTAAATTCTTCTTACTTCTTGATTTTGATTTATCATGATTTTGGCTCCAACTTTTGTTAAATTTCGTTGATCACTCTTTGGTTAAGTTTCGTTGATTGCTCTTTTGTCACTATCAAGGTTTTAACTTGTTGTGAACTAGAATGTCTATCTTATTTATTCTTGCACTGAACTTCTTCCTCCAAAATTTAACATAACTGTAATATTGTAAAAAATTAGGTAATTTATAAGACGATTATTAGTTAAGTTGATGATGAGTTAATCTTATAAATCATGTGTAATTTGAAATAGAAGTTCAAATGTCCATATGACTTCATTCTATAATTGAACAACATAACTTTCGAGAATATAGTTGTCAAATTATTAATGTACTTGGTCACTGAAGTGGATTCCAACGTTTGAAGAGTGCAAAGTTTTCTCTGAGGAAAAATTTTATTATAGAGTGACTTGACTTTGTAAAATTTTATGAGATGATCTTATATTTCTTTTTTCACTTTCTTTTTCATCTATGCTTCACAAAATTTCATAAGCTAAAAATAGATAAAGATTTTTATCAACATTCACATCTATTTCATTAATTTGGTGTCACTTATGAAGGCTATCGACCTTCGGCTAATCGTTATAAGTCAATTATCCTTTGTGAGAATAATTTTCATCTTTAATTTCTATAACAAGAAATTATTTCGTTTGAACTTCTCAATCTCTAAGTATTAATTTATAAATTAAAACCTATAAGATTGGTATCCTTGCAAATTATTAATCACTGATTCCGTCGGTGGATACCCTGGGTGCACCAAAAAAAAGGTATCCTTGCAAATTCTGGTCTTAGAAACGTGAATTTGATTCTTTATATACATAAAAATGAGGTTGCATACGAATTTATAAGTAAATCAAACTAATTATAAACACATATTTCAAAATATTATTACACATTTTTATCTTTATTTAAATATTTTATAAATAAAATTTAAAATCTTAATAATATCCAGATATAACAATAAAGATATAGGCAGAATCTGAACTTTTAGCGACTCTGTTACGTTTGGCAATAGGAAGAATTGAGTAGGACAATAGAGTTGTGATGTCAATCTCTATTCAATTATTCATAGAAAGAGTTCAGTAAGCAACTGAGTCTGAATTTCTATCCATATAGGTGCCCTTGGTTCAGAATTTAAGACAAGTCTTACTTATCCCTGTTATGTTTACGTTCGTTTAGTGGTTTAAAGTGTGCCGTTGCGTGATATTTAGGTAAGAGTCGACTCAACCCGAGCTCCTCTGATTTCTTGACGTCCCAGGTATCTGCATGCACAATGTAACTGAACATATCTTTATTTGCATTTTTGCTTATGTACACAGGGCATCGCTTTAAGAAGGACTCTTATCAGAAGAATAATCGATATGACAAGCCTTTAATTTGTTTCCGAAATTCCGACTTTTACATCTTGGAATCTCGTTCTTTTAGGTCACTGGTTGCATTGGGATTAATTATTCTATTCATTATGATTTTGGAAATTTGTAGATATCTTTTAGGGGGGCGTTTGGTTTGAGCACGGGGTTGGGTATGAATATGAGTATAATAATAATAGAAGGAAATAGGAATAGGTATGAAAAATAAAAAAATGATGTTTAGTTTGTAACTTGAATTTTTGTATTAATACCGATAATATTGTTTGGTTTGTTGCATTAATAGGAAATATTATTTTTTACAATTATTCCATCACTTTATTCTCAAACCCTCGAACCAAACACCCCTTAGTATCCAGCTTGTTCATCTATTTGGGTTGTCTTGTTTCTTTGAAGCTTGAGAGGTCAAAGATTGCAGATACAGAAACTGGAACGAGCGTAGAAATTAAAGCGACGCAAGAACAAGCTCCGGCAAGTTTCTTTGTAAAGCTCAGGTGTGTGAGAATTGCTTATTTTAATCATACAAATTTAGACCATGGATTGTACTTAAACTTGTGTTCTTTATTGTACTTGCATTGCTCCGATTTAGCATAAATTTGAGGAAATTAGATAAGTGAATAATGAATTCGTTGGCATTGGCAATGCATGATTCAATTAGAGATCATTTATGATTCATTCAGCAATGTACTACTTGCGATAGTAAACAAATTGAGTTAGCTATACACAGTCGTTTGCAAGTCTTTTTCTAAATTGGAAAGTATAAAGGATTCTCCAATTTTCCTTGATATTTGGTGTTCAAATAGTTGCTAATATTATTGAAGAAAGAATTGCTGGATATGGACTTTCCTTCCACAGTGCAGCAGGTATATCTTTTATCTCTTATTAATCCAACGAGGAAGAGTTTCACTTCAGCTTTTAGTTAAAATTATTTTCTGCACTGCAAGAATGGCCAGATGTATAATGATCCACAATTTTTTTTCTTTAATGACAAGACGAATTCGGAGTTTGGTGCTAATGTATTTTCTTTCCTTTTTTTATGAAGTTAAATTCTCTAATGATCTTCATGTCTTGTAGTTGTCATTCTTTTCATTTCAAAATCATTTCTCTTCACGTCAAAATGTACTGTTCCAACCAAACAAGGGTATGAAATTATGATTTCTTAGATTATGTCCTGGAATTCTACACCTGCGCCATGGAGCTTACCAACAGTTGTTTGGATTCAGTGTGATAGAAGAAAAATGAACTCAATTCTTTTTCTTCCTAACATTCCATTTTCATCTAACAGGTGGTTGCATGTCTGCTTGACATCAAAACATGTTGCAGCCGAGCAGATGAAGTTGGTAGTTAGAAAAAGAAGATGCCAAATCTTAAGGTGAGATATTATTATTGTGGAATTGGTCCACCAATACATACATGAAGAAATGGAACGAAAATCCAAAATCTCCGTACGTATGAATCTCAAATCAATAAATTGTAACTGCTAGACCCTAATTATAATACTAGCAGTTGGTGCTAACGAACCGATCAACCAGTTTTAAACCCTACCACTCTATTATATTCTTTCACTTGAACCTAAAATGTGGCCATAGATTTGAACTATCTCTCTTCTGTCAAAGTTGGCTACTTCAGGCAAAAAAGAGAGCCGCAAAAATAGGAGAGCAATTGGCACCTTTCAAATCCAAAATCTTCTGTTAGTTAAAAGAGATTAAAAAGAGAAATGAGATAAGGATCCACGAGTATTGGAGCCACTAAACAGACGAAGACGTTTAGAAGATTTTTTTAAAAAAAAGACAAAAATCATGAACACGCTGCAGAGATCATCAGTTTCATTTCGCAGGCAGGGGTCTTCTGGTCGAGTATGGGAAAATCTACAGATCGACTCAAGGAGCGGACGGGTTGTTGGTACGTCGGCAACCACTCAATTCGGCGGAGCTCATGACGGTCTGAGCAGCTGTAGGAGGGACGAGTTGTATCATGGCGACATATATGAGAGTAGCAGAGAAAGGGGGACCGATTATTCTCGTTCCTCATCTTCAACTCCTAAACCACAGAATAAGGGTCAAAAGGGCTGTATATTTTCATTTCTCGGGAGCTGTATGAGGCCTTCTTGAGCCTAGTTTCTTTTGCTTTTTGCAATTGTGTTCTCTTTTTCCCTTCCTAATAGCTTATACATATAAATTCCGACAGCATTTTTGTTTCCGTTCTTGTTTTCTATTTGATATTGGAATTATTCAAAAACAAATTCACTATTTATGTCTTAGTCTGAATGCCATCAACATGCCACTCCATATTTCAGGATGTCCTAGCAATTTTATCCGTCTTTATATTTATATATAAAAGGGTGGATTGGATCACAAGCAATTAATTCACTTTCCGAGGTCACGGAAAGGGGAGAAGAGAAACGTATCGTTTAGGTTTCATATAAAAGCTGAAAAAGAAAAGTGATGGAATCCACCATCTACCACATGGTAGTTTTTATTCGTGTCTAACAAGTTATTGATATCGATCAGGGGCGGAGCCAGTCAGGATTCATTAGAGGGTTCTATCCTTATTTCTTTCCTTCAAAGTCATCATTCCACTCCCGGCATTCTGATAAACTCCCTAGCGGTTATAAATAAAACCTGACAGGGCAACAATTGCCAATAGTTGTGCAATGGCATTCGTTGTATGGAGAAGGTTCCATTTTCAAGAATAAACGCATCATACTCCTATCATATTTAATTTTTTTAAATGGTTTTTCCTGTTATAAAACGACATTTAAGCTTGGAACATAACGGATTTGAGAAAATCTGTAACTTACATTGGTTAAGGCATCACCTTCTTTTTCTTTTTCACATCGCACATAATAATGTAACTTGTAACGGAGAAATGCATCAACTAAGGGCTCAAACATAGCTAAGAGTTGAAGCAGATAAATCGACGTTTTTCTCAAACATTCCAGCGCCTCAAATGCAACATCAAGAAACAACTTACCACCAACAAGATAATGAGAGAACAGAAGCATATAGAGACTCGCATAAAGCCAAGTAATTATAAGTTATTACCTTTGTCTGTTCCAAGTTAAAACTCGAGAGTCACATGTTCTGCCGTCAGAAAAGGGGTGATTTCTTGAAAAATAATACACAATATTTTCTTCAAACAAAATAATGCAAGGTGCCTAAGTTCAGTATACTTGCAACTTACTTTCAGGTTGGAACCCTCAAGTCTCATCGAGTAAGCATCGCCCCAGATTTTCATGTTACTTTCAGGTTGTAGTGCCTAATGTAAGATCATCGACATTTGCAATTGCCAGTCAGCCCAAGATTTTCAATCTTTCCCTGAATGGTGCAATCGTATCTAAGGGGAAGCTTTTAAATCTCTCCACTTCCTCACTTATTAATCTCTTAATTAAATACAAAGATGAATCCAGTTTAACAAATGAACAAAATAATGATCGATGATTCAAGTATTATACGGCACACCTCTTCCTGAAACCAAATCCGAGTAAATTAAAATGAAAAAAGGTGGGAAGGAGTCAATCTTGCATTGATATTCTCTCAGAAATGAGCATAGATCACCTGTCTAATTAACTCTGTCTTACTCTGTTCAAGAATAAGACGACGTCGTTTTTGTACAGAATTTTCAAAGCACGCACGCTTTTAAAGCCAGACAGAGGAGAAGTTATCAAACTAAAAATGCCAAGCCGCCTACCAGCTTGGCTCGGAGAAAGAAATAATAAGCAGAGCCATGTTTAAAATAATAATATTTTATGTTCAGATCGACTGTACAGGTGTATTATTAAAACATGGCTTATATGTATGTTGTACAGGACTATTATTAAAACATGTTCATTGAAATTCATATACATTATTAATTTTGTTGTTCATGTTAAGTGTAAATTAATTTATTTAGTATCATTTATTAATAATTACTGATAATTTATTATAATGATAATAATAATCAATAAATTATATTTCCATTATAAATTTATTAATCCTTTTGTTATATTTATTATAACAATAAATAAAGAAATTTGTTATAATCATTAATTTTCTTCTATTTATTATGAACTTTATTATTCTGATTAGATTTAAAATTCCTTAAAATTTTAATTATTATTATTATTATTTTCCGACTTGAGTATATATACTTATTAATAAAAATCTTATTACTAATTTAAATTATATTTATTATTAATATTAGTATTATTATTATTAAAATAATTAATAAATTTAATAATCGTTCCGATAATAATAATAATAATAATAATAATAATAATAATAGAAATTATATTAATAACTTAATAATAATAAAATTTTTAAAAACATGTATATATAATAATAATAAGACTCATATTAATGAATAACCGTAAGTTAAAATTGTTTAAGCTTTATAATATAAAAATTCAAGTTTTTTGTATTTATATATAAAACTTCAAAATTTTCAATTATATTTTAATTTGCAGTTTTATTTTTGTCTGCTAATATTTATTATTAAATACGTGCTTATTCTATTATTTAATACTACCTATTTCTATTAATTATGACTAATATAATTTAATTACACAATTAGTTTATTTTAACATAGATAAACATTTTTATATAGGAGCCTGACACGCAAGGGCGATGGCTCGCCCTCGCGAGGCTGGCCATGTAGCTGGCTCGTGAGGGCGAGCCAGGCCATGTAGCTGCCTCGCAAGGGCGCCCTCGCGATTGGCCATGTTGCTGGAATGTAGTAATAATAATGATTAACAATTTTTTTAATAACAATAATAATAATCAGGAATGTAATAATAATAAAAAATTAGAATAAAAATAAATACAATTTATTGTCTAATAATAATATTAATAATAATAAATTTGATTAAATTTTTTTATTATTAATAACAATAATAATAAATACAAATAATATAATAATAATAATAATAATAATAATAAATTTGAATTATAATAAATACAAATTATTTAATAATAATATTAATAATAATTAGACAAAATAGTAATAAATTTGAATTAATTGTCATAATACATTTGAATAAATAATAATAATAATAATAATAATAATAATAATAATAACAGTAATAATAATAATTTATTTCAATAATAATAAATAAAAATTATATTGTACTAATAATAATAATAATAAGTAGACATAATAATAATAAATTTGAATAAATTGTAATAATCAATTTGAATAATAATAAATACAAATTATATAATAATAACAATAATAATTATTATTATAATTATAATAATAAATTTGAATAATATTAAAGACAAATTATTCAATAAATTTACATATTAAATTAATAATAATATAATAACAATAATAACAACAACAATAATACTAATAATTAGAAATAATAATAATAAATTTGAATAAATTGTAATAACAAATTTGAATCATAATAAATACAATTAATAATTATAATATAATTATAATAAGAATAATAATAATAAACTTGAATAATAATAAATACAAATTATATACTAATAATAATAATAATAATAATAATAATAATAATAAATTTGAATAATAATAAAGACAAATTATTCAAGGCAATAAAGATGATAATAATAATAATAATAATAATAATAATAATAATAATAATAATAACAACAACAATAACAATAACAATAACAATAACAATAACAATAACAACAACAACAACAACAACAACAACAACAACAACAACAACAATAATAACTCGAATGGTATGTGCATCGTTACTAGAGTGATAAGTTGTCGGAGGAGGAATAGGGATGATGCCATACATATGACATCCAGCTTCACGATGATAAAGCAAACTCACTCAGGTGATAAAAGACAGGAGCCTGTAAAGTTGTAAATTTTAAAAGAATAGGAGCTTATATGGATTTTTGGTTCGTCGTGCCTTTGTGTGCACGTGTTTTGTCGTGCCTTTGTGTGCACGGTTTGGTATTGCTTTG
>JAOSBP010000008.1:11128948-11144189 GCA_027563825.1 Erythroxylum mucronatum | reverse complement strand
TTGTAACAACGATACTTCAGTTTGGATTTTGGATTTTTCAGCGAGTTTATGCTATGTACTCTGTAATTTAATGTATGTTTACTTGAATTGTTTATTGGAAGTTTCGTATGCTTTGATTTGTTGTACTGTTTTGTGTAGCATTCATCTATCCTTTCAGGGGGTATGTGGGTGTTATATCGGCCATCTCCATGGCAAACTCCACATCCTTCTTCCACTTCTTGAAATTGAAACCATTTAAGATCTCAATTATGACAGCATTATTGTTTATAGAAAAGGTGACTAAAAGATAGAAAAGACAATGTAAAAATCAATTTAAATACAGGATAATAGCAATAACAGTATCTAAATAGAGAATCTGATCGCACATATTATGAAACACCTTTGAGTTGAATATATAATATATGCAATTAGACCTCCACACAAAGGCGATCTGAGTACAAACCATCAACTCTCACAACACTACCGCTTTTGGGTGAATAGATTATTTAAGCAATAACTTCCTCCCAACATGTGAGCAAAACAATCCAATACCCCTATGTAAGGCCAATACCTTTGGGCAGAATAACCAAACATAAGGCCAGAGACACCCCCCAACATGTGAGCAAAACAATCCAAAATATTGGCTTGTTATTTTGGTGACTACAACCTCATCAGTACTCTAGAAAGTCCACAAACGCAAGGGATACATCTTTATGTCATCCTCACATTTTATATGGGCATAATGTGCATGAAAATCAGTTATAAATGCAAAAAACCAAACGCACAATCAAATAATCACACACTGTTATTGAAAACATTGTCTTTAAACTTTATTTGAGACTTTTATTTAAAAAATTCTCAATAAAAGTGACTATCGTACTTTTCCGAATATCGAACCTACCATATGAGACACAAAACCTTAAGTGTCTCCTTTATATGAAGTTTGGAGCATAAAAATGCACTCAAAATTGACTTTAAAAACTTTTTCGGAAATCAATTACTTATGTAATAAATCAAGAAAACTTGAAAAATCACTTTAAAAATTCACTCAACTCGAAAGTTGACCTAAAAAGACCTGGGGCACCCTTATGAAAATTTTGAAAAATTTCCTTTTTTTAGATGTCGATGTCAGCATGACGTTAGCATCACTGTAGCACTGATGTCACCCTACGCGTGGCCGCGGGGTGCGCTTGTGTTGCACATGCATCAGCCAACGCACGTCAGATGGGTTTGACGTGTGTCCCGCACACGCCGCTCATAGGCATATGTGTTTGTATTGTATGACGCGTGCACTGCATGCACCGACATGTGTCCTCATCCTGTCCGTCCATGTGCTAGGATAGGGATCTGGCTGCGTGAGGCACATGCAACACGTGTTTGTCACCCCGTGGAGCCACGTGGGTGGACGCGTTGCACACGCCAACCTTAACCTCCCAACGGCGGTACTACAACACCATTGGGCGCATGCAACTATCACCATTTAATGGGGAGGTCAATTTTTGGTGATCCCATAACCCATTTTTGGCTGTTTTTGGCCCATTTTCAACCAGTTTTTCATAGCTAGCCTTATGTATACCACTTTTGTATAACCATATAAGCCAAAAAAATCAGAAAAATGAATCAAAAATAGATGAAAACCATAATGGATGAAAACTAAAAAAACCTTCGTTTCCAACAATCTGATCATATAACCGCTCTGATACCACATGTAACATGTAGGATAGACATTATTAAGTGTCTTGAGTCATTCATGAAAGGGTTAAAAATGAAGGAAATGTAGAATACCTGATTTCGGTTCTATCTGTACTTCTGAAGCAATTTTTGAGGCCAAAATAAGCTTCAATCTCTCGGAATCTTTACGGAAAACGTTCACGGATACACGGTTAATTCCTTTCTACAGTTTTCTCAAGACGTCAGCTCTCTTAACGGGTTAGAGGATTTGTATGCTTATGAATGATATAAGCAACTGCAAGAGACCTTAGCCTTTATATATAGCTTCCATATCGGGTTTCTCCATCACAAGCTCGATATGGGTCTGATCCACACTAATCGGGATCTATTTTCTCCCAAAATTTGACCTATTGGTTTACATCATTTATTGGGCCACTTTATTACCTTTTTCTGGATTAAATTACTTAAATTAAACTATAAGTTATTGAAAATCTGAAAATAAAAATAATAGTTGTCCAAATTTATACGGAAGGACAAAATTGTCCAACACTTTTAGTATAAAAACTTATGAAGTATTGACGTTAAAATGTTGTACTGTAGTTATCCTTGGCTCTTAGTACAACAAATCTAAAAAACCTTCCAAACCAGACAACAAGAATCTCCAAAAACACCTAGTTCATATTGGATCACTATTTCCATATAACCACTCGCACAATAATTGCAGGAATCTAAAGGGAAAGCGCTTGCCTTTCAGGATCTCTCCTCTGAGAGGTCTTTACGTCTATTTCTAAAGTTTAGTACTCGCGTGATGGAAGATTAGTCAGATCTCAAAACCTGGAGAAAACACATTGAGTAGCCCTAATCAGAGAAGCTGGATTAAGGTTGAACGCGAAGAGAAGAATCAAAGATCAAACTAAAAATCACTGACCTCCTTAATTGTCTACAGAAAGTGTTGATGAAACGTTGAGCCCTAATTTAAAAATTGCTGGAGGCTCTTTAATGGGGGTAGTTTTAGGGTAATTCTAAAAATGCGATTTGGGAAACTCAAAAAGGATTTCAATTGCTGTTGTTTGCCACACGTGGAGTATACGCTCTTTGCTAGAATGTTGTTTTGTCTTGCTTTTGTTATCCTTGTTAAAGAATAGTGTTGTACTGAATATTTTCCTTATTAATTTATTTTAAATAAAAAAGAATCAAGGTAATGTTGGAATTAATGGTCAACTGGCCAATGCAATATGTATTTTTCATTCCGTACCTGATTTCTCTTTTTTGGTGCCTATATTATTTATACCTGCTCTCTCCTTTATTAATCTACACACCCTACGGTATTTGAATTGTACAAATTCCTCTTCCTATAAAAATTTCAACTTTCTTCTGTGTTTCTGAGTAGCTTCTTTTCCTTCCCTTCCACTTTGCCTTTCGTGTCTCCTCTGAGTGAGAATTTCCCTTGGGAGCTGACAATATAAAGCCAGGGGAAATGTTTGCTAATTTGAGATCGATCATTGCTAGTGTCATGTCCATTTGAATTTGGGTCATGATTAAACAATATTGTCCATACGAACTACGACAATATGCAAAAAAATACAGTCAAAGAGCGTTGACTTTCTTTTATCCCTATCTTCATGTCACCTTCAACGAGTACACCGGAGAGCGTTTCATACGCAGCGAAGCTTACTCTGTTATAGAAAATTTCCTTGGCAGCAATTCCTCAATGCAGGCCAAGCAACTTAAAGCTTTCGATTCAATCATGATGAACCAAATACTTGCTCTTAGCATGGACGATTTTGAAGAGGTTGCTGATGAATTCCTACGTGTGAAACGACAGTGGGCGTCCGGGAAGTACTTCCCAAAAGTCAAACAATTTCTTTCTATCCATCCTCGGAAGAGAGAAGATACTACAATCTCACTTTCCATAAAAGGCACAGAGATCGCATAATTGGATCGCATCTAGCCCATGTCTTTAAAGAGGGCAACACAATCAAGGTGAAAAACCGAGAAAGAAAGCTTTACACTAACATTGGAAGGAAGGTATTGGAGCTGTGTTGTGTTCCAACATCCTGAGACTTTGGAGACAATAGCTATGGAACCAAAGAAGAAGAAGGAAATTGTCAATGATTTGATCACATTTAGCAAATTAGAAGAGTTCTTTGCCAAAATTGGCACGGCTTGGAAGGGAGGTTTTCTACTTTATGGTCCTTCAGGGACTGGTATGTTGGACCCCAAAATTTTTCTAAATTACTTATTATTTGTTTAATTATCTATTTATGATTTGTTTGTTTATTTATTTTTATTTTTAGAATTGAGTCATTAATTTAGCGGGCGTAAATAGAGATTAGAAATTAGATGGAAAGATTAGAATTAAGTTAGAATTAATATGGGAATGTTAGAATTAAGTTAGCTTAAGGGGTTGGTAGATGAAATAAATGAAGGAGGGTAAAATTGCAAGAACCAAGTAAGTGAAGGGCAAAATGGGAAAACAAGCATAAGATGTGTCTTGAATTAATGAAGAGAAGAGAGAAGAATCATAAGAAGCCAAAGAGGGAAAAAGAAAACATGAAATAGAAGAAGAGAAAAGGAGCGAGTCCTGAGAGAAGCTATAGAAGAAGAAAAACGTGGGAAGAAGAAGAAGGAGAAAGATTTGTCAAGGTAAGTTCATCTTTTTCTTCTTGCTTTATTAGAGAATTGGGTTGAGTTGAGAATGAAGGGATTAGAGAGAGAATGGGTATTGTGTTGGAAGAAACAAGAGGAAGAAGGAACCCATTTGATTTCTAGGGTTTCTAAACTAGGTTTTGGCTTTTCTAACCTAGATGGACTACGGGTAAGTTAGGTTTAAGTTCAATTTTGTCACTTTTGATTATTGAAGTTTTAGGGGATTTCCATTTGAATTTGGATTGAATGAGAATTTTGGTTATGTTAGGAAATCAAGAAAAACCTATCTAAAAGCAAAAGGAAGGGCACAATTGAGTTTGGATTTTTAAGAGAAATAAGGTAGGTAATGTATTTATAGTTATTGTGTAATTGGGCAAATTCTTGCCTATGTGTGTGTATGTTTGATTGCTTAAATTTGATTTGCTTGAAATTGAATTGTTGTGAGTGCTTGGAAATGCATGATGATTTATGACTCTGTTATACCTTAAAAAGGGTTATGACATTTTGTATAAATGAAAGACGAAAAGCATAAGAATATGAATATGCAATGAATTGAATTGAGCATAAATATGTGCTTTTGTATGGGCAAGAGCAGAACGATTTCATTTTTCACGTGCACATTGACAAGAACCTTCTCTCGGCTGCCCACTTATGGCATATGAGATCCAAAGAAAAAGGACTCATCATGTTCATGGTGTGAATTTTGGTTTCGCCATTTGGTTCCATGGAACTCTCGAGCCAATTTGTTTGTACATTGCATTTGATTTGTTGAACATGATGAATAATCGAGTGTTGTGCAGCGATGGTTGAAGTATAAAATTTTTATGTGATAATATGCTTGACTTTAAGTTTTGAACTAGAATTGTGAATGTTTGGATTGCTAGATGTAAATGAGATATGGATGTATAGGTATATGCATATGTATGTTGATATGTTAGTGACTAGACTTTTGGATAGCTTTATAAGCATATCAAACAATGAGCTTCCATTTGTGTTTGTATTAAGTTATTAATTTGTATGTTGATATGTAATTAAAGCTTGGCTCAAACTCTGCTTGGATTCATTAATGAAATATGATTGCTTTTTGTTAATGACTTTCCAAGTCTCTAGATTGCCTTTTTTTTCAAGTTTTTCATAGGGGTAAAATTAGTGTACTAACTTCAAAGGAAAAATTGGATTAATCTAGGTTGAATTAGACAAATTTGTCTCTTGAAAGTTGTAGCTTATCTTCTTAGCTTTTCAACGGTATAAAGTATACAATTTTTGGATATCGGAGTTGAGAGATATGATCATTATAAGTGGTGATGCTGCATAGGATGTATTTACAGGACAGCTATTGTAAATGATGAGAATTAGTTGTAATGATGAATCAAATGAGTAGAGATTAGAGAATTTAATGAAACAAAACTGGTGGTTAAATTGATATGAAGTGATATTGCACTAGAAGAGGTGAACTTGAGAAGATTATGTATGAAAGTGATGTTAGAATGGAAGTAGGAACCATTGGCGACGCTTTGGAGGGGCTTAGGTTTCACCTATGTCCGTTAGATGGACAATAGGTCAGTTAAATGGACCTTCTTGGATTTGAAAATGTCCCTAGCCTCGTCCATGTCCGTTAAATGGACATTATGTCTATTAAACGGACCTTCACAGGGCTGGAAAACACTCCAGACCCCGTGTATGTCTGTTAGGTGGAGGTGTATGTCCATTTAACAGACATACACAGTACACTTTGTCTTGGGATCTCCAAATGCAATAATTCTAGTCTCTAAATAAACTAGAGACATAGAGCCTCTTACGTTTTGAACAAGTAGAATTGAAATTCAAGTTTGGGCTTTCCCAAATTTGGTTCAGAAATAGAATCAATGTATAGTTTTAATATTTGTCCTAATAGGGGCACGTCACCCTTGTGAGATATGCGTTCAGATGTCATGTAGGGCATTGGACCCGTGACGCACAAGGGCGAGGTGTCCAACATTGATGTTAATGAAATATATTTCGTTTCGTTCATGACTTTCCAAGTTTGTACATTGCATTTTCAAGTTTTTCATAAGGGAAAATGTGTGTTTTGACTTCAGGGAAAAAAACTGTATTAATCTAGGCTGAATTAAACAGAGGTGTCTTTTAGAAGTTGTAGCTTATCTTTCTAGCTTTTCGACGATATAAAGTATGAAATCTTGGGATATCGGAGTTGAGAGATATGATCATTATAAGTTAGTGATGCTGCACACGATGTATAAAAGCCTCAGACGCGATCGCGAGGAAGCAGGGTACGATCCCGCACCCTGGGAGTAGCTTCAGGTGCGCACGTGACAAGGAAAGGTGCGACCGCATCCTGGGAGTAGCCACGGGTGCGCTCGCAACCAGGAAAGGTGCAATCGCACCTAGTAACTTCACCAACTTTCATGATCGTGCACCCGAAGGATTTTCCAAATCTAAACATGTTTGACTCTTTTGGTCATAACTTCATCATCCGACCTCAAAATGAAGTGATTCTTGAACCAATAGATTCCTAACACATTTGTCTATCTCTCCATAAAAATTGTTAGCCTTAGGCTTCGATTTGAAAAAGATTGATGGACAAAAAAGTGAGAGAATCGGTTGAAAGAGCATGAATTGGTTATTTTACTGAACATACTTTGGTATTTTAATTATATCTTGATCTACAGAGCTCTAAATAAGATTATTATTGTTTCAAAATAAACTAGAGATATAGAGCTACAATTTTTCTGAAGAAGTCAATTTGTGATTTTGGGGACTGATTGGTATGAGCACGCCACCCTTGTGGGATGCGTGTTCAGATATCACTTAGGACGTCGGGCACTTATCTTGCGAGGGCAAGATGCCCAACAAGTTTTACGGAAGGATAATTTGTTTGTTATAAGTGTTGGATCTAAAGGGGTTCATTTTCATGAGAGATTTACATCATGGGCCTAATGAGGGAACATACTCGTGAGCGTTGACACCATACTTTAACCCAAAATCTTAAGGCATTAGGTTTATGGGTCCTTTCCACTTATATGTCCTTCACTGGTTCTATCTCTTTCCAATGTGAGATTCCTACTCACACTTGATATCCCAACAATCTCCCCTTCAAGTGTGAACTTCCACATTGGGCTTGGACTCCTCCTTGAGCGAAAGCTTTTTTTCGTAATAGCTCAAGTATATGGCGTCACCTAAGGCATTAGGTTTATAGGTCCTTTTTACTTGTATATCCTTCACTAGTTTCATCTCTTTCCAATGTGGGATTCCTACTCACAATTGATATCCCAACAATCTCTTCTTCAAATATGAACTTTCACATTGGGCTTGAACTCCCCCTTAAGCGAAAGCATTTTTTCTTAGCAGCTCAAGTATATGGCGTCACCAAGAGACCTTCTACTCCATTGGTCTGGGCCCACTAGGAGTCTCCTTGCTCTTCTTTGCAGGGAGGCAATCACAGGATTTGACTACCATCTTCATACTCGTCCCTTGTCGAACCATCAGCTCTGATACCATTTGATAGATATGGAGAGCCTACTTTCATAAGATATCTACATCATAGACCTAGTGAGGGAACATACTCATGAGCCTTGACACCACACTTCAACCCAAAACTTTAAGGCATTAGGTTTATGGATCCTTTCCATTTATGTGTCCTTCACTAGTTCCATCCCTTCTCAATGTGAGATTCCTACTCACACTTGACAGTAAGAAATCAGCTTTAATTTGCCATTGGCACCTAACAGCCATTTAACCTACAATGCTATATTTAAACTTGATCACGTCTTCCCATCTTAAAGCTTTATTACTGACATGCATGGAACTTAAAGAACTAACAACATATTTTAGTGCGTGTCATTTCGAAAAACATATTTTAGTGCGTGGATTTAATGAATTTGGTGATTCCGAAACCTGATGCTCAAGAAAGTTTGATACCTTTAACTTTTTACCTGCAAAAATGGATTAAACGATTGAATTATTGTACGTTGATATGTTTGTAGCTGTGACATTAATTGGAATTCTTATGTCACTCAGAATTATGATACTACTTGTATAAAAAGTTCTGCCTGTCCTGCTTTTAGGCAGTTTGATTCGATTCCATTAATCATTGTATGAATCTTCTTATTCCTTGGTACATTGAGTGAGGAAGAAACTGATCCAAAGTTTGATGAGAGACTTCCTTTTCCAAAAGAGTATACTAGCTTTTCTAAGGAAGGATCTATCTCTATCGTATATTCCATGCCTTTGGTGTTTCGTGTGCCAAAGTAATTGCAAATACTGAAGTTTAGAGAGATTCACTAGCCAAACAAAGCTAAAAGGGAGCTTGATTGCATGTTTTCGGAGACATCCTTTTGTTTCTATCAGGCATTCGCTTCTTTTAGGTGGGGGTTGAGAACTAAGTGCCAGTTTAGTACATTCCAGTTGATACGGACATTGAAGTAGGATTGGCCACGCTCTTTTATATCCAAATCTCTGTCAGAATCATTAATTCCCTTTAAAGCTTTTTTCCTTCTTGAATCTGTTGCCCTTTCATTTTGAGAAGCACTTATTGATGGCCACTTCTCTGTTAAATTTCTGAAAGTCATTTCTTTTTTACTTGAGCATTTGTAAGTTTGCACCAAAAGCGCACAACATTTGCACAGAGTAAAATAAGATGCATTATTTTGGAAATGATTATTTTAAGACCAGTCCCTTTGGTAGAACCGATAATGTACATTTCCTCATCCTATTTTAATATAGGGGCACAACGCCCCTATGCCTATATTAACGCATAACAGTAACAGGTAGGGGGAGAGGGAGACAGTGAGGTCCCCGTAAGAAATGCAGGTGAACAACATTTCTCGGACCCATTCAGACGTATAAAGCAACAAGGGTAACCCACTTTTCTGTTTTTTTAGTTATGCTCTCTCTCACACAGGCAACACTCTCTTTCTCTCACTTAAGTACACATGGTCACCATCTAGTCTCCACCTTTAGATGGAGCCACCAATAATCCCTTACCTGCCAACTTAGAAACCCACTAGACTGCCTGTGTTAAGTATATATACTTAGCTTCTTCTTCTATTTACCTCTGGGGATTCCTCATTAGCTACAGAAACAATGGGGTTCCTGGGTTCTTCGTGGATCTTCATTTTAACTACAGCTATCCTTGACTATTGAATTATAGGAGTAAAAAAGGGGTTAGGAAATGGGAAGAGGGATTGTGTCGCCTAAGGCTTTGTTTCGAGCCGTTATGTTCTTTGGGGTTGTCTGGTTATTCTATGTTGGAATCCTAGCAGATAATGCAACCAAAATGGTGACAAGAGCTACGGTTCCATCAGCAGGTATTTTAGAGCACTGGACGAGATTCATTGGGAGAGAGAGACGCCCGTTCCATCACGACTTTGATCCCAATAATGTTAGCAAGAGAAGAGTGCCTAATGGACCTGATCCTATTCACAACAGGTACTCGTATATATCTCTCTGGCTAGCCTGTTCTGCGAAGTTTGATGGCGCTATTAGGTATTGTTCAGCAGTTAACATGTCAAGCTAATTGCCGAACTCTTTTCTTTGATAGATCATGTTTGAAGTATGCATTTTTGACATAGTCATTAACAAATTCTTTATGTACTCGATTCTGGATATTTAAAAGAAAGATTAAATTTCTCACTTCTTTCTCTTGTTTTTTTTTTCTTTTCTCTTTGTTTTAGAGTGTGTAAGGAGAAAAGAATCAAAGGGATGTTACGGGAAGCAAAAATAAAGAGATATATTAAATCATTGACGTCACTCCTTCTCTATATAACATAATATATGGAAAAGAAATATTGATCATAAACTCATTCAGATGCATGAAAGCTGATGATGCCACTACTCTTCAACAAAAGCTTCTTTACTTAACAATCTTTCTCTTATTTTCATAAAAAATAAAGACATTGGAGAAAGAACTGGACCACTTTTAATAGATTTGTAGAGGGAACACCAATAGCTAGCTACTATCTTTCCTATACTTTGCTGCAATACTTCAAATCCTTAATTTTCTCTCGAATGTTCAATAGTTTCCCGCAACACCCAATAACCAGATTAATTGCTTTACAAAAATAGGTCCGCGGTTATCATGGCTAACATATTTTCATGTCACGTTTCTTTAGGAGAGCGTCCAAGTGTCGACAACCTCCTGGTCGAATTTGAGCTTTGAGAGGAATCTCTTGACTACGATGCTAAGGACAATATTATTTGAAAATTGAGATATGTTCCACTGGACCATCTGTGCTGGTTTAGATAGTTCCTGAGCTCATAGCGCACATATATGTTGTAGAGAGTTGAGTTTCTTCAATTAAGTAGTTAGTTTTTAAGTTTGTTGAGTAATTACTGGAATAAACTTCGGAGTTTAATTACCCTTTCAATTTTACTGGATGGAGCATCAATTTGTGTCACGAATCAGTCTACTGTAGTTGATGGCTAAATTTGAGAAAGATTTGCAGAAAAAGGATGGAACTTTTGGACTAAATGCGCGGTTTCCTGTTTGATGATTTTCGCAAAAGATGAAAAGAGGATTATCACGGATGGGATTTGCACTTTGCATGAAAAAATGGAACACTGTCCAAGAAGAGTTCTAGTATCTGTACATGATTAGTAGGAACTGTAACACTATTCATATATATTTTAATTATGTGCACTTCTTTATTCAATTGGATTGGCTTTGGTTTCAAAGTTGCTTTGTTTCTCCATAGCTAAAAGCATCACCCATTAATTAAAGTTGCTCTCTTCTCAAAACATTTTTTCCTTGAATGGTGCTAAGGGTAATATACATTGGTTAAATAACCCAACAATTAATGATGATCACAATCTCCAAAGTTACATCACCTACTTCAAATTTAGTTTTACAACATTTAATGACAGCAAATGACTTCATTTCTTTTTTTTTCCTTATATTATCAACTGGCTTAACAATATCAGAAATATATAAGTCTTGTCATTGAATCAAAGCTTAAACTATTAAGGTAGGTAAATTATCCACTTAAATTTTCCTCTACTGGAAAAGTTAGGCTTTTGCGTTTTTTGATATGTTAAGGACATAATTACTCAAAGTTGCTATTATTTATCTATTGGGTATACCCCAAAAGCGAAAGCAAAGGAGCTAAGACTGTTCATTGCTTTTCTTTCTTCCTTTTACTTTTTCCTTTCTTTTTTAAATCTGGGTTGATTTTGAATGGATCGAGAAGCAAAGACTTGGTCCAAAGTGACTGAGATTGAAAAAATAGGGAGACAAATTCCCATCTCGTGCAGTTCTTTTGATTGAAAGTCATGCATACGCCCCCGCATGGTTATAGTGAAAGCTATAATTCATTATATGCATGTGTTCTTTTAGTAACCTCATAATATATCAATATCTTTTGGGGAAGAGTTTGTCTCCATTAATCGTGCTAGAAGGCTTAATATCAAAACCAAGGAAACTGAATAAACACTACAAGAAAGCAAGGCATTCTGTGACGTTTTTAAAACGTCACAGAATGTCCAAAAACGTTGCAGAATATATTCTGTGACGTTTTAAAAAACGTCACAAAAAAGTCGCGGAATGTGGTGTAGGTAAAAGGTTTCTGCGACGTTTTATGAAAAACGTTATGTAAAACACTAACATTCCGCAACATTTATAAAAACGTCACTGAAAATTTAGACAATCCGAGACGTCGCGGAATCTCTAACATTCCGCGATGTTTTTAAAATATCGTAGAATGTGAAGGAATCCGCGACCTTTTTTTTGGAAAAGAAATATGTCGCATAATGTCTTCCATGACATTTTTATTATTATTTATATTATTTTCCCCATTTTTCGAAAAGCATATTAATTTAATAATTTTTAATTTTAATAATTATTTTTGAAATTACAATTTTTTTAATCTTATTTGTTTAATAACTATTCAATATTATTTATGAACTTTATTTATTTAATAATTTTTTAATTTTTTTAGTATATCATTAATTTTAATAATTATTGATGGTGCAACACTGCTAAATTGTTTTTCGCTATGTGAGTCAAGTTTGCAAGTTTGTTGAACAAACAATAAAACATCAATATGCAAAGTATACTTGAAAACACCAATATGATAATGCACGATTATGATACTTGCAAAGGTCATACAATGTTCCTACTTACAAACACATGATTAAGAAGGAGATAGGCACATCTCTACAAAATTATCATCCATCAGCCTTATGTACGCCATGATGGTTAAAATGATGCTTATGTGCCCTTGTAGGATTGTATTGTACATCATTTAGCCAACGTGAATTTCTAAAGGTTGTCAACTTGACAATTAGTGTACATCGAAACATAAGTAGGAAATGTGCTTATATACTTTGGAAGCGTTGTACCCTTGCCCTTTTCCAATAAACTTTGAGATGAATTGTACTTTTTCCTCCTTGGACGGAAATAGAAATCCTCTATATCTAGGACATAAGACATCTGCCACCAAAGAATTTAATGTTCAGCAACAAGAAATAATTAAAAGAAATAATGAAACAAAAACAAGGTGTTAAACAATGCAAGAAATAATGAAAAGAAATCAAAAACTTGAACGAGTCTACAATTGAACATTTTAACACCAAGAAAAATTCCTTGCAAGAATTGCAGGCAATCTTACACTTCAAACTATTGAACATTTTAACACCTTCGATGGCCATGCCCAAAGTAGTGTTAGTAAATATATAAAACCAATTAAGTTGGCCTCACACAACAGCTTAAGCTGTTGTGGTGAAACGATCACTTAATATGGTATCAGAGCAGGTTTGGTCCGGATTATTAATTTCTGGTTGTCCGTCTGAATGTCAAGTCCCAGCGGTCCGGTTCGGTTACCACTGCGTATATTTCAAGTAATAACTGGATGTCCAGCCCCAGTTGCACTTGAGGGAGAGTGTTAGAGTGTCCCATATTGCCTAGACATAAAGATGTTAAAAGGTTTATAAGTGGTAAGGGTCAACTATCCAAACAACTAGTTCTAGTTATTTGGATAATAGTTGACCTAAGCCCAATTCTTGTTAATAACTCTACTCTTTGCCCATATTTAAAAAATTCAATATGGTATCAGAGCCTTTATGACCAAGTGGTCGTGAGTTCAAATCCTACCACCCACCTATTATTCAGCACAAGATAGAGTGAGCCTGTGCAAGTTTCAAACCCAAAGTGCTTTCACTTGAGGGGGTGTGTTAGTGAATATATAAAACTGATTAAGTTGGTATCACACAACAGCTTAAGCTGTTGTGGTGAAACGATCTCTTAACAGTGACTTAATTGGTTTTATATATTCACTAACAAAGATCCCAAGATAATGATTATTGAATATTAAAAAATTGATCTTAAATGGGTCCAATACCCTTTTTCTCTCTCTTTTAAAAATCAACATGATAGTTATTTGTTAATGTCTTTAGAAAATTATCAAGAGAAGTTTTTGAACCACTGAGAAAACTAATCAAAGAAGAAAGACAGAGAGGAAATCATTCCTTACAAACACTATCATGAATTCAGGTATGACTTAATAATTCGATCCATAAATATCTTTCAATCCGATCTATTGCCAACTTGAAATATAAAAAAGGTTTTAAATTCCAAAACTATATCAACCACAATTGCAGCAACTAAAATCCTAGTCTGAAATTTAAAACCTTAACGAAACTATATTTTCGCCAAACCCATCGGAATAAAAATAAAATTACCGCAAACAATCCAACCTAGTTGAGGTTTTGTAACAAAAGAACACGAAGAGAGGTTGAAGAGGAGGTCCGTCGCAGGGAAGATGGCACCTATTGCTGCAGTCACAGTGGAAGCACCACCAGACACCATCTTTCCTGGGACTGGAGCCCCACTTTCTCCTCTTTCTCCTACCAAGCTTAGTCCATCTATCTTCTGTCAATCTACATATATATATTATAAGTTTAATTTAATTACTTTGTCTGAGGATCTTGGTAATGACATTTCATTAGTCAACACAGGCAATTAAAAATCAGAAATAGTCTTTTCAAAAAATTTAAAAATTATATAAATTTTCTAAAACTGTAAGTATTTCTTATGCTTCGGCTCATAAATTTGTTCCTTATATGTATAAATATTCTTCCGGCGGCTTAATTTATGTCACCAACCAACTGATTAATTAGTTAATAATAATACAAAGAGTTCAATCTTTCCCATCATATGAAAGTTGTCAGTAATTACGCTATCTGTTTTTTTTTCCTACGTTTAGTTCTTCTCCAAAAGTTCAAAACCCGAAGCAGCTTAGAAACTTGCTTGAAAATTCTTAGCAATTCATGGGAGCTTGCTGTCTAGATAACGACCATTTTCTTCACTTTTTTCTCTTTAAATTCGTAGTCAATTGAAGTTAATAAGTGATGTGTAAGTTTGTGGACTGTTTCTCAAATTTGTAGGTTTGTCAAAATAAATGATCTTAAAACATTCCAACACTTCAGTCAGTAGAAATAAATAGTGTCAAAAAGATTATTCCCAAATAAAATTTGTAATTTTATACAATTCTTTAAAAATTTTATATGGATTCTATAATTTTTTTGTAGGGTTTAGATTCAATTAAATTATGAATAGGTCTAACAATGAACTGATTTAGACCATGAGCACAATCTGTTTGTTTGAGTTTTTAATTTTAGTTTCTTCCCGTTTTTTAAAATTATGAAAACCATAAAAATTAGTTTTGGTTTCTTGTTTCTTTTTTTGTCCCATAACTCTATCATTTAATATATTATTTAATTATTTAAATTTTAATAAAAATTATGAATAATTTAATTCAACATTATATTTTAATCAATTAAATTAATTATCAATAAAATTATGAATTATTTATTTTTATTTAATTTTTATAATTAAATTATATGTAATTAAATTTTGATAATTATAAATAAAAATAATTAAATTTAAAATATATAAATATTCAAATAAAATTTGATTTAATAATTAAAATATATTTCAAATAAATATTAA
>JAOSBP010000008.1:11064753-11078202 GCA_027563825.1 Erythroxylum mucronatum | reverse complement strand
GACTGATGTGTTGTTTCTTGTTGTATAGTTTGTACTAGGTTTTTGGTAACTATGGACAAATGGTACAGAATGACAGTTGTGTAAATTACTGTTTTTGATGAAATGATATGGAAAAGTTTGGTTTTTAAAAAGTTGTGATTTTATATTGATGTTTCTTATTATTATGATGCCATGTGGAATATAGTGGTGTTTGTCCGTAGTTCTCTCTTATCATAGGATATGTACCGGAATGACCTGCGGGCGTCCCGGTGGGTACTCTACAGTAAGTGGGCGCTACATTTAGGTGGTATTTTTCATGATCGAGAGTAGACCCCTAACTCCAGAGGGACTGTTCGAGCCGTGTAGGTCATTTTGGCGAGAGAGGCTATGGCTCATAGGTCGGTCAGCTGGGAATCTTTGGATGACCTAGATAGGACTGATGTGTTGTTTCTTGTTGTATAGTTTGTACTAGGTTTTTGGTAACTATGGACAAATGGTACAGAATGACAGTCGTGTAAATTACTGTTTTTGATGAAATGATATGGAAAAGTTTGGTTTTTAAAAAAAGTTGCGATTTTATATTGATGTTTCTTATTATTACGATGCCATGTGGAATATAGTGGTGTTTGTCCGTAGTTCTCTCTTATCATAGGATATGTACCGAAATGACCTGTAAGCGTCCCGGTGGGTACTCTACGATAAGGGGGCGCTACACATCTTCTAATTTTTTGTCTAGTTTCGTCTAATCCTATCATCTAGTCCAATTTTATCCCTCTAAAAGATAGAATTTATCTTCAAGTTCTTCATAAAAATTGTAAATCTTGAAGTCCTCTTTCTAACCATACAAAGAACACCTTAATATGATATCTATAGGGAAATATATGATAATTTTCCCAATTCGTCTGACTTTTCATCTGGTTTCATCTGATCCTATTGTCTAGTCCAATTTTGTCTCTCTACACGATAGAATCTGTCTTCAAGGTCTTCATAAAAGTTGTAGATCTTGAAATCTTCTTTTGAACCATCTAATGAACACCTTAATTTGACATCTATAGAGAACATTATGCTAATTGCCGCAAGACACTATGGTTAGGGACAAGTACTATTTCTGTTAAATGTCTTCGAATGTTGGGCTCCGGAAGCGGGGTCTAGCATGCATCCCAATGAATATTGCAAGGAAATTGTAGAA
Source organism: Erythroxylum mucronatum (assembly GCA_027563825.1). NCBI lineage: Eukaryota > Viridiplantae > Streptophyta > Magnoliopsida > Malpighiales > Erythroxylaceae > Erythroxylum > Erythroxylum mucronatum. Next base: position 11,077,034 of record JAOSBP010000008.1, on the reverse strand, counting down.
ACTGACTGACAACACTAATAATAAAAGAGATATCAGGCAAATGATGGTAAGGTAGCTTAACTTACCCATCGATCTCTAATATCTACATGGGTCTTTTGCAGGCTTCCCTTATACTTGGTAGCAATTTAATGTTGGGATATGTAGGAGAATCAATGGACTTACAATCAGTCATACTAGTCTCTTCTAAGATACCTAAAGCATATTTCTCTATGATATAACAATAGTAGAATTCGACTGAGCAACTTCAACACTAAGAAAATATCTATGTAAACCCAAATCTTTCATTTGAAAGTAAGTAAATATGTGTTGATTCAACTAACTAATACCCTCTTGATCATTACCGGTGATAGCAATGTCATCCTACACAACAAGATAGATGCATTTATTAGATAAAGTGAGTTTATAGAAGATATAATGATCATACTAAATTTGGATCATGTCAAATTCTTGTACAACTGTATTGAAGTGACCAAACCAAGCATGAGGGGACTACTTCAATCCATATAAGGAGTGATGTAATCTACATACCAGTCCAAACTCCCCAAAACTCCCCCAGAGTAATAAAATCCAAAGATTGCTCCATATAGATCTCCTCTTGAAGTTCACTATATAAAAAGGCATTTTTAATAACAAGTTAATATAACGACCAATTTCTCATGGCTTTCATAGAAAGAAACAGTCGAACAAAAGAAATCTTAGCCACAGGAGAGAATGTATCACAATAATCCAAACCATAAACCTGTGTATAGTCCTTGGTTATAAGACAAGCCTTCAGTCGATCAACCTGACCATCAAGGCCAAATTTCATAGTATAGATCCAACAATAACCAACAAGAATCTCCCAGGAGGTAGAGGAATCAAATCTGAATTATCATTAGTATATAGAGCAGTCATCTCATCCACCATGGCTTGACACCACCTTGTATTTGATAGTGCCTCATGAACAGATTTAGGGGTGAAAATAGACGACAAGGATGAGATAAAGGCATAGTAAGGATTGCTTAACCTCTGGTAACTAAGAAAGGTATAAATAGGATAAGGATTACGTGTAGTTCTAGTAACTTTTCTCAAAGCGATAGGCAACTCATCGAGATGTAGATCTATGGTAGGTGGAGATGCTGGAGCAGGAGATTGGTCAGCAGGACAGTCAAGAATAATGGAGATGGGTTTGATAGACACAATAGGAATGACAACGGGATAGGTGAGCAGAAGGACTTCAGAGATAAGATGATGGTCAAGAGAGGAGTATAATGGAGTGGACTCAAAGAAAGTTATATCAGAAGAAAAGATATATTGCCCAGAAGCTGGGGAATAACACTTATAACCTTTCTGAAGATGGGAGTGACCAAGGAAAATGAACTAGGTAGATTTAGCAAATAACTTATCCTATTTTGGAGATAGATTATGAACAATACAAGTACACCCAAAGACTGGAGGAGGTAGATGGTACAATGACTAGGTTGGGAAGAGGATTTAATAAGGAACTTAGTTGTCTAACACAGACGAAGGCATTCAGTTAATCAAATAGCATGTAGTGAGAACAACATTAGCCTAAAACTGAGAAGGAACATGATTGTGAAGAAGTAAGGTGTGAGTAGTTTCAATAAGATGACGATTTTTATGTTCAACAAACCCTTTCTGTTGTGGGGTACAGGCACAAGAAGATTGATGTAAAATCCCATGGGAGGATAAATAATTAACAAAGGGAGTAGAAAAATACTCACGAGCATTATCATTACGAAGAGCTTTAATAGTGGAATTAACTGGGTTTTAATCTCATCATATAATGACTTAAAGATAGAAAATAACTTAGAATGATTTTTCATTAAAATTAACCACTTACAACGAGAATAATCTTCAATAAATGTAAAAAAATATTGAAAACCTAAAACGGACAAGACACGACGACTGGGACCTCAAATATCATAATGAACTGAATCAAAAGAAGATATAGCTCGTTTATTAACTCGGTTGGGAAACATTGATCTAGTTCGTTTACCTAACACGACTCACTTGGTAAAGAAGACAACTTAGACAAAGTAGGAACCATCTTTTGAAGCTTAATAAGACCAAGATGTATTAAACGGTTGTGAAGAAGGATGGGTGATTCCATAGTAGCACAAGCAGTAGGAGAGGTAGCTAATTCAGTGAGCTAGTATAGTCGTTGTGACCCACGTCCGATGCCAATCATCTTCTCGCACCCCAGTTCTGTATACACACATAATCTTTATCAAAAGTTACATGGCATTTCAAAGCATGGGTGACTTACTAAATGAGACAAGGTTCAATAGAAATTGGGGTAAATAAACAACATAATTTAATGGAAAAGATGGTAATGATTATGCATGTCCTACAACTTAAACAACTGTTTGAGTACCATTAGCAGAAGTAATAAGAGGTAAAGACATAGGGAGTAGAAATTTAAGAAAATAAATGAAGGTTATCAGAAATGTGATCAGAAGCACTTGAATCAACCACCCAAGGACCGAATGAAGAAGATTTAGAGAGGCAAGCGACAGAGTCACCATTGTGGGCAAGAGACACAGTAAATGAAGAAGACTGCTGGGTGGCTTTGAGTTTTAAGATATTTCTCAAAATCAGCTCCAGTTAACACCAAAAAGGGAGATGAGGGGCCATCAGAAGTCTCAGATGGGGACATTGAGTGAACTATATCGGCATTAGCAGTGCGACGAGGGCGACCAACTAACTTATAGCATTTATCTTTAGTATGACCCCATCCATAGCAATAAGTGCACTTAGGTTGGTTATTTTGAGACTTATTCCCTGTACGACTATCATCTTATTCTCCACAAATAATAGATTGAGTGACCAAGAGTACTGAGGAATCATAAGGTACACTATTAGTGACAAGAGAAGAAGATACACGTACGTAGAATTCGAGCGAATACATCAGTCGTAAAGGGGATATTAGGGCTAGCAAGTATCTCGTCACAAGTAAGACCCAAGTCAGGTTTAATAGTACAAAGAGCCAAAACCATAAAAACATTTGTTTTTTTTGTTGCCCACGAGGTGTTCTAAGCGGCTCCCAATTATGGAAAGACATCTTTAAGTCATCCACACCCAGACTAATCTCCCCTCGAGCCGGGTAGGTTCCTTACGGGAGGCAAAATTTTGGCCCCAAGTTTTAAACGGCTGCATACATGAGGGAGGTTCGAACCCACGACCTCACTTAAGCCAGTTAAGTATTATGTTATTATTGATAAAACACAAATTTATCTTTTTCAATCACTAAGTAGATTTCATTGTCACGAGGTGTTAATCCCAAATGTCTTATTTTATTAGTTTTTAATATGAACTTTTAAATAGGCATTGAGTTACAAAGATAATTTAAAAAATTGAAAGGTCCTCGGTGAAGAACACAACTAGGGAATAATGAAGGCTTCTGCCAATTTACCATTTTTTTTGAGCAACCTCTCTTTCTTTCTCATCCACTTTATTTTGTTATTGCCTCATAATTATTACAATTTAAGGTCTCCTTGAACTTCACCTTCTACCTATCTTCGTAACATGCGTTGCGTGTTAGTTTATGCCCTTGCAGTCAATCAATTGGATGCAAATTAATGTATGACATTATTTTGAACTAATGAAAAGACTTTATTTATCATTATGCATTAATTTAATTAATATTTTATGTTTTAAACTAAAGATAAAATCCTTGAAATAATTACTGTGTAATTGAAATTATAATGAGATTATAATTATGAGATTCAATTTACACTTATGTATTATTCCTAAATGTTCCTAGTTGTAGTTTCATCAAGAATGAATATTTTTGAAATAGTTAAACCAACACACATTATGTTTCTTTCTTATGAAGAAAGTAATTGATCTTATATATTAAAGTATAAAGATACTTAAATTAATGTGTGGGTGGTTATTAGAGAATAAGTCACTGAACTAACCAAATTATGAGAATTCCGGCTAGAATATTAGTTATGTGTCTATGGATTATCTCATAATGATGGTTGTATAATTGATTTTCAGACTTGAGATTACCAAGGTATCTAGTGTGAGAATTACTGTATTTTGATGCTACTTATAAATCGTCTTAGGATAATTCAGTCGGTAGTAATTGAATACAGTATGAACCATATGTAGATAATTGAGTAAGTTAATATAGGATTCGCCACTCTAAAGTAATTAGAGAGAATATTATACTGTTCTTGATTAGTAATGGTTTATGAAATTCTTTGGGCAGAATAAATTGACATTTAAAAAGATGTTTTCAAATTTCAATTATAAATCAATTACTAATTAGCAAAAACGAATATGATTGGTTGATAAGATAGATCAATTAGAATATTGAATAACGAAAGGATTAAATTATACTTCATAGCCATGTATGGATAGGTTAAGTCAATCACTTTGACATTCTGGATATTTAGGTAATCATGACATATTGCTAGACATCAATCATGATTTATTATTATGAATTATTTAATTAAAGAATTAAAGATAAATTAAAAGGAGTTTTAATTTATCCAATTCTAATTGTGAATTAGAATTATAATTTATAATCATTGCCAATTTATTATGAACCTAATGGGTCACACATCAAAGAGCAATTTATGAAAGAAAAATCAATTTAATTAAGTTAGATTTAATTATATAGTTTGAAAAACTTTGAGGATCAAATATGGGATATTTGATTTTATTAAAATTAAATTAATTATAATTATAATTTGATTTTAATTATAATCAAAGAGATTTAATTTTAATAAAAGACTCTTATATTTTTTCTATTTAAAGGGAAGAGCTTTTTAGAAGCTAGCACTTTTTGTCTTCTTCCTCTTAAATCAGTTGAGAATTGCTATGTGGATACTATCAGAGGCTGGACACTTGAACAACTCGTGATTGATCAATAAAAAAAGTTTTCAAAGATTTTTCAACAGGTAGGCGAACAAGGTACGATTTCTAAACTGTTTTATGTTTTATTTAAGTTTATTCAATTATTGGGATTCGTTCGGAATCAGTAAAACTTTTTTTTTCGTTGTGCTTGTGATTCGATCACGGTTGAATTCTAACAATGGTATTAGAGCCTCCTTTAATTTACTTGGATTCATTGTTTGATTATTGTTGATTTGATAAAAGTAATATGTTATGCTTCTGGTATTGTTTTATCCGAAACCATTCTTTCGACTGCTCTTAGTTTTGATTTCTAAAACTATTTATGTTCTATATTCTGAAAATTTGATTTTCACTTTGCTCATGCGTTCTGAAGAATAAAATCCTTCTTTTGGAAATTGTTTCCACGACTGCTCTTTGTTGTGATTTTTGAAAATTTTATTTTTAGTTTGCTTCTTTGTATGTTCTACCCATCTTTGTGTTACAATTGTTGTACTTCATACGGGAAAATTTATTTCTTAAAAATTAAAACTCTTGAGAGCACATACGATGCCTTTGCGATGGTTCTAAAAATCGTTTTAGTATGCCTTGCGTTTTAAGTTCTGGATATGCCCATGTGTTTCTGGAAATTGTTTGGTTTATGCAATAAGGATCTGACTTTGCTCTTTAGCACATCAAATAAAAAAAACAACTCTTCATATGCTTGTTTCTACCTGCTATTTTTTTAATTTATGGTGTTAGAAGCAAGATGATGCCACTGATTGGCGTCACTACTAGAGAAGTCAATCAACGTTAATCGCCCATTGTACGCGACATCACAGGTGATGCCATAGATGGCGTTTCTTAGACAACCCAAGGAAGCCACGATGGAGTCGCAGTCAATGGCGACGATTCATCGGTGTGAATGGCTGGAAAAATCGTCGATAGTTGGAGCAACTTGGGTTGGTGGGTTGCGATGTGGGTGTCGGTTGAGGTAGAAGTGGGAGGGAGCGGTTGCAGAAGATGATAGACGCTTCTGGAGAAGACGATGAGCACGTGTGGGACACGCTCCCACCGTTCTTGAGAAGTGTCCATTGCAGACGTTGACTGGCATGTGTACCTATCTTTTACCGCGGGGCTTGTGCATTGCATGCTCCCCGTGTGTTATCATTTGGCGCGTGCAGTCCACACACTGGGCATCCTCCCAACCCTCTTTTATGTCTTTTAAATGTTTTTAAACCCTTAAATCTTCAAATTTATCAATTTAATAGAGATTAAATTAATTTATACTCCTAATAAAATTGAAAAGTATTTTACTAATTTTGAAATTTTGTTTTCAAAACGAAATTTTATCAAGAAAAGTTTTGGAATTAAATTTAAAATTTTAATTTTTTAAGAGTTGAATTATTAAATTTAATTTGTTATCAAATCAATTATTAGAATCAAATAAAAGTTTTAAATAATTTCTTTCATAATTAGATTATGTTTGAAATTATAAATATAATGAGATTATGTTATTTTGATGAGACGAAAATCATTGAATTTTTAAATCTCTCAATAAAATATTAAGTACACGTTATGAACATGAAAGTTGTCTTCCATTATTTGAGAATAAAATGAGAATTCTATTTATTGTTTGGCTTGTTAAATAAACTCAAAGTCACTTTAACCCAGATATGTTTTATCTTAAATTAATGGGTTCTAATTAACTAAAATTCTATGATTTGGACGAGTAAACTCATGATCATATAAATTTAGAGGCAGGGTTAATAATAATATATGTGATATATTTTTTTGCAAAAGTTATCACCTAACGGTTCTAGGAGTCATATGAGATGTGATTAAAAAGTTGTTTTCTACTTAATTTATTTTTAGTTGGTTTGTTGGGCAAACTCAAGATCAATTAATTTTAAATAGGATCCTAGCCCACTAAGAAATTATTTAATAAATTTTCGATATAATAGCGAGGGCTATTATTTTGAAGAAAATAGTGGGAGTAATCAAATATTTTAAAGTCCTTATTTTATTTGATTTTTGGAAATAAACTAATATATGCTCCATTTGTTCAGATGCAACTGATGAAGATTGGGAGAAATATCAGCGTTATATTGATGAAGTTAAACAAGCTACATATGTGATTTTAGCTAGCATGTCTCCTAAACTTCAGAGGCAGCATGAGAACGTGGATGCACCTACCATGATACTGCATCTTAAGGAGTTATTTGGTGCATAAAGTAGGGTGGAGAGATATCAAATCTCCAAGGAACTATTTCAATGGAAGATGACAGAAGGATCTTTAATCAACCTTTATGTGCTGAAGATGATTGGTTATATTGAAAAATTAGCCCAATTAGGTTTTGTTATGGACCAAGAGTTAAGCGTTGATCTGGTGTTACAGTCTCTGAGCTCGAACTTTTCACAGTTCTTCACGAACTTCAACATGAATGAGAAGGAAATGACATTGTCTAAACTGTTGAACATGCTTAAGATTATGGAAGGGTGTTGACAAACTCGCTGGTTCATATATATTTTCATATCATTTGGATAGGTTTTTGTCACTAAAAGTGATCTTTATGGCTTTATTTGATTATTATTTGAATTATTGTGCCTTACATTTAAATTGTTTATATGGGTAAAAATTGTCGTATTTTGGTTTAACTGTAATAAATTAATTTTTGGACAATTGATGCTACATTATTTGTAATTTTTATTGTAGGGTACTTAGAGAAATTAGACTGAAAATGATTAAGAAGTCATGATCCAAGGCATTAAAAGCACCTGAAAAAGAGAACCACAAATGCAAGCATCACATGACCAAAAACGACAATGTTGAGACACAAAAATGAGGAGTAGCGTGGCACAAATGACACCGTGAACATGAGAGGTCTGCAAGGGTTTAAATTGTCACATCAGTATACAAAGAAGGTGACAAAAGGTAGTGTGCTTGTAGGTAGTATGGGGCCATGCATGGTCTGCATAGACCAAGAGGGATAAATGTATAGTGCGGTGATAGGTGATTTGCGTGATTGGCATGAGCTGGTGTGTGCAACATGGGTGTGTGAGTGGTTTTTGGAGATGGAATAAAAATACACATAAAAAGCAAATAGAAAGGAGCTTGGCGTTGTGTTGTGGAGTGAAGAGAGGGTTGGGTAGGCAACATCTGGGCAGCTACTTGGTGACTGCAGTGTGCATGTTCTGTGTTTGAGGCGGCGTTGAAGGAGCTGTTGCGTGGTGTGGAGGCTGCCTGATACGTGGCTGCGTGATCTGCATCTAGGTGTGAAGGAGATTAAGTACTGTAGGAGAAGAGAGCTGGTCTTACGTGTTGCGTAAGTGTTGCATGAAGGCAGAGGCGTGGACATCTGGTTGTATGCGTGGGCTGCTGTGGATCTAGAAACTAAGCAATTAATTAGGCACACATGATTAAATAGGAGAGGAGATGGTGCGTTGAAGGAGCTGTGCGTGTGTGGGTAGAAACGTGAGAGCGGCAGCTGGGCAGCAGGCATTGTGTGAGTGTGTGAGGCGTGTGTGGTGATGCTGTGTGAGTGTGTGCGTGGCTAGAGAAGAATAAAAACATCCAGAAATTGGCTTGTGTGTGATGTACATGTGCTAGTTGTGTGAGTGTGGTGCCGGGTGTTTGGAGATGGATTAATTAGTCACATCAAAAGCTAAGGGAGGCATGGCTGTAGTGGATCAATTGCATGGTCTGCAGAGAATATAAATGTCAAAATTTCATATTTTTATGGCTGATCACCGAATCTCAACGTCGACAGCAGCTTCAATGAATTTTTGTGGCTAGTTTATCTTAATCCTTCGGTTCAATGACAAAGGCAGGAGCTTGGAATTTTATAAGGGAGTTTAAACTGCAATTATCTTCCAACCATTTAATTCTTTAGTAATTCCTAGATCTTAGGATAACCATTTAATTATTTGGAGTTGCATTTTGATTATATCTTTGAATTGGAAGACTTTATTGACTGAATTAATGTTTAGCAATTGATATTGTGTTGATTTTGGGTTTAATTTCATTACTTTGTTTTGAGTCAAGACTTTGTATTGAGATTTTAGCGAAATTAGTGATTATTCAAGGTGGCTTGAATTATTGGATCATTATATTTGCTGCTTGCATTAATTCTGTTTTCTTAATTATTGCGTAAAAGTCGAGCATTGGTATTAATATCCTTAGTTCTATTTTGCTATTATGGTGGTAGTTAGTAAATTAGGATTTTTGGAAATTAGTTTTGTAACAATTCGAGGTGGCTCGGTTGTTAGATTAAAAGCTTAATTTTAATTCTTAGTTTAATTGTTTTAACTTCTATATATGTTTGAGTGATGATTGCCTATGCTGTTGAACTGGAGGATTGCGTTTATCATTGTTAGTTAATTGTGTTTTTTTTCTTAATCCATTATCTTACTATCATTTCATATTACCCATTTTAATTTCTAAATACCAAAAACAAGTCATTAGAGTTTATCTCAATTCATTGCAAACTTTAGCGGTAATTGTTCAAATCAAACCCCATTTTATGGTTTAGGTTGCATTGCATTTGGTTACTTAGGAAATTAATTTCATCTTTTGGTTCCTCAAAGAGAACGACACGAGGTTGTGCTATATGCAATCCTTGGTTAAAATTTTGAAGTAACCCAAGGCAACATCGGATCCAAGGTTATTTCAGGTGCTTTAAGAAGGAACCCAGTTCTGTACTTGTTGTCAACTCTTCTAAAAGCAAGAAAAAAGGGTTTTAAGAAGAATAATAACAAGAAATAAAAGGCTTCTACTAATGTAGTAAAAGCTAAAGGACGTGTCAAGAAGATATAGATTAATGATATTCTGCCTATAAGAAAGAAATGGTGGTAGTATTATATTGCCTAAGAGTTTGACATATATTTATGTTAGGTACAAAGTTTTTGCTTTGAACAAACAATATTAAGAAGTTGTCAACTAAGCAAGCTATATGGCAGTAATTCCCATTTGACTATGATATAACTTGGGAGCACAAAACTAAAAAGTGAAACCAAGTTATGAACATTTTAAGTTAAAGAGCAGTGTTCCCCCCATATTACAACTTATCTAGAATAAAAGCATGATACATACAATTTGTCAACGTGTTAAGCTTAATGCTAATTACTTTTATTTGGTACAATAAGTAAAATATGGAATCTCAAAACCATCTTCGATTGAAGATAATCTCCTTATCAACAAAAAAGGCAAGCTAGACATTCTTGGAGTCGAAAAAATTAATTAAAAAACTAATGAAGGAATATCATGATCTATTGTGAGCTACATATTTGGGACAAAAGCTCATGAACATATGTGTGGTCGCATGTGGAGAAAGATATCAAAGCATACTATCAAACTCACCTTATATGCTAGCAAAACCAAATTAAGAGGGGGGAAAAAAGGATTGGCTATTTTAGTATTTGCATAGTCTGAAGAGACTTAGATGTTGGTGTCTTTGGGTTTTATCAATGGATTTTCTAAGATAGATGGGAAAGCTTTGATGTTTTTTTTGGTGGATTGATTCCTAAAGGATCTTGCATTTATTATTACTCCTTCGGCATGATAACATAATCCTTTGTTGAACTATTTTATTGGAATGTAGTGAAAAACTTTGGCATTCCAATGGACATTTTGAGTGATAAGCATGCACATCGAACTTGTTCAATATGATGGGGGCTTACTTGAAATTCTCTACAATAAATTCTTTACAAATGAATAGACAAATAAAGAGAATAAATGCCTTGTTAAAGAATTACCTAAGGCATTAAATGAGTACAAGCCAACAAATTTGGTTAAAAAATGCATAATTTTTGTACAATCTTTAATTGAAAAGAGTCTTTTATTTTATTAGAAGTGGCAAAGAAACAAATGAGATAAAAATATCTAATTGTATACAATTTTGATATAGACAAGCAGAAAATGCTAGAGGAGGCAAAAGTTAACCTATAAAAAGTATTTTATCGAATGAAAAAGTATATTAATCAACATTAATGACTGCTAAAACTTAATATAGGAGGTAAAGTGTTTATAAATTTGGTCAAAAATCAATGAGGAAATAGCTCATAGGCATTTAATCCCTAACTATGACGGTCCCTTATTATAAAAAAGTTAGTCATTTGACATATCGTTTAAAGATACCAAAATGGTTAAAAATTTACGCCTTCCACATTAAAATTTTTGTTCAAATTCCATGAAGATATCATAAAACCAGAAAGGAGTAACTCCAAAAATGCTTGTGTGATGGTGCAAAAATAGTTTAACAAACAAATAGAAAAGATATTTAATCATCATTTATTGGGACAACAGAAAAAGAATATACAAACAAAATTTCTCATGCATTAGAAAGGGAAGGGTGTCAAAGAAGCAACATAGGAGAAAGATACTTTACTGTGGTAATTCGAGGACAAAATTAAGATGTATCTTTAAAAATTGTTGATGTAAATATTGGCTACTTTTAATGGGGAGGTTTATGAGCCCATAAGTGTTTCAAATAAAATTGGTCGTAAGTTTTGAACCTTTTTACTTATTGGCTAAAAATGTTAAGGCATGATAGTGGCATGCCCAATAAGAGAAATTAATTACTATTGCTATTTTGATACAATATCATTAGTAGCTTACAGAAATGTCACTTAACAAATCCAATAAACATTTTGGCTTTGACAAATTCTATAAAGCTTCAACAACATATTAACGATGTAACATAGTAATTTTAGACTACCCAGAATTCCTTTAGCTTTGTGGAGGACTAAGGCAATCTTAGTTATATAACAGTTAGAAGCAATTATTTATGTTAATATATTTATTTATCCTTCCAATAATTAAATTCTTTTGGATAAATACAAATTGATGCATTGTTTGTGTATTATTTCATGAATATCCTATGACAATTGGAATATAATTACTTAAGATAGGACAACCTAACTAACTTATAACTGTCTATTTATACTATATATAAATAACATATGATGTTAGGTGTAAGATAGATTATATAGACCCTCATCAAATGTTGTATTCTCTTTTGAATATTAATAAAGAAAACCTCTTTATTGTTACATCTATCATGTTCATATATATTATATTCTAAAACAAAAAAAATGTTGTGCTCAAAAGATGTTGAATAAAAATATACTAAGAACTTAGTTGATGAACTAACTTGAGAAGATAGTTAAATTACGTGTCTTAATTAGAATTATATGGCAACTGATGTAAAAATGAGTATATCACCATTATAAGGGCAAGAGATTTTAGGTAATGCCACTATAAGAAAAGTAAGAATTAACGACGGACAATAAAGCGTAGCAAATTAGTGACGGAAAACTTATTTCCGTTGCTAAAATCGACGTGAAAAAATTCATTTAACAACGGTTATCATTTCCGTCGCTAAAATTGGAGGGAAACCGTCCCGACAAAATTAGCGACGGACTTTAGGGACGGTAAA
>JAOSBP010000008.1:11031556-11043266 GCA_027563825.1 Erythroxylum mucronatum | reverse complement strand
TTGGACTTAATTATAAAGTTTGAGAAACTTTGAGAATCAAATATTAGATATTTGATTTTATTAAAATTAAATTAATTTGAATTTGAATTTGATTCTAATTATAATTAAGGAGTTTTAATTTTAATAAAATATTATCTTGATTTTTCTATTTAAATGGAGAGCTTTATAAAAGCTAGTACTTTTGTCTTCTTCCTCCAAAACAGTTTGAAAATTGTTCTGTGGATACCATCATAAGCTGAACAAGTGGACAACTAATGATTGATCACTCAGAAAAAATATTCAAAGTTTTCTCCGGAAAGCGAACAAAGTAAGATTTTTAATCCGAATATTGTTTTTGATTCAAGTTTAATCAATTATTAAGATCTGCTAGGAATCTGTAAAATTTTAATTTCCGCTGCACCCATAATTCCATCACGGTTAAATTCCAACGTAAACTAAGTTTTGAGATTGAGTTCTCCTATAAGACCTATAACATCTTTGCCTTAATCGTTATTCTACATGTCAAACATTGATCAAAGATCACTGATGCCTGCACGATCCCACTATCAAAACTTGGGAATCTAATAGTAGGCTTGTATTCTTGCTTTCAATATTATGCGGAAACTTCATTATTCTTTTTCATTGGTAGTAAAAAGAAAGTCGATGCTAATAGTACGGTTAGGTTGGCCAGTGGCATGGGGCCACGGTGTTGAATCCTAGCGAATGGATGAATATTGCAGCGCTTATAAGGACTTTTAGGTATCGAGTTGATCCATTTCTCTCTGTATCGTTCCAATTTTGTCGGATGTCCCCTAAGGGACATCTTGGTAAAGGAAGTGGATTATCGAATTCATTGGGAAAGATTACAAGTAGAATACTTATTTCTCCCTAGTATTTCACCAGAAAACAGTCTTTTGGAAGGATAGGGAGCATTCATCTGTTCACATACGAATAGCATCCCTCTGCTATCATTTTCTCAGTTATTAGAGCTTCAGATTTCCACACTTTTTCTTCTCCCAACACTCTAACCCCTCCCTCCATGCATACCGTCATGCAAAGCTATTGTAAAACAAATACGAATAACCACTATAGCCATAATGAAGATTCTATGGATATTTTGTCAGGTCCTGCAACATTTTTGTTTCTTTGCCGTAGCCTCCATCGGTGATACCTTCCTTAGAAGTGTCAGGTACTCCTGTTGGACCTGCAGAGACACAGACAGCTCAAACATTATGGACTATTTTCTAAAGAAAGGGTTTACAGCCAAAACATTCTGGAACTTCTATATAATGGCGATAATTTTACAACCTGCTTTTGAAGATTTTCTTCCGCCAGGTACTCCTGTTCTTTTTCAGTTGTTTCAGAAAAATCGACCTCTGTAACCACCTCGACTGGAATTTCAAGGTCAGTTTCTGAAATACAATTCCAGCATTGTATCTTCTATTTATCTTTATGAACTGAAACACCGGGAGGTAAAATTAAATATGTTAACTGGTTACACAACAACACCTTCTGCAGTTCCAGTGCCGTTCTCATTCAGCAATTTACTTGCTATACTCTCCTGAAATCCCCTATTTAAGACGTAAGTTCACCAAAACAGTTACCACTGTATATTAGTTGGTCATAGCAAATCCAAATAAAGTACTCTTTACGTCATGGTGTATGATTCCTATGGAGGAAAACATATTTCACTATGCGTTCAGAAAAGTTTCATCTTAAAATAAAGTTATTTTAATTCAAGCAAGACTCAGCAAAGATGTCAATCGGCCGAGCTCGGGTGGCCCGCGGACCGGCTCGTGGCCTAGCTCATAGCTGGCCAACCTGGGCCATAATATATACTTTTTTACAAGAAATGTCAAAAATGACGGTAAAGATGTCAATGAGCCGTGCTCGGGTGGCCCATGGACCGGCCCATGACCTAGCCTATGGTCCAGTCAATCCGGCCCACAATTTTTATTTTTTTACAAGAAATGCCAAAAACAATGTCGTTTTTGAAGTAACGGTCGAGCCACAAGCCAGGCTGGACTGGCTGTAGCTCGCTCGACCTCGGCTTGTGACCCGATCGGGCCGACTATGGTCGGCCCATAACCCGATCAACCTGGGTCAAAATCAGGCCAGACCTTTTTGACATTCCTAGACTCCAATGAGTAGCACCAACCTTATTTTATCATTGAGCTCAAGCATCTGTCTGATAAACTCGTCTCTGTGAATTCAATAGAAGACGCATTGGAGATAGATCAACAATTAGGATCACATCCATCACTTTCTTTAAACTTGAATAAAGCAAACAATCATTCTTGGAGTTAAAATAATCACTAGCAAGGATAACAAGGCCGTACCGTGAAGCTCTTTCTTCATTCTTTTCATATATCAAGCATACCATTCAATAAGGTAGATAAAAAGAATTAGAAAAAACAAATAATTCAGAAATCGATTTTCAATTGTAGCAAACTAATAGAGGACCTGACTATTACCTTAAGAACCTCAACTTCGGATCTAACAGATGCCATTTCACCCTGAATAAGAGAAATCCTTGCCTACGATCAGTATGGTTTAATTATTAGTTAAGATCATATTCATATAGAGTTGGACTAGAAGTAAAGGGAAAGATCAATCATAGATGAAATGGAACTGTAAAAGATAACTAACTTCTAACGCCTGAATTGAAGCATTTTTCAAAGCCAATTCAACTTCATATCCTTTAAGATCTTGTTCAGTGGTTTCTCTGAACCGTTTGGCCTCTTCCAGATCTAAATTCGAAGTGTTTAGCTCAAGACGTAGCTCTTCAACTCTCTTCTTTAGGCCAACCACTCGTCGCTCTGTACAGTTGCAAGCGTAGCACAGATTCAGAAGATTACACAAGAGTAACCAAATCTAAAATTGAAGTCTCCGATTTGTAAACGTTCTTAACATGATAAAACCGCAGAGCTTAAAATCTCTGGCTCTAGGCATTGTCTTTCGCCTAAATATTTTCACGATCCAAAAACTTCATCCCGCGTTTCGTTTCCGAGAAACTAAGGATAAGAAAGCAAATCAAAACTTTATATCTCCACACGTTGACCGTACTCAAACTAGTGAATGAGCATATCCAAATGACAGTCTATAGCTCAGTAACCAACAAACACTGCTGAGTAACAGCATACCATCAGTCTCATTCATTTTCTCACCAAACACACAAACACAAGTACGAAGAAAGAGAAAGAAAGAGAGGAGCAAGAGAGAAAAGTTATTGGACGCTATTTACCTCCTTGAGACTTCTCGGAGGCGAAGTCACGTATGAGAGAGAGGAGCAGCTTCTGTGGCGGATGATCGCTTCCCGCCATAGCTTCCTGTTTGGCGCTCATCTTCTTCGAAATTGAAAGTTTTGTGAGCTGGATCGGTTTATATGCGGGTCCGAGTTTAGTTTTCTCTCTTTCCATTTTTTTAAAAATAAAACAGGCGAGAAAGTGGCCTGACCGATCCTATACCCAAGTATGGGTCATTCTCGATCTAATTTCATTGGGCTGTAGCCAGAGTGAATAAAAAACACAAAAAAGAAGAAACTAGCAATTCTAAACGATATCCTCAACTCAACTGCTGGATTTCTGCAATAAAATATTTCCTTTCCGTGACATTTAAAATAATAGTTTTTGTTAAATTACACTAAAAGAATGAATAACATTTTATGTCTTTTTCTTCTACCCATCAATTTGATGATGAATTTTTAAAGAGGAACAAAGTATGGATAAATTGCATCTAAGACTTGTGGTTTTATAGTTATCTTCCAAAACTCCTTATTTAGACTTTTTGTGATTTGGAAAGTAATAATATAAAAAATTATTAGCATTAACTCAATAATTAATGTTAATGATTTTTAATTGGACAATTATTAATTATAGATTTTTAATAAAATTAAGATTAAGAAAATCAATTTTGATTTGGATTAAAGATAATAAAGAAGCTCAATAAAGGATTTGATTAAACTTGCTGAAGTTCATTGAAAAAATGAGTCATAATCAATGTGGACCGGTTATTTATTGGTTTGTGATGAAGAACCCCATTAAGGTTACTATAAATAGCTGATAAGGTATGTTGTCCACTTGAGTTAATTCATGGACATTCAGTATTTCTGACCCATTAAGAGACACCAGGGTAATAAGAAAGGCGTAGTAACAACATAAGGATATACAACTTGCACAAAGGTTTTTCGAAAGTTTCAGGAGCTTGTTCATTGTTAAATAGATAGCAAAACAAGTATTTGTTTTGTATTTTCTCCACTGATACAAGTTCATGTTTGATCCAGGATCCATAATCAAAGTTCATTTTATGAACAACATATGATAATAGAGCGGTTCTATGATTGTATGAATATGGACAGAGATTTTCAAATTTCTCCATAAAGAAGTCAGAGAAATTAATATGATATAAATTGTATATTTGTTGTTTGAATTGATTTTAAACAAGCATTGTATGAAAAAGGAGCTTGACAAATACCATCTAGCTAAGAATATCATGAACTGGATGAGAGTGGCAATGGTAACAAACAATGTCCCTTCCCTACTTACTACAAATATGAGAACTATATGGTAGTTATAGCACTTGGTATTTTTCTATGTTGTGGTAGCAGTGACCTATAATTAAACTTCATTTTCTTTTCTTTTAGTTGTTGATAAGCACCTAGTTACCTAGAATCCAGAGTTAGTGCGATTTACTATATTTTTTATTATAGCTTCAACTATAGTAATATACTCAATTATTGATTTGTTGTATTTTTATTGTAGCTTCAACTATAGTAATATACTCAACTATTTAATTTCCCAAAAAAATGGTCAAAATAGTCTTCAGGGTGATCTTTTGGAGAAATATAGTCAGAATATGGCAAAAAATCACTAAAATGTTATCAAAAAAATTGCTTTTCTTGGGTCACTAGAGGGACGTGCTATAAAGAAGTATTCTGCTACTTCTGGGAGACGTTAGGTGTTCGGCGCATATGATCCATGTACTCAGGACAGCTGGCATGGGCATCTAATGCATATTGGATGTGTGTCTAGCGCATGCAACGCATGTGCTAGAGGTGGTGGGAGCATCCGTGAGTCCACGCACTTGACGAACACATGCCATAAAGATTAACACACATTTTTTGAGTGTAGAGCACGTGACGCATTTAGCTTCTACTTAGTTTTGACGTATGCAATACATACGCATGCATCCCCTACGTACAGTGCTGATGTCAGCACACTCTAGGATAAAAAAGAACTCAAATTTTCCAAATTCACAGAATGATCCCTAAAGTTATTTTGGGTTAATTTTTTGGGGTCATGTGAATTTATAAAGTGAGTTTTTTAAAAATATTTTAGATTTATTACATAGGTAATAAATAAGGTTTAACTTTAGAAAAATCAAATAAAGTTATCAAAGCTATGATTGAGTAAATTTTCATGCATTTGGCTTGAAATAAAAAAGCAACATGTGATTTTGGTATCTCATATGGTGCATTTATTGTTTGGTATCGAAGGATTTTTACTCTAATTAAGATTTTCTTTATGATGAATTCTCAAATAAAATTTCTTCATAATGTGTTTCAACATTGATATGTAATAATGAGTATGTGTATGAGGATTTTACATTTATGAATAGTAAGTTGTAACATATTTATGTCTATACAGAAGAATATGAGGATAACATACAAGTTTGTCCCTTGTACTTGTAGATTAATTTGGGTACTAATGAGAATGTAGTCACCACATTGACCTTCCAAGTTAGTATTTGAATTGTCCTTCTTGCATGTTTAGGGATGTCTCTAGTCTTATATTTGGTTATTCTACCCATAAGAGTTGGCCTTATATAAGACTTTGAGTTGTGTATAAAGGCATGGGGGAAGTCATTGCTTAAGTGATCTATTTGCCCATAGGTGGTGGAAACATAAAAGTTAACGGTGTGTACTTTGATCAATTTTATATAGAGGTCTTATCTACATATATTATGTATTCAGCCCATAGGTGTTTCATGATATGTGTTATAAGATGCTTAGTTCAGATACTGTTTTGAGGTTTTGAGTATTGATGTTATCCTACATTTATGTTGATCATTATATTATCAATTTTGTAGTCATCTTTTTTATAAACAATAATAATGTCACAATTGAAACCTTTACTAATTTCAATTTTAAGAAATGGAAGCAAGATGTAGAATTTGCGCTAAAGATAACATATATCAAAATACTCATGCTCATGCTCATGGTCATAGATAGGCCACCAATGCCTACATATATTAACTCAGAGGCTGAAAGAGCAACATATGCCGCCTAAGAAAGGGTAAACATGATGTGTTATTTGACCATAAAGAAATTCATACTCGACCATCTACTGAGTGGACTTCCAAAAACAAACATAATAGGAGATTTCCTTAACAATGTCTCATAAAGATATAAGGCATCTTCTAATATTGAAATAGGTACATTATTAAAGGAATTATACTGTATGAGATATACAGGAGTAGGGGAGTGAGAGAGTACATAATTATGATGGTCCACCTTCAGACTAAGCTAAGGGCATTAAATATTTATATTCTTGATGCTTCTATAGTTCACCAAGCTCTGAATATACTTCCACCAGAGTTTGGTATTCTAGTTACCACATACAATTCTCAGGATGAAGCTTGGGACACAAATGCACTCATCACCATTGTGTTGCTGAAGAAAAAAAAGTTGAAGAATACAACCAAGGGTAAGGCAAAGGTAAAGCTCCATAAATTGAAATGTAAGAACCTCAATTGCAACCATATATAGATGTTGGTCAATTTAGAATTGCTAGAGGCTTTATGAATGTTGTAAAGAGTATGAGTCTGGGTGTTTCTTCTGTAAAAAGAAGGGTATAAGAAGCTAGAATGCCAAAAGGATAAAACCTGGAAAGAAAGGAAAAAGTTATTAGGGATTCATACAAGAGAGAAAGTCTAATAAGGAGGAGGACAAAATTATGGTGGGCAATAACGCAAAATTTGATGTGATCTCTGTAAGGGGTTTGTTTGAACTTTGATACAAGGTTTAATCTTGTATTATATGACACTTTTTATATGCTATCTTTTAAATGAAATTTGATCTCTTTATCTGTTTGGGATAAATAAGGTTACAGTTTTGTAATTAAAATTTTGGTTGTAAAGTTATCTTTTAATGTAAAACATATTGGTATTTTCTTCTTGTCAAATGGCTTACATAGAATGTGCCTTACTCCTATGAGATATATGCTTCTTCATATGATTCCGAACAAGTCACTAGAAAAAGATCCATAATAAAAGAGAAGTCATAGATGTTGTGAAATAAAAGGTTGAGTTACATTTCTAAAGATAGAGTTGAGAGATTGGTTTAGGATAACATTCTCGTAACTTTAGATTATGATGATTCGAAAACAAGTGTTGACTGTTACAGGGGTAAGTTGACCAAAATAAAGAAAAAAAGGTCAACTAATGCTTTTGACTTACTACAACTCATACAAATATATGTGTACCTTATAAAGTAATATTGTGTAATTTGAGATATTTTTGACATCTATTGATGACCAATATGTTATGGATATATGTTATTTCATAAAGAAAAGTCCAATTTTTTTTTAGAAATTCAATATCTTAATACTAAAGTTGAGAACCAATTAGGAAGGTCAATTAAGATTTTCATATCTAACCATAGAGGTGAACATTGTGACAGACATGGGGTTTCAAGACAAGAAAAAGTTTTATTTTCCAAATATTTAGAATCATATGGAATAGTTGCTCAGTTCAATATACCAAGTAGTCTTAAGAAAAACGGTGTAGCTGAAAGGCATAATTGTAACTTAAATGACATATGAAGTTAATGCAAAGCAAGATTAATTTACTTGATTACCTTTGGGGTAAAGCTATAAAGATTTCCTTATATATACTTAATAAAGTCTCAAGCAATTTAGTTTTAAAATTCCTCTTCAAATATGGAAAGGGTGGAAGCCTAACCTCACTCATCTTCGTGTATGGGGCTATCCTGCTGAGGTACATTTTTATAATCCTTATGAAGATAAGTTATGTTCTTGTTCCACTCGTTGTTATTTTATTGGATATTCCAAACACTCAAAGGAATGCATATTTTATTATAGAGATGGAGGATCTAAAATAGTGGAAACAAAAATAGCTAAGTTTCTTAAGCATAATATTTATGATAAGGGTGGTCAATCTTATCTTAATTAGGGCGGTCATTCTTACCCTTCAAACAATAGAAGGGTAGATATTACAAATATTTCATATTCATCAGTTATACAATCAGGACTAGTGGATTAAGGTCTTAGTATCATACCAGTACAAGGACAAGAACCTATAACTGTACAAACTGAGGTTCCTAAGGTACAAGGGTATACTGAACTAGTTTAATTAAGAAGATCCACTAGAGTGAGAAGACATGTTATTTCATTTGATTACATAGTCTATTTAGGCGACAAGACTATGATATTGGACATATAGTAGATCTAGTTTCTTTTACATAAGTTGTTTCTAAACCTCATATGGATTTGTAGTAGGATGAAATGAGCGATGAGATGCAATGTATAAAGCATAATAAGGTATGGGAACTTATGGATTTGCCTCATAACTATAAACCTATAAGCTATAAATGGATTTATAAGATCAAAAAGGACTCTCAAAGTAAAGTTGAGTAGTTTAAAACTTAATTAGTTGCCAAAGGATTCATTCAGAAAGAAGAAATCGACTTTAATGTTACCTTTCCTCTTGTATCTTCTAAGGAAGCATTTATAATGATTACAACAATCGTTACTTATTATGATATGGAGATATATCAGATAGATGCCAAAACTGCTTGTTTGAATGAAGACCTTTGTAAGAAGGTCTATATGGAACAATATAAAGGATTTCAAGATCATGATAAAGCTGACATAGTTTGTAAATTGAGAAAATTAATATATGGTTTGAAACAAGCCGTCAAACAGTGGCATCTAAATTTTAATGAGGTTGTTACCTTATTTGACTTTGTGAAAAATAAAGTTGAAAAATGCTTTTATTATAAAGTTAAAGGTATCAATTCTACTTTTATATGTGAATTATATCTTACTTGTAGTGCCCCCTTACCGTAGGGTACACACCAGGATGCCCGAAAGTCATTCCGGTATATATCCTACAATAATGGCGTGCTACGATCGATCTCTACATTCACTTCACATGGCATCATATCATTAATCACTTATAAGCATCAATAGAAAATCACAGCATTTTAAAAACTAACTTTTACCTCATTTCATTGCATAAAAACCGAAATTCTACATTGTGTCCTTCAACACTCCTTACATGTTTATCATCAAAACCTAATACAAAAGTGCTATGTGAAAGAAGAAAATATTCAAAGTCCAACTAATGTGTCCAAAAATCCCAGCTGACCGACCTTTGAGCTATGACTTCTCTTGCCAATCACAATCTACACGACTAGTAAAGCCTCTCGGTAGTTAGAGTCGTCTCTCGATCTTGAAAAGACAATGTTACAATTTTGATGAGTTTTGCGAACTCAATGAGGTAACCATCATCGATGGTTCGCTCACTTCATTCAACACATCATTTCACATAACAAATAATCACATATTGCATTTTGCATAGATATCACATTTTCACTTAAGCATAGACAAATGTTGCATTTTAATCAATCAAACATACTTGATAAAATGTATATGAAATGTTCATGAGACACTTTCCAATTATTACGTTGTTGTGACCTAGTGCCTGAACTGCCCCGTATCCATTTTGGATGCGAGGTTCATTAATAACTGTCCCTTATCCGATGAGGATACAAGGCTCATTTTACATAGTGGGCCTTAGGCCCTTAGTCACTGTCTGAGCTCGAGGCTTTTTTCACTCGTTGAGCTTTAAGCTCTGATCGGTGGCTACTCAGGTCACAACTCACATTATCTGATCATGCATTTATGTATGGAATGCATTTCACATTTTCAATCAATCATATCGTAAAACACATAGTTCTTCACATTCACATTCAAGCAACACTTCAATATACATTCCACATTTCACAATCATCGGACCTCCTGTCTGGAAATCAACAATCAAAACACAATCATTTATCATTTAAATCATAATTTAAGCAAACAATAATTGAGAGAAACCGTCTAGGTTACTCACTGGTTGCTCCCGAAGCTAATGCCTGAAAGTCCCAGCAATGTTTGGAGGTTGACGTTCCAGTTGCTTCTCTATATTAAACAACATACACATATATCACAAATTGTACAATCATAAGTGTTTAATAATGCACATGTATGAAATGAAATATGTATAATACATGTTTATGAAAATCCCAGGTATCTTACCATCAATTTCATCACAAAACTATTCTCTTATCAATACTCATCTATGTATAATTAATACTTAGGTTTATGCCTTACTAAAACCATTTAATTCACAATTCATATCTCATTGACTCACTTCAGATTTTTCCAAGACACCCCATTTGGGCCTATTGTTCACATTCAATTAGAAGGTGAAAATGAGGCGATTTGGTCAAATTTTCTTCTAGAAACGTGTTCCTCTATGTCTTATCATTCTATTGATACCAAAATCACTCAATTCGGTTCAGTTCTTTGGAAGATATGCCTCAAATATTTTTGGACTACTCTTATCCAAAACAGTAGACTAAACCCAACTTCCATCTAGAAATTGAACATCTTATAGACTGAATCACAATTCAACTTTTTCATATGATTTGTAATCCTGTATCTCTTGTCTATTCCAAATCAAAAACCATCTCATTTGAAATCCTACAGGTCCAAATATAATCAAAATACTGAAGGATGTTCAGCAAGATAATTCATATTTTCACTATTCCAATAGATTCCACATTTTCATTTGATCAGTATTTCCCAATTCGATTTAAAAAGCTACCAATTTTTATACAAAGATAGAAAAATGAGTTAGCAATCCATTGGTTCAAGAATCAAGTAATTTGGGTGTCTAGAGAGGAAGTTATGGCCAAAAGAATCAAACATGGTTTTGTCATCAATCATATTGAACCTGTTTCAGGACAACAACCGTAACTTTCTCTAGAGATATCGGATTAAGGTGTTCTTGGGATGGTTTGAAAGAGGACTTCAAGATCTACAACCTTTATGAAGAAGACCAATTCTATCATTTGTAGGGTCTAAAGATGACAAGACGATAGGATTTGAAGAACCGTACACAGAAGAAGTTTCGGTCAACATAAGAAGAAGCAGAAAGTCAACCATAGACGATATGACGTCATCACCAAACGATATTACATCATCACCAGACGATACGTCTTCATAGACGATATGACATCATCACAGACGATATGACATCATCACAGACGATATGATGTTATCACAGACGATATAACGTCATCACAGACGATACGTCTTCACAGATGATATGACGTCATCACAGACGATACTATCTATACTCTAGAGCATCTCCTCTTATAAGGACCATAACGTTCATTCTCCATTTCCATGTTTCCTCTCAACTTCCATTTAAACACTCATTCCCATCTCAATCTATCATTTTATAACTACTCTTCAACTCAAAAACCATTTTCTTGATCATCTCTAAAGGATTCATCAACTCACGTATACACTTTTATATATATATATATATATATGAAGAAATAGAGCATGTTTCACCTTTCCAAGCTTTAATCTTCTACACTAACCCTATACACCATTTCAATGCTATTTCTAACTCCAAAATCATTTTTACATCATCTAAT
>JAOSBP010000008.1:11001870-11012016 GCA_027563825.1 Erythroxylum mucronatum | reverse complement strand
TCCGCTGCAAAATGATTTCTTAAAAAGTTTTGAAATCTATCGTTTCTCCAAACTAAGCATGCTTTCTTTTTCCGATCAAACACTGTTTACTCTTATGGTTCATTGATCGAGGACAACCAAAAACTAAGTGTAGGAGAATTTGATAAGTGCTTTTTATTACACATTTGGGCATGATTATTCATATTTTATTAATTAAAACCTATAAATATTTATTCTGAATTTTATTGTAAAATTGGCCTAAGTTCAACTGTTTTTATTAGGCTTAATGGACTAATGTAATAAGGTGAGGAAGGAATGAACCGCACAACACGAGAAAAAAATCATAATAAAAGACTAAAACGGTAGCATCCAAGAAGCAAAACACAACAACACAACAAATGAAGCTAAACGGTAATGCAATGGGAAGCAGACCAAAACCCAAGGGGTGTGGTTGAGTGGAAGGGACTCATTCATCCTTAACCAAAGGTCAGGGGTTCGATCCTTGGCTTTAAGTATGAAGCAGCCTTAAATACTTGGGCCAGCTGTCCCACCCTGTAAGGTACTTACAAACCAGCGAGGGGATTAGTCACTTGGGTCGCCAGTGGATACCTTGGTCTAGACCAAAAAAATGGGAAGCACACCAAAACGCTAGTAGCTGGACAAGACAGGAATAAAATGACACAGTCTAAGCAACCAAGGAGGAAAAAAATGAAACGTAGCAGGAACAAAATACGAAAAGAGAAAAAACGCAACTGTGGAAGAGATAAACATTATTTTCATTCAAATCCAAATGGCAAAACGCAAGTAGGCAGGGAGTGAAATGCAGCGCAACTGTAGAAGATAGCCACCAAAATGTAGGTCAAAAATAGGAAAACACTGAAGCAAGCATAAACAAACAGCAGAAATGCAAGGATCCAATAGAGGAGACAAAACATAAAGCAAAAAACACAACAATCCAAACCAAAGAAAATAAAATGACAACATAACAGTAAGCCAAACAGCTAGGATGAGATGAATTAAAACGTAAAGTAGATGAAGTGGGAATTAAAACAACAGGAAGAAGAGATGCACAACAATTGAGAGAAGAAATAAAAAACACAGCAACCAGTAAATGAAGTGAAACCTAAAAATCCCATCAAACTCGACATTCTCTATTTCGATTCTCTTCAAAATGGAAGTGTCAAAAGGAAGCTTATTAAAAAGTCATCCAAGTGCGGCTCTTGGTGTGTCTTGGGAACCATTTTTAAAAAAATCAACAGTGAAAAGGGAGAGAGATCGAGCATATCACTAGAATTTTAGAGTAAAATAAAACTTGAGAGCTATTGGTGAAGAAGGCTACTACAAGAAGGTGTTAAGGTGGTATGGGAGTTATATAATCATTAGAATTAAGCTGGTTCAAAACTTTGGAGAAGGATTTCATGGTTCAAGCTATCAGGTTAAAGTGATTATCGATCTGTTGAGTCTGGACTATCAATTGAATGAGTCTCTCTCACTCTTACTCTCTAGTTCTTCAAATTTAATTTTCTTAAAAGTTCTAGAATTTCAGTTTAGTATCTTTGTTTTGGATTATTTGAGACAATTATTTTCAATTTAATTCCAACATTATGAGTATTTTAGTATTTGTGCAATGCTTAAGCTAATTTATTTTGAGTTTAGTGCATTGAGTAGCAACCATTAATTCGTTAGTCGATTAAAGGACTAAGTTTTAATTAGAGTGTTGCATGATTTAGGAATTTTGTTAGCTGGTTGGTTGAAGTTCTTGGGGCTAATGATGTCTTCTTGGCAAGAATTGCATTAATCAATTTGGAGTTGAGCTGGTTTGGCTCTAGATTAGTAAAGGGAGATAAGGAGAAATCAACTAGTGAGCATCTCTACAGTTGGCCTACTTTATAGATCAGGATATCAATGATAAAATTCTGAACCTAGATGACTAAATTTATGGGCTTATTGTATGCTTGATCACTTGTTAATAGGCATGTTAAAATTTTCTTTATGTTCTGTTTTTAGTGCTAAAAGTTTTTGTTTTTATTTTTATTAATTAGTTCTAGTTTCCAATTAAACCCCCTTCCCATCTTTACGTGTATGTTGTAAGGTCCCAACATATACCCTCGAAGTATTATAGCATGTTTAGGGTGTATTAAGAAGTGAACATAACGAATTAAGTACATCTAAGTATATTAAGAGACATAATGGTACTCATTGTGAAAGATATGGGGTAAATGGATAATTTGTTCACTTTGGCATGGACATACATACTTAGAAGTGAAATATGTATGGAAATCTTTGATATGTTTGCTTGGATTATGAGCATGATGTGAGGGAAATTGATAAAAGAAGTATTCCATAAGAAAATGGGATGTTTTTGGTTAAATTTGATGTATTTTTTTGATGCTCTTGTATGATAAGACCGAAATTAGTTGATTTAGGATGTGTACCTCGCTAAATGGATAGGTTCCACTAAATGGACCTTTGTTATTTGGCCTAAATTGGATAATTCCAATCAGAGATTAAATTATAGACATAGATATAAAAATTTAATGAAGGAGCCGAAATCTTATTATGACTCTAAGAGTTTTGAATTTTGGTTTGAAGTTAAGTTCTGGCTGTTGTCCTTATTTTCGAATAGCTTGTAGTTTTAAGGGTATAAATCCCAATAGAATTAACTAAATTGTTTGAAATTTATGCCATTATAAAATTAAGACATAGGGAATAAAATTAATTGATAAGATCATAATCCAATGTGGGAATCAAGGGAAGAAGAAGGACCAATCTGCAATTTTTCTAACATTAACACATGGACCAATTGGATTAAAGCATATGCGACCAATAAGATTAAAGCTTATGTGTGTCCAATAAAATTGTAACACATGGTCTAATAGAATTGTAACATATGGTCTAACAGAATTGTAACACATGGTCCAATAAAATTGAAACATGTGGTCCAATGGGATTGTAACACATGGTCCAATAGGATTGTGACATATGGTCCAATGGGATTGAAACATGTGTCTAAAACTAGAAAATTCATGAAAAGGCATATGCAGAGGGGAGATGGACGGCACTTTGATGGCTTAACTTTAGTTTTTTTTTCTTTCCACTTCATCTTCTTCATCTCATCATTTTTCATTTGGTGATTCAAGCAAAACCAAAAATGAAGGGAAGGAAAAGCATTAGAAGAAGTACTTTGCCAATTTTAAAGCTTGGGAATACACTTAGTTTAATTCCTCTTTGTGTGTATGTTAGGATGGTTATAAAGATTCATTTGGATATGGAATGGTTGCTGGGATGATTGTTAGTGTTATTTTGGTGTTACTTTGCATGAACTTGGTTGTATATGACAAGAGAGTATCGCGTAGTGGAATTCTATCTAGGGTTTGTTTGAGTCAGTCACATTGTTTAAATCATAACTTAGCCTACAGACCTTCAAATTGTCTAATTTCAGTTGCCTATGAAACATAAGAAATAGAGATAATCATATCTAGAAGAGACTTTGACTTAATTCCAGCTTTATGACATTGGAAATTGAGATCGAAAATGGTGACCTAATGTTGCCCCTGTTTTGGAGCAGCTGTGATATTTAGTCTATATCTCATGAGTTAGGAGTCCAAATCACCTGATTGTTAGTGCTATAAAAATGATAGACATAGAGGGACAAGTGTATAGAAGACCTAGAAACCCATTTCTGACGTTTTCTATATGAATACTAAGGCATAAATAGTGGTAGAGAAAGCGTCTGTCACAACCACGACATTGTTTTTGTTTCTAACACCCAAAAATAAATGAGATAGGACTTACCATATGTGAATTGGGAAATTGAACATTGGAATATAGGATTGAGCATAATGCATTCCAAAGAAAACTTACATGTACATAAATGATTTTTATGCATATTTATTGCTCATATATGTATAGTATGATTATACAAGTGTGATTTTAACACCCTTCTAATGGTGATTAGTTATGACTTGCATGTATGAACATATACAGATTTTATGACTTGAAATGTATATCATATGCCTTATAAATATATGAATTATGAAATTAGAAAATGGAAATGTTACAATTCCTGCCCTATTGTCTTGGTGGTGGATAGATAGGCATGCCTATAGGATTACAGTGCAGTTGCTACAGTTTGACACCAATGGTGTCTTCATTTAAGACTATAATGTCTCCATAATTTGATGCCTTCAGGTATCTACAATTTGATACTTTCGAGTATCCACAATTTCATACTTTTGGATATCCACAGTTTGATATCTTCGGATATCCACAGTCGTTATCCACACCCACAAAAAATAAGTAAGCTTAACACAAAAAGGAAACTTAATAGTCATAAATAAGAAATACAGCATGACAACATGAATAATTGGTATTGAAGACCATTTGTATTGATTGTATTGATGAACTGTAATGATGTGCAATTATATTGATAATTTGTATCGATGAGCGTTGAATATCAATATTTGGCTTATAAATGTGCATTTTCGACATATGGATATTATGTTGAAGCATATTTGTATTATGTACTTTGCTTAAATATGCCATCATTGTTTGCATGAGCATTGAATATCAATTTTTGGTTCATGAATGTGAATTTATGGTATGTGAGTTATGATATTTATGAACGTGTGTGCTTAACGGATGACTGCAGTGAGTGGTCATCTAAACTCAGTGCTTTCCCACTAAACTTTCAAGCTTAGCATGAGTGTTAATCTATATAGGTTTAAGTCATAGGAATGAGGTACGGGAAACATTTGTAGGGACCAAGGCTGACAGATAAGACAAAAAGGATTGTACATATACTGAAGAAAGGAAATTGTATGTTTTCATTTAGATTACCATGTAAATGTAAAGATGTAATACTAATGTTAAATGATAATGTCAAGCATTGAGAAGTTTTGTAATGTGTATATGTATAGCATTGAATAGAATCATATACCTAAATGATAATGTCAAGCATTGAGAAGTTTTGTAATGTGTATATGTATA
This sequence comes from Erythroxylum mucronatum, assembly GCA_027563825.1. Classification (NCBI taxonomy): domain Eukaryota; kingdom Viridiplantae; phylum Streptophyta; class Magnoliopsida; order Malpighiales; family Erythroxylaceae; genus Erythroxylum; species Erythroxylum mucronatum. The sequence goes on along the minus strand of JAOSBP010000008.1, from coordinate 11,007,048 downwards.
GCATTGAATAGAATTGTATATCTTAAATATATGTATAGGAATTTGGTTGCTATATGTGTGGATGGTTATAGGTTCCGTATAGGGGTGTTACATATATGGTATGGTTTTTGGTCTACTATGCTTTCCTATTAGATGAGACCACAACTTAAAGGATTTCAACGACTAAGTTCTACAAAATTAAGAACATCTTAATTGAAAAAAAAAGTAATTGAATATGGAATTTTAGAGGATATGTAGTAAAGTGATTGATGAGAAAACTTCCAGCCCCTACTTATTCTATTTTTGTTGTATTTAAATGTTTGCATGTAATTATCTCATTATATATTTTCTGATTCTATAAGTTTCAAAGGTTAAAAATTGAAGGCCTAAAACTTCTTTGAAAAGAAGAAATACCAAAACTACACAAATTTGATCTAATGTGTAGATGGTTGTCCCAGCACCCATATTTTGCATATTTGCTTAATTATGATTAATCTATGCCTAGGAACCAGTCGCTTATACTTGGTTTGTATTTGGGTATGTTTAGGGAGTTATTTGAATGCTAGAATGCAATTACAAAAAATCCTGAAATTAAAAAATTAATTTCCTAAAGCTGGAATTTTAGAAATATGCAACTTGAATATGAAAGTGTTATTTTTAGACTATTTATGAAATCAGATTTATAAGCTGACTATTTACTGATATTTTCTTGTTTTCTCAGCATGATTTATACATACTTTTGAGTCTAATATGCCTGGAAATTCAATTGAAAGATGATTAGATTAAATTTAACTTGAAAGGAGCACTTATGAATGTTTAAAGAAGCTAAATTTGCATTTTTTACTCTCTGTTTTTGAGTTGTGCATTCTATTCTCATTTTTTGATGTTTTAACATGATTTCAGCTTGTGTTAAGTGCCAAAACATGGTAAATGATAGCTTACATGTTGGGTTATTAAAAGGATTTAAGTATAATAAAATCTTTGAAGGCTAATTAGGCTAAACTAGTGAAATACATGTCGTTTTAGTGTATAATTTCCATATATGATTTAAGGGGTTTCATGGTCATAATTTTCTAATTTAAGGAGCTAAAATTTGGTAAATAACATGGGTACAAGTTGTTGGACCCCGAACTTTTCTTGGAAGTTAGAACTATTAAATGAGAAATTGTTAGTGATTAGTTATGAATAAAGAAAAAGGAGAATTCTTGAATTTGAAATGATGTACAAGATTAAGGTGGTGAATGTAGTAAGTTGATAATGAGTGGGTATATATGTGTGTGTTTTGTTATTGATGTTCATGATCAATCATGGACTATAATATGTTTTTGGATGATATAGAGTTAAATGGAAGTTAAGAGGAAGAATAGTGATTGAGCATGAGAGTTGAAATTTTGGTCTAAACTTGCATAAATTTTCTAGGTGAATCTAGGCAGATTTTGACAAAATTGTCTTCATGAAAGTTGTAGTTTATCTTCCTAGCTTTCTAACGCTATAAAGTATGAAATTTTAAGACAATGGAGTTGGAAGATATGATCATTAGAAGTTTGGATGCTGTTTAGGATGGAACTTTCGGGACAGGTTCATTTTTTTAAAATTTTGACCCTTATAGAGGCAAGATTTGGTTTTGAGGTCTGCATGAAAGTTGTAACTCATCTTTATAGCTTTCCAACGCTATCAAGTATGCAATTTTTGGATGTCGGAGTTGAGAGATATGACTGTTTGAGTAGGTAATGTTGCATAGGATATTTCACCCGAAGGTTATACTTACACTACTTACACGGCCTGTCCGTATTAATTTACACGGTCTGTGTTTTGACCCTCCAAATAACAGAATTTCATCTTGGGGTCTTCAGGAAAGTTGTATCCTTAGAAATCTTCTTTCAAACCATAAAAAACGAAGTCAATCCGACCTCCTTAGTGAGAGTTATGGCATTTGGGTCAAGGCATGTACAATGTGAGTTTGGACATGAATATGTTGAATTCGTTTAGTCATAACGTCTTCGTCTGACCTCCGTTTGAGGTGATTCTTGAAGCAATAGATTTGTAATACGTTTTTCTATCTCTCCACAAGAATTTATAGCTTCTGGACTTGATTAGAAAAATATTGATTGAACGAAAGTAACAGGTTTGGGTGGAGAATATGAGTTGGGTGTTTTACTGAACATGCTTTAATATTTTGAGGATATCTTGATATGTAGAGCTTCAAACGAGTTGATTATTGTTTCTAAATAAACTAGAGACATGGAGCTACAAATTATCTGTAGGAATCGAACTTCAATTCAATCCCTAAGACTTTCAATTTTTGGAGTGAAGTTGGGTATAGTGTACAGTCTCGATTTGGTAACAATCCAAAAGTGTTTGGGCCATAACTCTTAGATTACTGAACCAAATTGAGTAATTTTGGTGTCAATGGAAACATAAGACATAAAGGGACATTTATCTAGGAGGAGGTGCTATCAAATTACTTCATTTACCTAATCAAAATAAGGAGTTAAGATGTTAGTTTTAATAGACATAAGGGGCAAAATGGGAAGGACAAGTTTAATGAAGGGTAAAATGGGAAAATACCAAATAAATGGGTTTGAAATAAGAAGAAGAAGAGAGTTGTCGTGTATAACAAGAGAGAAGAGAGAAAAAACGTGGGAAAGAGAGAAACTGTGGGAGAGAAGAGAGAAAGGAGAAATCGTGAAAGAAGAAGGAAGGAAGAAGAAAGAAGGAGAAATCAAGCTTGATAAGGTAAGATCTATGTTATTTTCTTCTTATTTGGTTTGAAAAAGAAAGTAGAAAAGATGGGTTTTGTGTTGGGAATGAATGGAAAAAGAAGATGGATTAAGGAAACCCATTTGATTTTTGGGTTTCTAAGCTAGATTTTGGTTTTTCTAACCTAGATGGACTATGGGTAGGTTAGGTTTGAGATTAATTTTTGTTGATTTCATTGGTTGTGATTTTTGAAGTTTTAGGGATTTTTATGGAATTGAAATTGAATAAAAAAATTGGGTTGTTTTAGGAAAATCAAGAATAACCTACCCAAGAGCAAGAGGAAGGACACAAATTGAGTTTGGATTTTGAAAAGTTAATAGGTGGGTAATATTTTTATAGTTGTTGTGTGATGGGCAAATGCCCTATGTGTGTGTTATTGTTTAAATTGCATAAATGTTGAATTGTGGTGAATATTTGAAAATGCATGATGAAATATGACATGTTTTCTTGAAATGAATGAAAAGTATGAAGATATGAGAATTTGATGAAATGAAAGAAGCATAAGAATGCAAATTTGCAAATGACTAAAATGAGCAATATTGTCTTATGCGTGAATGTGTGCTAAATTGCTTAAATTGAGTGAATGTGATTATTGAAAAATGTATGATGATTCATTTTCATGTCATGCCATGAATGACGAATGGATTTTGTGTGATGCATTATGACCATGTTATACCTTGAAAAAGGTTATGACATTTTGAATTGAATGAAAAGAACTGAAAGCATAAAAAGCATGAGAATATGAAAATGTATGGAAAGTGGGAGTAATATGAGATATATATATATATATATAATGAGGAATTGGTTAAGAAAGTGATTGATTAAATAAGTGATTGAAAAACCAAGTTTGTCTATTGACGATGGTCATTTGGAAGAACTAGGTGAGTGAAGAAGTTACTGGTGAGATTGAGGAAAGCATAAGACATCATTTCCTCCATTTGTTTGATCACTCAAGTAAGAATTTTGAGGACGAAATTCTTTAAGGGGAGAGTTGTTGGACCCCGAACTTTTCTTGGAAGTTAGAACTATAAAATGAGAAATTGTTAGTGATTAGTCATGAATAAAGAAAAAGGAGAATTCTTGAATTTGAAATAATAAACAAGATTAAGGTAGTGAATGTAGTAAGTTGATGATGTGTGGGTATATATGTGTGTGTTCTGTTATTGATGTTCATGATCAATCATGGACTATAATATGCTTTTGGATGATATTGAGTTAAATGGAAGTTGAGAGGAAGAATAGTGATTGAGCATGAGAGTTGAAATTTTGGTTTGAACTTGCATAAAATTTCTGGGTGAATCTAAGCAAATTTTGACAAAATTGTCTTCATGAAAGCCGTAGTTATCTTCCTAGCTTTCTAACGCTATAAAGTATGAAATTTTTGGACAATGAAGTTGGAAGATATGATCATTAGAAGTTTGGATGTTGTTTAGGATGGAACTTTCGGGACAGGTTCATTGTTTTGAAAATTTGACCCTTATAGAGGCAAGTTTTGGTTTTGAGGTCTTCATAAAAGTTGTAACTCATCTTTATAACTTTCCAACGCTATCAAGTATGCAATTTTTGGATGTCATAGTTGAGAGATATGACCGTTTTAGTAGGTAATGTTGCATAGGATATTTCACCCGAAGGTTACACTTACACTACTTACACGGCCTGTTCGTATTAATTTACACGGTCTATGTTTTGATCCTCCAAACGACAGAATTTCATCTTGGGGTCTTCAGGAAAGTTGTAGTCTTAGAAATCTTCTTTCAAACCATCTAAAAACAAAGTCAATCCGACCTCCATAGTGAGAGTTATGACATTTGCGCCAAGGCATGTACAACGTGAGTTTGGACATGAACATGTTGAATTCGTTTAGTCATAACGTCTTCGTCCGACCTCTGTTTGAGGTGATTCTTGAAGCAATAGATTCATAATACATTTCTCTATCTCTCAAAAAGAATTTACAGCTTTTAGACTTGATTCCAAAAAGATTGATTGAACGAAAGTAACTGGTTCGGACGGAGAATATGAGTTGGGTGTTTTACTGAACATGCTTTAATATTTTAAGGCTATCTTAATCTGTAATGCTCCAAATGCGTTGATTCTTTTTCTAAATAAACTAGAGACATGGAGCTACAAAGTATCTGAAGGAATAGAACTTCAATTCAGTCCCTAAGACTTTCAATTTCTGGAGTGAAGTTGGGTATAGTGTACAGTCTAGGTTTAGTAACAGTCCGAAAGTGTTTGGGCCATAACTCTTAGATTACTGAACCAAATTGAGTAATTTTGGTGTCAATGGAAACATAAGACATACAGGAACATTTCTCTAGGAGGAGGTGCTATCAAATTACTTCATTTACCTGATCAAAATAAAGAGTTAAGATGTTAGTTTTAATAGACATAAGGGGCAAAATGGGAAGGACAAGTTTAATGAAGGGTAAAATGGGAAAA
>JAOSBP010000008.1:10970208-10992702 GCA_027563825.1 Erythroxylum mucronatum | reverse complement strand
AAGGAATAACCAGATTTTATTAGACAAAAAACAGAAATCATGTTCCTTACAATCATTGGCATGTAATAAACATCCTCTAAATATAACCTATGACCACTAGGAAAGTCCAAGATAACTACTCCCCCTGATTCTGCTAAAACATAGGAACCATCTACTATCTTGACTTGAAACTATCCTTTATGTAGTCTTCTCCTTTGCTGGAACTCCTACAAAGAATTGCAAACATGGTTAGTGGCTTCTGAATCTAATATCCAATAAACAAATCAATCTGCCACATTTCTAATTCCTAACAAACTTAGGAAACCCATACCTTGTTTGCTTTTAAGGGATTCAAGGTAGACTGGATAGTTTCTTTTCCAGCGGCCCATTTCATCACAGTGGAAACACTTTCCCTAAATGTTCTCTTTGGCCTTCTTTTTCATGGGTTTGGCCTTGACCCCTTTTTAGACTTTCTTTTTCATTGGACCCATCTTCTTTTGCTTGCCCTTACCCCTAGGCTTAAAATAAGATGCTACATTAGCTTCTGGCCCAAGAGCCTTCATATTCAATATCTCATTCGTGCTTTGGAGGGTATTCATCAACTTACTCAAGGTGTAATCCTTGTTGTTGAGCTCATAGGCTAACTTAAACTGCTGAAAAGAAGAGTTTAAGCTATTGATAACCATAATCATCTACGTATCCACATCTATATCTGCCCCAAGCATCTCAACCTCAGTGACCGCAGAGATTAGCTTCATCATGTAATCCCGCATCGGTTTACCAGGTTTCTGTATGAGATTACGAAAGGTTTGGGTAGCTTTCACTCTTACAGACCTGGTCCTCACACCAAACATCTCATGTAAGTGATGAACCATTACACTAGCAATTTTCATACAAGTTATTTGCTTTTGCAACAAGCAGCTGACAGAAGGTAGAATATAACACTTAGTAGTCTTGTTAGCATTCTGCCAAAGAAATACGTTCATATTGAAGAATAATGTTAAGGTTACATCTCCATTCATTAAAATTGTCTCCGTTTTCCAATTTGTTATTTGTCAAGAGCAAAGTGAGTGGATTCATTTTGTGGTTAATTATGTCTGAAAATATAAATTATTAAAAACATGAGCATGCTAGTCAATAACATTGGAACTTTGTATAAAATCATGATGCATGTATGCATGAAGATAGATTTATCAAAACTTAAAAAATTTAAAACTTTATATGACAGTTATTTTTCTTATCTATAACAGACTAAGTGACGGTAGGTCAACTTATCCATTAAAAGAAAAACTGGGCCGCCCTCCCACTCAAAAAACTACCAAGCATCTCATGCCCAACCTTTTGAGAAGCGTCATAATTTGGTTTATACTTTTACCAACAAAGCCATGGTGGGTAGTTTATTGATAAAATACGTTGAGTGTTTAACCATTTGATTCGTTCACTAAAGATACTTGCAAACCATGCCTCGATGGGAGGTCACATTTACTACCAATAAGTGGACTTATCCTTAAGGAGACCCAAACCATGCAAAATCTAGGATTTATGTCCTTCGATGGGGAGTAACACTTCACCACATGCAAATGGGTCATCATTTGGAGACCGTGGACTCTCACATGAGCATCCTTTCCCACTCAATCTTTTTGGGCTTTAAGTTTTAATAAATACCATCTTGTCTAGATGCAATTTATTATCCATCCTATATTGTTTCATTATATATCTCATACATAATGAATGCATGGCAAAGCCTAGGGTTGGCAATTTTCTAAATGACATGCAATCACATAATATCACATATTATTTGCATTCATTTATCCATTCAACACATGATCTAATTAAGCCACTTTTGATTATCCATCCTAGAAACATAAAAATAATTACAAGCCTTTTAGGCCCAAAATATTCTTTTTGGACTTGGATCTTTCGCTTCGAACTCTTCGCTCACATGATCCGAACCATTCAATAAATAAAATGTAATGGCATTTATAAAAACCAAATTTTTTCACATTGAAAATAAAAATTCCAACACTAGATTTTCATAAATCCAAATCTTTGTCATGACAAAAAAATTCCAACACTTGTTTGCATTAAAACCGAAACTCATTCCATTAAAAAAAAACACTAGCACTTTGTTTTTCACCAAAACCAAAACTTGATTTATTGAAACAAAAATCCAGCACTTATTTTTACATAAAAAAAAACCAAAAATTCATTCATTGAAACAAAAATCTAGCATCTTTGTTTTCACAAAACCGAAACTATGCCAATACATAAAAGGATACACCGAAACCTTTTCCTCTCCATTTCTTCAATCTATGGCTGCTTCATCTTCTTCATTACATCAATGTGTACATTACAACATCAAAGAAAATAGAAAAATGAAGCCAAGGAGGAAACATGGTGATGATAGACTACCCTCCTTGTTACAAACCAAATGAAGAAATCTTACATGGTAAATCTAACTTCTATGGAGAACCAAAAGAGCAAAACATACACCATATATATTTCTATCACATAAAAATATTCAATATACAAAAAATGATTGCCAACCCAAGCATCAAATATAGGAACTGAAATCATGCATAATAAAAATGGCTCTGATACCAATTATAGGATCGGAAAAGAAAACATGCAATATTTGGTTAAACGGTGGATTTCAAAAACTTTTTTAGAAATCATAACGCAGCGGAAGCATGATAACCAAATCAACATGTCAATCTATACATGATACAATATATGGAAAATAATTATCAAAAGAACAAGATGAAGATAATATTACAGACTCCTTCGTTACAGCTTTAACCCCTCGTTGCGCTATCCTATCCTCGGCAATATATCCTCTCCTAAATGATGTATCATCTTCTTCTTGTTATTTTTTCCTCTTCTTAATAGTGTATCCTCAACCAATCCGATCTACAACTTGTTCTTCTTGGACATTTGGTTAACAAGATTCTTTGGTGGGAAAGGAGAAGAAAATTTTGGAGGAGAATTTTCTTAGAAGAAAGAAGACAAAGAATGAGACACTCTCATGCAATTTTTGAAATTTTCATACAAGAGCACCTTCTTACACCCTCACCATTTCGGTTAACATCAAAGGAAAGAAGAGTTTTCCATCCAATGCATCACTTCTTCATTTAATCAATCATAAAGAAGCCATTAAATGAGACTCTTCTCATTTGTCTTTAAGATGACTATATGAAAAGTCTATTAACCTAAATGTGATCTATCAATTTCGTTTTTGATGATGAAAGAAGGAAGATGGTCCATCCAATGTACCTCTTGGTCCATCCAATGTACCTCTTTTTTCTTTAATCCAATGAATGCTAATAGGTTGCATGTTATCATTAAAAGATAACCATTAAACCATTTAATGGTAACATCATTACCCCATTTAATGATGATAAAGCATGATAAATACCGTCTTTATTTAGCAATTCAATGCCAAATGTGCAGCTGCACATTTAGCCCTAATGAAAAATGAAATTTTTCTTTACTTTCTTAAAATTTTTGTTTTAATTTAATTAATCAAATTAAACAAAAGTCTAGCCTAGTTCTAAATGTACATTTGGGCTTCTAATTAACCATTAATTAGTGCAAGCCTAACATTCAATTATGGGCTTTAAAACCTCCATTTATATTTCTTTCTTTGCTTGATAACCTTCCTTGAAGCTAAGTGGGGAATTTTATTGGACTTAGATAATTAAAGCTCCAATAAGCCCAGAATTAATTTAATCTCATTAAAATTAATTCTAACTTATTAACTAATTCATTCCACTAAAGACAATTAGTTGAACTCTTGAATTAATAAATATTATGAGAAAACATATTTGAACCTTATTATGGCCATCAACATAACAATGGGTAAAATTACCGTTTTGCCCTGATGTTAGTTTTTCCTTCTATATCTTTCATTTTAATCTATATGGTGATTAGCACACAAGATCTCATCTTAGTGTTAAGACTTGATGGGTAACTAGCCCATCAAACTACTGGCATCAGTTTAATCACCAATCTTCTTAAAATATCTAGAAGTGATGATATCACTATAAATTTTATATTTGAGTGAATATTCCCTGATACATGTTTCAATTAATAATTCCAACATGTGGACACAGGATTAATACTATGTAAAAATCCATTCCGATCATATCAACAATTATAATGAAACACATATGAGTTTACCACTGATCAAGATTGTGGTCCATAATAAGTGAATGCTTAAGTTGTATGTTTTAAGATTAAAGTAACGACTCACTTTATTCTTGAAAATATACTTTATTCCAGATTCATTTAATAGTGCCATTATCGATAGTTGACTACTATCATGATATGAAACTAATCATTCCCTTAAAGTAAACTTCTTTACTTACATGGAGATAAATTGCAACACTACAGTCTAAACTATAATCAAGCGACCAACTTAATTATTCAACTATGAATCAATTAATTTAAACTCTAATAATATACATGTTTCCCATACATCTCTATACATATGTATATTACTTATAAAAGAAACTCGGTACCTTATGACTAGATATAATGCTCATAAAAACCAAACTCTTTTGTTTTATTAATAATAAATATTTTCATTACAAAACTGTAACTGAAGAAGATTAAGTTACATGTAAATACACTTGCTTTCTAGGGCACTATATTTATATAACTCCAACAATTTTGTGGATGAATTTGATGCCGATTCTTCTAGAGGCGATGATGAAGGAATATTTTTCTTCTTCCTGCCATATGTATGTAAGGGTGTCTCTATGTATTCTTCTAAAAAATGTGGCTTTTTTTTGGAAGAGGCAACAATGGTTTCATAATAGGCTTATGGTGTTTCTGGTGTAGGTACCTTGAGGGTTCAGAAACAAGAGCTTCAGAGGCATATTCATGGCGTAGAATTTTTCCATGGCTAGTAGTGGGTGCCAAAGATTCCTTTTAGCCCTTAGATTTTGTTTGTGCCATTTTCAAAAACAAAAGATGCTGGTAATTACAGAAATAGATTTGATAAAGAAGGAGTTCAATTGCAGTAAGATAGAATAAGCTTCAAAGGATAGCAAAGATAGGAGGTTGTAAGGAATCATTTCAAGGTATATTGAACGGTTTATAAGAGTGGGTTTCATGTGAAGATGAAAGAACGCACATGTTTCTAGGGATATGATCATTTCTGTATCTTCTATCATTTTGACAAAACTGCACGCGTGATTTAAAAATTGAAAAGATATCGTTTTATTGACTACGATCTCTAAATAAAGTTAATCCTCTCCTTTAAATTGATAAGAGCCTTCTAAGTAGGCACATTCGAAGAAGCCTTCTAATAGCTACAAAAGTAGCATAAAATTTTCAAATAAAGTTAGATGTCTGTTAATCTACACATGCCAAGCTCTTTTTTTAACAATCAAAATCTATCTTTTGAGAATGGTTTAGTAAAGATGTCAACTACTTGATTTTTAGTATTAACATGCAATAATTCAATAGTTCCTTCTAAAATGTGATCCCTAAGAAATTGATGTTTAGCTTCTATATGCCTAGTCCTAGAATGACGCATTGGATTTTTAAATAAATTGATTACACTTGTGCTATCACGGAATATTGGAATATGGCTAAAGTTTAAAGAGAAATCCTGAAGTTGACGCTTCATCCACAAAATTTAAGCACAACAGCTGGCAACTGCTATATATTCTGCTTCGGTTGTGGAAAGTATTGTTCAATTTTGTTTCTTACAGGACCAAGAGAATAAATATCCTCCAAGGAATTGACAATAGCCACTTGTTTTTTTCCTGTCAACTTTGTCATTGCATAATCTGCATCACAGTAGCTAATCATATTAAATGAATATGTTTTTGGATACCATAACCCAAATTCCATGGTTTGGAGAAGATAACAAAAAAATCCTCTTGACTATTTGGAGGTGACTTTCTTTAGGATTTGACTGAAAATGTGCACAAAGGCACACACTAAACATAATATGTGGTCTTGAACTTGTGAGATATAAAAGTGAACCAATCATTCCTCTATATTTTGTTTCAACAGTGGCTTTGCCATCTTCATCCTTATTAAGCTTGGTTCTAGTACACACTAAAGTTCCCATAGGTTTGGCATTTTCAAAATGATATTTCTTGATAAGTTCCTTTGTATACTTATCTTAACTAATGAAAATTCCTTTTTCTGTTTATTTGACTTATAATCTGTTGGATCCCGAAATCTTTCTTTAAGTTAAGCATGATTTAAAATAATTTTTGAGGTTTTGATAGATTAATTATTTTTTTGGAGTTAATTATTATGTCAAAGTTAGTAGGATTTATTGAATGGGTAAGTGGAATTAAAGTGTTAATGTAATAAGAATGTTCAAGCATATTTTCGGGAGATCACTTAAGCATAAAAGACATAAGGCCTATAAGGAAGGGCAAGAAGGACTTTGCACACTCATTAAGGGTAGAAATGGAAGAAGAATATGTTGTCTTGTTTATTAAGAAGATAAAAACGGGAATTTGAAGGGAGAGAAGAGTGAAAAATGAAAATAAGAGAGAAGAAGAGAGGTTTCGGTGAAAGAAGAAAAGAAGAGAAATCAAGCTTGTTAAGGTAAGTTGACCATCTTTTCTTCTTGCTTTATTAAAGAAATGGGTTGTGTTGAGGATGAAGGAGTTAGAGAGAGAAGGGGTTTGTGTAGAGAATAAAAGGTTTGGGTTGGAAGAAGATGAATTAAGAGAACCTAATTGATTTTAGGGTTTCTAAAGTAGGTCTTGGGTTTTCTAACCTAGATGGACTATAGGTAGGTTAGGTTTTAGCTTAATTTGTGATTATTGCGATTTTTGAAGGTTTTTTAATTTTTATTGGAATGTTGTTTTGAATGGAACCTTGGTTGTTCTAGGAAACCAAGAGAATACTACCCAAGAGCAAGGGGAAAGGCAAGCTTGACTTAGATTTTCGCAAGCTAATTAGGTGGGTAATATATTTATAGTTATTGTGTGATTGGGCAAATTCTTGCCTATGTGTGTGTATATTGATTCTTGAAATGGATTTGCTTGAAATTGAATTGTTATAACTGATTAGAAATGCATGATGCATTGTGATTATGTTATACCTTGAAAGAGATTATAACATTTTGCATTAAATGAAAAGAAGAAAAAGCATGAAAGTATGAGCATGTGATAAAAATGAATATGTGCTTTTGTTTAGGTAAGAGAGGAACCCATTTCATTAGTCATGTGCACGTTGACCCATAGCCTTCTCCCGGCTGCCCGCTTAAGGCCACAAGATCCTGAGAATTCGGACTCGTTTTGTTCACGGAGTAAACTTCGGTTTCTCTGTTTTGTTCCACGAAACTACCGAGCCATTTGTTTGTGCATTTCATAATTGAATTGTCAAGTATGAAGCATTTGAGTATTATGTGTTATGAGTTTTAAGCTAAATTGATTAATGCTTAAATTGCTGGATATATATATATATATATATATATATATATATGTATGTATATATGTATGTATGTATATATGTATGTATGTACATATGCTTGAGTTTGGGGTTAATTTCCAATGGCTATAAATGTATTAGTCACTAAGCTGTGTAGCTCACCCCACTATACCCTCCTCAGCTGCTGAAAGAGACGAATAGCAATCCTGGTAAGGCATCGAAAACTCCAAGATAGTTAGAGACTTTTGTAACTAAGTTAGTGATTTTGGATAGCTTTATAAGCATATCAAACATTGAGCATCCACGTATTTTGTATCTTGTGTTAAATCTTTGATGTAAGGTTGATATGTAATTAAAGCTATATATGAACTCCATTTTGATTTAGAAATGAACTAAGAATCAAAGAAGTTTCTGAAGTGCACATGCATGTTTATCTTATAGTTGTACATTTCATATTTCAAGTCTTCTATAGAGGTAAAATTCGTGTTCTGAATTCAAGAGGAAATCCATATTGATCTAGGCTAAACTAGGCAAAGTTGTCTCTTAGAAAGTTGTAGATTATCTTTCTAGCTTTTCAACGGTATATAGTATGAAAATTTTGGACATCTGAGTTGAAAGTTATGATCCTTATAAGCGGAGATGTTCAGGAGTGTAGATTGTATCTTCTGTGATGACATGTATAGTCTGGTGATGACGTGTATCTTCTATGATGACGTGTATCGCCTGTGATGACATGTATCTTCTGTAATGATGTGTATCGTCTATGATGTCATATATCTTCTGTGATGACATGTATCTTTTGTGATGACGTGTATCGTCTGTGATGACGTGTATGGATGGTGATGACGTGTATCTTCTGTGATGACATGTATCTTCTAGGTACTGTTCATCTTGCATCTTCTGGTCAAATTTTGACCCTCTAAATGACAGAATCTATCTTCAGTCTCTTTGAAAGTTGTAGATATAGAAGTCCTATTTCAAACCGTCCAAGAATGTCCTTGATCCAACATCTTTGGAGAAAGTTATGCTAATTGTCCCGAGACAGGTTCAATAGGATTTAAGACAAAGCCTTGTTTGATTCTTTCGGCCATAACTTTGTCATCCGATCTCCAAATGAGGTGATTCTTGTCTCTAAATAAACTAGATACATAGAGCTACAAATGTTCTAAAGGAATCACTTTGTAATTCCAGTTTGAGGTTTCCCAAAATCTGTGCAAAAGGACGGAAAAATGAGTTTGTTTTTTATGTTTGACTGGTGTGGGTATGCCACCCTTATGGAAAGATGGGGGATGATAACTAACAAGGGTTTATGAAAATAACCCTATAGGATAATACGATCAATAATGACTCCAAATGTTGGGCTCTGGAAGCGGGGTCCAACATTTTTTGGTATCAAAGTAGAAGAAATGTGTTTGTTCATGTCGTATGATTCCGAATGTTGGGCTTCAGAATCGGGGTCCAACATTATTTGGTATTAGAGCTTAGGTTTTTCCTAGGCTTAGAATACATAATAGAATGAATTGTGTGCTATGTAATTAATTATGCATTGTGAATTGATTGGCTGTATTAAGTGACATGCATGTCATGCATACATGTAGGAATTAAGATTAAAATGAAATGTAAGCTAATCATTAGTGTTTACATTGAGGAGTAAGATGTCACCTCGTGGAAGAACACGATGAGTATTGCAAGGATCAATTGCACATGACTCTCCACCAAGGGAGGAGAGTACTGATGAGTTTGTAGCCCCAGGGAATACTGAGGCTTCTGTAGGGCCTAGTAGTGATCCCAATCGATCATAGACGTGGAAGTTTTCTCTTCCGCAGGAGCAAATGCCTGCTCCACTAGATCCGAGGATGTTTCAGGCATTTGCTCAGGCCATGGGCCAGATGCCGCAATCTTCTACTCCAACCCCAGCTAAGAATGGGAAACAGTTTTATACGCTCAGGAAGTAGCAGTGGATTTTTACGGGACAACGAATTCAAAAGAAGCCGAGACTTAGATGAGAAAGACTGAGAGGATACTGGATCAGATAGACTGTAAGGATGACGAGAAGGTTGTGTATGCTGCTAGCCTACTTTAAGGGGATGCTCTACATTAGTGGGAGAGTGTGCCGGGAAGTCAGATGAGACCGTCAGTGCTCGCATGGAAGGATTTCCTAGCAGTGTTTAAGAAGAAGTACCTATCTGAGATATATCCTCAGCAAAAGCAGAGATAGTTTCTGAGTCTCACCTAGAGAGAAATGACAGTGAGTGAGTATAAGCGTCGGTTTACATAGTATCCTGGTATGCAACAGAGATGATGATGAGTGAGGTAGCTAAGTGTCGTAGGTTCTAATCGGGGTTGCATCCAGCCATCAGAGAGAAAGTGGTGGTACAGAATTTCTGTGATTTTTAACAGCTAGTTGAAGCAGCACTGAGGGTAGAGAACATTGAGAACATAAGGAGCGTCGTGAACAAAAAGAGAAAGAGGAGAGAACAGTTCAAGAGGGGAGGTGGTACTTCTATGCTTAAGAGGAGTGCCAGGACTTTCCCTGTATAATTTGAGGAGAGGAGCAGTGGCACAAGTAGGTCCAAACCGATGAGAACTTCTACTATTTCTCTTCAAGCCTCTATAGCGGGAGGCAGCAGAAAGGGAGATGGGGATAAGCCACTTATTCCCAAATGTGAACACTGCGGAAGGTTTCATAGAGGGGAATGTTACCGATTGATAGGAGCATGCTTCAATTATAGAGAAAAAGGACACATGGCTAGAGAGTGTCCGAAGTATGCAAGAAGAGAGGGAACACAGATGCAAGCTTCAAGGAAAACTGAGACAGTAGGACACAAGACTGCTACGGAAGTGGGCAACTCTGATGCAGCTAGGAGGGTGAATCATCCGGGAAGATCAAGGGGGCAAGCACTAACTAGAGTGGTTGCAATGATATGGGAGGATACAGAGACCGCTTCAAAAGTTGTGACTGGTACGGTTAAATTATTTGATGCTGATGTTGTTATTTTAATCAATGTTTTAAGAACCGAACCGGTGACTGAACCGGAGAAGCAACTGATTTAAGGGTCAATGGTTCAACCGGAATTGAACCGTGATCGAACCGTGGTTTTTAAATGGTTCGGTCCGGTTTTTAAATGGTTAAGGGTCAATGGTTCGATCCGGTTTTTAAATCACTGGTTTTAATTGATCCGGGCTCTACCCACTCTTTTGTTTCATCGGGTAGAACTGTGTATAGTAGAGATTTGAGCCCATTGGATGCTCCTTTGATGGTAAGTACTCGAATCGGCCAGTGTATTATTATTAGTCAAGTCATAGAGATTGTGAAGTATGTTTTGGTGAGGAACTGTTATTGGTGAACTTGATGCCATTGAAGATGGGGGGGATTACATGTGATTTTGGATATGGACACCTTATAAAAGTATAATGCCAACTTGGATTGCAAACGAAAGATAGTAGAGTTCGAAATGGGGGATGGTAGAAAGGCGGCGTAGATTAGTCCAGCTGGTGGACAATTATTCAGATATATTTTGAGAAGCTGAACATAGGGAATGTTCTTTTATCTCAAGTGTATTGTTATTCTTTTCTTAGTTTGTTAATCACTTGAGTTATTTTTATTAATTGTCTTTCATTAAAAGTAGTAAAGAAAAATCCTCTGCCGAGGTTAACACAAGTCGGTTGTATTATTGGGTGTGAAAATCTTTTATGGGAAGTGAGGTTGAGAGATCGTTTCAAGGATTGTGTGAGTTGGCTTTCAAAGCCCTTGTATAAATCTATTGAACTTTCGTGAAAGTGATTAAGCTAGGTGAGAGTGCCGTAGATGTAGGCAAGGTGTGTAAAACTGCGTTAACAAATATTGGTTTTATTTATCTTTGGTGCTTTTAATTTTTATGATTTTTGTGTTTGCTAGAAAAGAATCGAAAGTTTGCGAAATTACTACACCTCCTTTGGATTTTTCTTATATAGATATATATAGAGAGTTAGGAGTTGAATATGGCTAGTTATGTAACTCCCTGCAACTACATGTCAACTTTTTTCAGTCCATTACTGACTGTTATTACCAAATAGAGTAGTCTTCGTTGTTAAAAACACGAGGTATTGGGGTAGAAAAACTGTTAAAAGACATTTTTAAATTTTCGTGTTTAATTTCTTTTTAGTGGAAATAAGGCCCAACTGATTTTCAATCTTCAAAACCGCAAAACCCCATCAGACCAGTAGAGCTCTGATAATATGTTGCAAAACAGAGATAAGTTCGGGATAAAATTTAATTTTACATAAGCTTACCATTAAATACTTGAATAAATAGTTCAAAAAATAAGATGTTCGACTATGTCATTTATATTCTGACTTAAAATCTATTTAATATAGTTTACTGTTAAACTAGTACATTAAAGAAAACACAAATTTATCACCTAATCTTATCTAAGAAGCATATCAAGTCTAAGAAAGGAGTGGAGACCTAGGATTACACAAGGTGGATACAGTTTAAGTGGTAAACCATATCATACTCTTGTGAAGCTTGCTGGACTCCATTTCTTCTCTCTCCCTCTTATGTACCCATATACCAATCATGTTCGCAGTGAAAGTAAAGGAGTAATTATAGTTAAGAAATCAAAGAACTCATTGGGAATGTCAACGGCCAAATGAGAACAAATCATATAGGCAAGTGAACAACTAGAGAAATGTCACAACTTTGCTATATTACTGGAGTTCGAACCGAGACAACTCTTTTTGGGTTGCTGCCGGTCTTGTCATTTGGGCTAAAGCTTGTTGACAGGAATGTGGCATATTTAACTACAGTATCAGTATGCATGAATTTTACCAAATTAATGTAGCTAAGCCAATAGAGAAAAGGAGCTCGAGATTAGTTGGATACTAATCTGCCGCTCTTAGATTTCCCTGAAGACTTTCAAATCCCATTGCACATACTGTAATTGCCTATCCCATTATCTGCAAAATATCTCAAATTTTTCAGAGTGAAAACTTGCATTCTTTTTCTTTTTCTTCTTTTTTTTCAAATGTATAATTCTGATACAGTTTCTACCCTTGTTAAAGAATCTGGAAAGTGCATCATATATTAAATTTGTTTCTGTCTGTTCCCTAATATAGAAAAAAAAACTGACCTTTGAGCAGTTCATGGGGTAGATTAAATAGTATAGACAGATACGCTACCTTATGGCTAACTAAATAGAAAGAATGGAAAAGAGAGAAGGATGTACTGGGATATAAACGTCTATAAGAGTAGACGCTGCATTTTGGAACCAAATTTGTGTTTTCAGAACCTTTGTTGTAGACGAGAATAAGTACTCTGTGCACCTAACATGAGCTGTGATCTAGTCTTTTCAAACCTTCACTCTAGCTTTCCGCATTTTAAGTAGTGTGCGTCGCCAACTAGGGCTAATGTGGCGTATTGATCTTTCATAGGGAACAGTTGCAATCCAATAACAAGGGACAAGATTGACATCCATGTTCATGATAGTGCACTTCTAACATCCAAGAGCCTTCCTTGGTTTCTCTTCACAATCAACACTTCATCATGTGATGAAGGCAATGAGATGCAAGCAAAAATCCAGAAGTGAAGCTCACTAGTTGGTTCTGCTGTAGTAATACATTACACTAGATGTAATTTACTAGATCTTATGTCTCACATGTAATGCCGCAACTGAATTGAAGTGTGCATATTTGGCATACACATTGATCTTGTGATAGAAAAGAATATCTATAAATGTGTAAAATTCTCATGATATCAGCAAAGGATTAAAGTTGCTGGCCACCATCTATGCAGAAACCAAGTGAACTTACAGAAGTCATTTTAACTCTCTAGGAGATGAATGGAATTCAATATAATTCAGTTAAAGTGCCCATCTGGCCCCCAGCTTCATGTTACGGAAGACGGGGACAAGACAAGACTTGGCCATTTAGGATCATCTTAAATCTCTACCGTAGTTTTTGTCGCATTCCCCTGACGACTAACATCTCTCGGCCTTTAGTCGAATCATTTCCTTGTCGTTTATTCTTTTCCTTTGTATTCAAAAAGTTAGTCGAGATGGTTCATCACTCCACAGCCACCTTAACCCCACCACTCTAAGCAATTAAAAATTTTTAATATCCCTTTCATCCAATTTCGTAGTAAAATCCATATTTTTCTCGTACATCAGAAACTTAAATTTTTCATAACTATACTACCAAGAGCTCCAACTTTACAATTTTCACATATAAAGTGGATTCGGGATCCATCATAGAATACTTGAAGAAACCAATCGATAAGAGGGTCCTTAAAAATATTGTGTTTCTCTTATTTGATCTTTTATTAATCCCTTCAGGTCATTTTTATGAGGAGAAATTCTCTAATTATGGCAGACACAGGATTCAATTTCAGGTATAGTTTGTAGTTTTCACAGGTAACTATCATTATATAAAAGTATGCATAATTTAGAATACTTAAAGAGAACAAATGACAAGTGACAACCACCTCCGCCAACAGTTGCCAGTACAACGAAATTAAGCCAAGCCTAAGCTTTACTAGCAGTCCCTTCACACATGCTTCCATGATTCTGATAGAATTGGAGCTCACCGTGCTTCTATGAAAGAACATGTCACCCGCACACTGTAATGGGTTTCCTATTACATCCAATAATGACATGTGTGAAAAAGATAGCAAGCATAAAACAACGGAGACCTCACTGGCAAGAAAGTAGGTGAATTTACTCTTGGCATTTTATACTTTTTCACAGCTGGTCTTCTCGAAATTCAAATAGCTGGTTACCGAAGGGATCGAACCTGGGACCAATAGATGACATGTAAAAATGGAAACTCCATGGTCATGTTCTACTATTAGCCGACGTATCTCTTGTTTGGAAATGATTGCATTAGTTGTTAACTAATTTTATCAATGGTTAACTAATAGCAGATTATGATCTTGTTTGGTAAATAACTTATTAGCCATTTTTTAGTGGATTGAAGGATTTTAGATGTTTTACCAGGTGAAATCGCTAATAATTATGTTTGGAAATTAACTTATTGGGTTGACGGATTGAACTCAATTTGCTGATTTTGAAAACGCTTATATAAGGAGCGTTTTTCCTCTAGCGGTTGGGAAATTAAGTGACTAAAATATTACTATATATAAAAGTTATTACAAATTACTCAAAGAGAGAGGTAGATAGAGATAGAGATAATAAGATTATTATTTAAACTTAATATTTTTAATTTTAATTTTTGAAGTTGAATTAATATCAAATTTGAGTCAAAGTATACAAAGAGTTATCATCCCATTATATAGTCTTCCTTTAACTTTGAAATAATGGTGTTAACTTCTTTTGCTCTATCTAAATTTTTATAAAAAAATATTAAAAGAAATACTAAGACATAATACTCATATTCTTATAAAATTCTTTTTTAAGTCATGTCCTTATTAGTTATTTTACACATAAATACCTAATACTAAACAGTTACTTTTATCAAATGTCTTTAAATAAACAATTGATGTTATATGTTGGTCAAATTAACTATATTAATCCGCTATCATCTAATCATTGATAGAATTAGCCAACAACGTATGCAATCCAAAGATTGCCAAACAAGGCCTAGCGGATAACACCAACTGTTTATTAAAGATGTTTGATAAAATTAGCTTTTTAGTATTAGTTGTTTATATATAAAATGACTTATAAGGCTATAACTTTAAGAAAATTATAAAAAACATGAGTATTATACCTTAATATTTCATTGAATATTTTCATAAGAATTTATATTTTAGATATTTAATTTTTCAAAAATTAAGTTTATAAATCTAATAAAAATATAAAATTAATGATAATTATTATTATGATCATCATCATCATCTTCATCACATCATCATCATCCAACAAGAATAAGAACATCCCACTACTCACACACATATATATAGCCAAAAAGAAAATTTTTCTTTTTTTTTATTGTTTCATCTTCCGGAGTTTAAGAAGATGTTGGACATTATATTAAAAAAATATATAAAACAAGGTGATAGGGACAAGGAAGAGAGGAACATAGTGTGGGTAGGAGACAATTGACTTTTTGCATATTAAAGCATCAGAACGCTCTAATATATTAGTTTTTTTAAAATTAACTGATCAGGTTTAATCCATCAACTCAATCAGCTGATTATTAAATATATCTATTAGCTGTTTGATTATATCAAACAATTAAAACCTTTTAATCTGTTAAAAAAATAACTGGTAAGCCATTTTATATATCCAACAAGGCCAAAATCAGAGGATCAGTTGTTTTAACTAGAATTTGTCTATCGGATATTGGAATTACTTACTAGACTTTATAATAACTAAGAAACCACTAGTTATTTACCAACACTAGGGACCCTGTGTAGCACCCCCTTACCGCAGAGTACACACCGAGACGCCCGAAGGTCATTCCGGTACATATTCCAGGATAAAGGCGCACTACGATAATTTACTACACTAACTCCTCATGGCATCACATTAAATATTGCTTAAAAAAACATCAATATGAAATCCATAATAATTTGAAACCAAAAGTTTCCTCATTCATTACTCCAAACCAGAACTTTACAATGTCATTTTCAATTCTTAATATACAAAGATCTACCAGGTCTATTATAAAGCACTACAAACTGAGGAAACTATACACAAGCTAACTATGCCACCCAAAACTTTCCAGTCCAGCTAACCGACCTTTGCGCCATGGCGTCCTTTTCAATTTCACTCTACGCGGTAGAGGAGCCATGGCCCATTTCGAATTGTATGTATTTGAAAAAGGATTATTACTGAAATTGGGCCCTGATTGATCATTAAAATTGTTTTGATTGTACTGCATTGAAAACAATGTGTTATCGACTTTTAACTTTATTTGGCCCAAACTGAAAATGGATTTCCGCAATGTTAGTGGTTCAAAAAAAATTTATACCGATATACGAGTGATTGACTGGTTTAGCAAGCTACCTTCGCGGGCACGGACTCGGATATCACCGTCGATATCGGGTTCGGGTCTTGCGGAGGTGGGATGCTACACCCTGAAGGGCACATAGGGAAAGTATAACAACCAACTAGCTAAAACAACACCTTTGAACAGACCATCAACTAACCAAAGTTGGATTGTAGACTGCTACAGTGTCTGGTAGATTATTGTGAAACAACATAGGAACCTTGTGACTATTAGTAAGTTCCAAGTATGATGGCCGAGACATAAAGCCCTTCTCTCCACAGGCACATAACTCTCAGCTTTCCTCTTAGGAACCTTACACCCTCACAACTCTTTTTTCCCTTTGAAATAATAGTCGTAACAGTACCTACACTCGTTTTATGTAGTCATAGACTGCCTTAGACTTTCTTATATATAAGATCCTTAGAAGAGGTAAGTGTAGAGCATACTTGTCTCTGTATAATGACAGATAGTAACATTACTTAAGACTTAAGCTTTCAGAAGAGGAAGAACTTAGTGAGGATGGAAAACACACAAACTAATATTCATTGAAATCAAACGTTGAACTTCTACCTTCTTACAATGGAAGAGGAACCTTGCTTTTATAGGTGAAGCAAGGGTAGAAAAGTAAAACACTCAAAAGACATACTGATTACAACTTTAAAAAAGAAAGCATCTTTAAGTACAATCATCATACCTTTCACAAAGCTACTTTGAAAAAGGAAACAACTTTCTAAAAAACAAACAGTATGATGATAAGGAGGAATCTTACATAGTGATTTATGGGCCATAAAGATTCTCTTTCATCAAAAGACTCAAAAGAAGAAAATACCTAAAAAGATGAGGTCCACTTTAGAGTGCTAAAGTGAGGTTATTGTCACATTCAGATTCATTCGACAATGCATGTCATTGTCAATTTGCTCAAGAATGTGGCTAATATTAGTTGTAGTCCAAGTAAAAGGCCATAGGATAGAAATAGAAATGGGGTCTTGAACAAGGCTCGATGGTACGCTGGAAGCTATAGACTTACGACATGTAGGGCAAGGAACTTGAAAATTGATAACCTTAGAGGGAGTCACCGATGTCCAATGGTCAAATGATGGAGTAAGAATTGGTGCGAGAAGAGCATTATTTCCAAAATATGGACCAAGAGATTTATAGATGTTGGATGGAGACAGGCTCGAGGGTTAATTGAGTTGGTCTAAGAAAGAATGTAAATTTGTCATTGACTGTGTGCATTTTGTAGACCAATCAAGGGTGGTTCGCCAATGTTGAAGATGATTTAATGTACACAAATGTCTAGAAGTACTCATACAGTAAGGACGGTGTATGATATAAATGGCATAAACTTTGTGATCAGATAAAGCAATGTCCCATAAACAATAATGAGTTAATAGTTCAGACATGTCCACACGCCATTTGGATAATGGTTGAAACCATTCTAAAAGAGTCCATAAATGAGAGTTGAAATTTGTAGGATCAGATAAATGACGATAAACATAGAGGGGTGACAGAGAGATAGAGCAAACGTATAAGGCAGACAAAGCCTAAAGATGCCACAAGGTAGTATCGTGGAGAGTATCATAAAGATTATACATTAGTTTGCAGGGAGCAAGAGCATCAAAATAACCAGGAGTGGGTAAAATATCAAATTTGAGAAGTCTGAGATGAAGATAACAAAACAAACTTTAATGAAGAAGGGGGAAGAGGTCTACAACAGTGGTTAGAGGAGTAGAAAACAAAAAGGGGAAATCTTTTTTAAATTTTGCAAACTTAGGAAACTACATAAGCCAAAAAAGAGGAATAGAATGTCTTAGAGAAGAGGAAAGAAATAAGATAGGTTTGGTAGGTCTAAAGAGAAAATTAGCAAGTGCGTTTTGGAGACCTTTAATATGAAAAATGGAGAATTTATAACAAGAAAAACATTCCTGTCAATAAAGCAATTGACTATTGGGAAGATATTTCTTGGGTTGATCAAGAATCTTGGGAAATGAAGTGTTATCCATTCAATGACAAAGTGATAAGGAGCAAGGTGGAAAGCAAACTTTTCAATACCTCTTTTAACAGTTAAGATCTTTTTGTAACTGATGTGGTACTGACATTCAGAGGTACGAAATTGGCCACTTGCATGACCACAATAATGGCGCTTGTTATTGATTTCTTTGATAGGCACAATACCCTAATAATGGCCACCAGTATATGTCTGTATTATGCATTGTCCCATGTTAGGAATTTTTAAAGGTGGAGGATCTTAACAGATATGCTTTAAATGCTAGACAACCTTTGTTTGTTCTAAATGCCAAAGTGGTGGATTCTTTTTGAGCAAAACTTGGATAAACATGAAGTGTAAGCTGCCACATGTGGTATGAACTCACAAATGTAATTAACAATCTTGATGAATTGTTGTATTTGTTTCACAGTGAGATTTTCATCAAGAAAGTGTAACAACTCTTGTGTAATATGTGTACCAGGCTGGTAGAATCCATATTTGAAATGCATACCTAGAAATTCAATCTCCTTTGTACCAGTGATACTTTTAGAGGCTGAAAGCATGATGTCATACTGTTTAGTAAGATCTAATAATTGTTGAAGTAAGGACTGATGTTCCTCATAGATCTTTAAGAACAAAAGAATGCCATCAATGTAAATGATTACACTGTCGAGGATAGGCTCCTAGATCTTAGTCATGGTTCTTTGAAACAGAATGCAGTTTTGTACCGCTCAGTCAAGTTAACTCTCAATTGTCAAAATCTTACCTTAAGATCAAACTTGGAAAAGACAACAACTTCTTTTTAAAATAGTACCTGAATACTGATCTTAGGGAGAGGAAACTTGTCATCTTGCAGGAATGCATTCAGAGGCTTGTAATCAATCACCAATCTCTTTTTACCACACTTTTGCCTTGAATGTTTGTCACATAGAATGTCTGGCAAGCCCAATCTGACTTTGTGGGCTCAATGGGTCCTTGCTTCAGAACGATAACACACTTGGCTTATGCGAGTTTGAGGTCATCAGGGTTCATCCCTGGATATGTAGCTTTCGTAGGATTGATATCCTTATTCTTTTTTAAAGGTAGACTTATGAAAAAATCAGCATTTTTTCAAAAAGGATATGGATGAGAATACTGTGCATATGATTTAGGACAGTAGTCTAACTGTTTATCTCGCAATGAGGTATATGGTGTAGGAACTTGAGAAAGTTCAAACACATTTTTCACTTTAGTGTAGGGACTATAAAATGATCGATACCTGAGGCTTGTAGGTAGGATCTGTAAAAGTGAGGCTTTGTTGTATACATCCATACCAATGAGAATATCTGGGCTAGGTAGATTGCTGCCAAGCACTTTAGTCCGAACTATACACTGTGGAAAGAATCATATCCCGATCTTTCTCTTTGTAATTAACACAATCTTAAATGAATTGCCATCTGCAATAGAAAGTACTCATCATGTGAGGTCCATGCCTCAGAAGGTAAAATGTTAGGCTTCATAATCGTACGGCTAGATCTAGTATCCATAAATCCAATAGCTTTGATGGGGCGATCATATTTGTCTTGTATGAAGAGTTGGATCTTGACATATGGTCGTTGGAATGAGTACGATCTAATTTCATGCAGTTCTACTGTAGCATGTATAGAGAATCATCCCCAGGAGAGATAGAGGAATTAGAGGATTCATCTTCAAAGGTCATAACAAAAACAACAAACTTAGTGTCTTCATCTTCAGTGGATTGTTCCTCAATAAGATCTTCAAAGTTATTAGAAGAATGAATAGGCAAAATTGATTGTATTTGTTTCAATAACTTAACATCTCTCTTGCTTTTATGATGATAGGTTCGTGCAAAGTATCCTGGTTATCCACAAAGAAAACATCGATCAACTTTCTGAGAATGATGGGAATTTTTCTTGAAGAATTGAACAAACTTTCGTTTTATTCCATCTTATATCATATAAGTTTTCCTTAAGGGCTTGTAACATTCCATTTATCTGAGGAACTTTCATTGATGATAGACATGATTGCGATGACATTTCTTATTGTTGCTACAATCATAGTTCTTTTTGTCTTTGCACTTAATTTGAAGATAAGGCTTTTTGCAAGCCTGTTTCAGAAGCGGACCATTTTTAACGATGTTCTTAAATAAGGTGTGTTGATCATAAAGCTTATCAAGAGAGGCTAAAGCAAGCTGGTAGATTTCTCTAAAAGATATATTAGCAATATCTCTTTGTAAAGAAACAATGGTCCATTGTAGCTCTGGTTGCAGTTGATCTGGAAGGGATGAGATAAAAGTATATCGAAGATTAACATCATTCCATTCATTCAAAAGATAATAATTTTTTCGTACTTAAAAATGCTTCTGTAAATCACGTTTGTCAAGTGAACAACATTTCATTGTAAAATACTCCTAAAGGATCTGCTTATCTATAAGCTAAAAGTAACCAATGAATTCCTTATGAATTATTCCAAGAAAAGCTCCAGCTATAGTGACTTGGATATATTGAAGTCTTCGATAGTCATCAATACTTTGCCACCATTCTCGCAAGCACCAGTGAAACGAGAAGTAAACTCAAACAACATATCCTGTAAAGGATTATTCGGTTGAGTCATTGAAGATTTATCCATACACAAAATTCATGTAAGCGATCTCTCCATTTCATTGGGTGAAAATCATCAAAAGTAAACCAAGGTCTTGAAGTAGGCTTGGTCTATGCAGCTGGTGTTGCTTGTGTTGCTGGTGTAGGTCTGAAAGGTTCAATACCTATGGATTTAGCTTCACTTATTTATGGTTCAGCTTCAGTAGGTTCATACATAGTCATCAGAACGTGTGCTAAGTCTGATAGATAAGCTAGTTGTGCTGAGGAATCAGAAGATGGTTCAGAGATCTGTTTAGATGATGACCCAAAAATTGTTACAGAGATTTCAGGTATTGGGATAGAGACTTCTGATTGAACAAAGGAATCTTTTGCAGTAGGTGTAGTTCAAGAGTTGCTATGAACTCTGTCAGAGGCACTTTATCCTTCCCAGTAGAAGTGGAAGGTTGAGACTTTGGTGGAGAAGTGGGAGGTGTTTGGATCTGTAATGGTTTACTCCACTGGTTAATTGATTCAAGTTTAATATATGAAGGTGATGACTCAAGAACTTGTTCAGGCTTTGGTTTTGACTTTGGTTTTGGCTTTCTAGGTTTTGTTTGAGCTACCTGAGGATGTGTATGTTGTCTAATCAAAGGATAGTTGAACTTGAAGACCTTTGAATAGTCAGCTTCTTTCGGGTACATCTGATACAGAGGAGGGGTGTATACTGACTGTATATTTGGAAATAATGAAGAGGATGAGCCATATTGTTAGGCCTTGCCCTATTTTGCTTTAAATTGATTAATTGATTTATTTGTGTTTAAATTGTTTAATTGATTATTATGATTGAATTATGGTTTGAAATTTGAGAAATTGTTTTGATTAGAATTTGAATTGAAATATAAGAGTTAGGTGGAGTTAGAATTAATATGGTATGTTAGGTGGGTTAGTATTAATGAAGTAAATGTTTTGTATTAAATGAGATGAGATTTAGTAGTTAGTTGGAAGTGAACTAAGTAGTTAGGTTAGTTAGAGGGCAACTAAGGGTATAGTTGGAAGTTCCTAGTAAGTGAAGGGCATAAATGGAAATCCAAGAGAAATAAAAGAACAAAATTTAGAGAGGAGGGGGGTAGATTGTCGTGAACTACCCAAGGAGAAGAGAAGAATACGAAGAAGAAGAAAGGAGAAGAAGAAAAGAAGAAGAAAAAGAAGGAAGAAATCAAGGGGAAAAGCTTAGATCCAAGGTTTTTAGGTAAGTTCCAACTCTTTCCTAGTAGTTTTGTTGAGAAATGAGTAGGTTTTGGTGTTGAAGAAAAAGTTAAGAGAGAGAAATCCCAAGGTTGAAGATGATGAATAGTGATTTATAGGGTTTTGGATTGTTCTTCCTTTAGGTTGAGTTCTCTAGCTTAAATGAAGTGTGGAAAGGTTAGATTAAAGCTTGTTTGAAGTTGTGTAAAATTTCTAGGGTTTTGTCCATGGGAATTTCGAAAATTTTAGAGTATTAATGGTAGTTGTGTTGTGTTTAGGCAACCAAAGAGCCATCCAAGAGCAAGAAGAAGGAAGCCATTAATCTTGGAAATTTTCCAGATTTTTGAGGTGGGTAAAACCTTTCTAGTT
>JAOSBP010000008.1:10928022-10955782 GCA_027563825.1 Erythroxylum mucronatum | reverse complement strand
AGCCCAATTCCTTTATGTTATTTCTCTTCAAAATAATGAAAATAGATTTATGTTTTAAAAATAATTTAATTTTGATACAAGTTAAATTATTTTTAAAATTATTTTTTTCTTTCTATTGAATTAATTATATAATTCTTGATATAAAATTTTGCAATGATTAATAAATTTAACCGGTTCAATCATAAAAACTTTTAATTGTCTAATTTTTTGTTTTGATTTATTTTAATAATTTTTATTATTAAAAACTGATGAGTTTATTAATTAATTAGTCAATTTTTATAAATTAATATATTCTTATAAATTAAAATAAATCAATTTTATTTTATTTAATAATTTTTAATTAAACTTTAAAATCTTTAACAATTTCTTTCAATCTTATTTTAAAATTTTTTATTTTATTTAATTTTTAGTAAATTTTATTACAATTTAATAAACCTTTTTCATTATATTACTGATTTAACTTTGAGATGGCGCTTGGTTTGAGGGTTTGAGAACGAATGAATGAAATAATTGTAAAAAATAATGTGTACTTTAAAGTTTTCAATTTCAGGAGAATAGATTTATCCCATTAAATTTGGGAATCTACTAAACCACTAAGGGAGGTGAGTATCAAATTTTTATTCCAATTTAAGTTTTTATCATGTTTATTTTTTACTTTTTTATCCTTAGCTTTTGCCCTACCATCTTCTTTATTTCCTTATCGCCTCTCAATTCCTTACGATCTCTGATCCTGCCTTATTATGTCTCATCAATAAAGGAATTTTTTATTCTATAACTTTAGGTATATTTTATAAAATCCCTCATTTTAATGTGATGTTAAATGAACTGGATAGAACCTAATTTCATCTAATTATAAATAGAGCTTTTGCTCCTTTTTTTATATTCTCGTTTTATACTTTAATTAAGAGAATAATTAACCTGCCGTATGATTTGATGATGTGAAAGTGCACACGGTGGTTATAGATTAAACGTGAACGCTTAGAGTCTGTTTGGAAAGCCATGATTTGAATTCAATCGTGGGATTGAATTCAAATCAATGGTTTGTGGTTGGGTCGGCCATACAAGGCCCAATTCCAAGCCCAGACATCGACGGCCCAGTCAGACGGCCTAGTCGTAGGTGATCATCTCTCATGCAAACACCAAGACCTACGTAAAGACCTAAACCTAGCAATTATCTCGTATATAAGGTGTGATTTCGACATGATACAGGTACGGCATTACAACCCTAGTTTTCCCTATTATTAGCAACCAATACCCTCTCCAAAAGACTAACTTGAGCGTCGGAGGGGCCTTCCCGGAAACAACCCCCGGCGTGCCTTGCTTGTTTTGCAGGTATTCAGCAACCATAATCTTACAAGGTCATGGATCCAAATAACAACGTCCAGCCCCAACAGAATCTGGCAGAACCAAATATTATTTTAGATTTTGTTGATTTTGATCAGTTTACCATGCATCATTCGAATAATTATGATTAGTCGTTCCATTTCTTTAAATTATTTTTGTATCATTGGATGTGTATCAGATCTTAGTGTGATGTGCCTTGGTTAGAATAAACCTTCAATTTCATGCTAAGTACTTTAAATGCGACGCAAATGCCTAGTATGTTGACAATTTTTTTGAGCTATATTATCCTTCCAATCAACAAGTGATTCTCTTAACATATATATGACTTGTCCTTTGTTATTAAAACATAACCCTAATATAGACTCGGTATCAAAAAAAATTATATAATTGCTATGAATTTACATCTTTTTGCACAAATTACTTACCGTAAAAAATTGATATTTCAGTACACAGAAAGGGTTTTATACATTTGCAACTTTGGTAGTGATCAAATAGTTATAACGAAGAATTTGTATAACAAGATCTCCTCTAAGCACGATTACTTATCCAACTATTATATTTAGTTATAATATGAAGCAGTTTGCAAAACCAAAATAGCCCCTATTTTTGCGTGCAATCTGCATCTATTCATACGCACCGCAATGCATCGAGTGTACAATAGGCAAACTCTTATCTTCCTCTTACCTTTCCTATCCCTCAAACTTTTGACAAGATTACTCATAATAAGTAGACAAATTAATTAAAACATTGAAAACTTTTGTAGCTTTAAATATCTCAGTCGACAAAAGTTCATGCACTTGATTTGACATACCTGGTTGCCTTAGTGTTGAATACGTGTCGTATGAGAGAAAGTGCAGGCTGCCAGGATCATATCCCTCTTCAAAAACAATAACACACACGAGAAGGCTAAAACACTTTTCTTCTAAATAATTTTCTAGTTGTTCACAAACACAAGGCATGTCAATGTGTAATTTGTCATGCTCCACTAAACACACAAGGTACATATTTTTCTGCGAACTATTTATCTGTTATACTTCTCAAAAATACTATTTAGCTGTTATATATATATATGCATCAAATCATTGCTTCCAGCGAATATTGATTCATATTTATTTATTATAATTTGTGGTAGATTGATTTTGGGAAAATATCTTCCCTTCCCTCAGTGACCCTAAAAAAGAGAATTAGTATTCTTCATAAAACAACCATGCAAGTCAATAATATATATAGGTCTATACAACTCCTTCCGTAAACCATCAAGTGATTAATAACTATGAGTAGCTTTATTTATTACCTACTCCCTCAATTTTTCTTTTAAAATTATGCATAATAGTCCTTAATTTTCTCATATATCCTTAAATTCTCCCTTATACTTTATTAAAGTTAGACTGTGTCTAGTGGAAATGACTCTGATCTTAGTTTTACAATGACTTGGAAATCGTCCAATTGAAATTTTGACAACACAAATGTGATCCGTTTTGGAATTCATCAATTGCCAATTGTAGTGTTCAAATTGTCACTTATGCACAATATACACTTGCACACTATATCTATGTCTTCTTTCTTACTTATATCACAAATGTTTTCTTGTACACAGTAGCATTAATTCATCTTTTCACGGAAACTCCTTTTTTCCGGAACTCTAAAGTGTACAACACATGATGCAACATTCCAACCTCATTTACCATTTTGTGGGTGGCATTTGAAATAACAAACTTGGCATCAATTTTAAAATAATCTCAACTTTAACCCTCACATACATAGGCACAAGTAGAGATAATCATGTCACAAGGGTATATTTCTGAATACATTCTGTTACCATATGAAAAGCTGTCAGACCAATATATTATTTCATCTTATAGTTGTAACACAAAAAATAATAAGCAATTGTATGTACGTTTCATCTTCGTTCGTAAACAAACAGTCAATATATATAAACTTCTGACGTTGGTTAATTTAATAAAGACTATAATTCAAGTGGTGCTATATTAATATGCTCCAAGTATTTCTGCGCTAACACAACATTGACTTATCCTGTATATATATATTCCTTGTAGCCTAATGGCGAAAGCAATCAGAATCAGATGTCTGAACACGTAGTTATCTATTCATCGTTTAGTTATGTGAAACCACAGGTCAAAAGCTAAAGTAGTTCTGGGATAACGCATAAATAAAGAAATGCAACAGATGCTGATTTATTGCAGGAAGGGATATATATCTTTTTACAGGTCATCTTAGCTAGTTTAGCTTTGCAGGAAGGTTTCAAGATCTACTATTATATTAAGGGCTACTTTTGTTGCGTTGTGGACTTAAGTTGAGGAATATTAGCTCAGAGATGCTTTTCCATCCTCTAAAAAATCCGGTCGAGGGGCTTATTCTTAGAGTTTTATGGAGGGTGAGGTGACAGAATCAAGTCATTTTCGTCACGCGCAAGTAGGGGTAGTCTAAAGAATTGGGAACAGTTGCGTATCAATAACAAGGGACAAGATAGATAACCATGTTCGCCGTAGTGGACTCCTGACATCCAACAATCCCCTCACGATCAATTTGTTAATCATGGAAAAAGTAATCTTAATTAATGAGACGCAAGCACAAATCCTAAAATCAAGATTACTAGGCCATTCTGCTGTATTAATTCCTAAAAGAGAGGTAATCAGATGACGCGTAATGATGCAACTGAATTGAAGGATGCATCTATCCATCTTTCTTATTCTCTCAGTCTCTATTTATATATGTATATATATTGAAAGTATCTTCTATTTATGAATAAAATTCTGAGAGGGTAAAATTCTGAGAGGGTCTTTACTAGATCTTTACTATTGATAACTACGGAAGTTGTTGGCCAACATGTATTGTATGGTTAGTCGACCTCTTTCAGAAACCAAGTGAACTTACACAAGTCATTTTTAACTCTCTTTTAGACGAGTGAATTCGATATAATTCAGCTGAAGTGGCTATTGGGTTCCCCATCTTCATTCTTCAACTGTGACCTGGAACTGCTACCAAGCTCACCAAAAGACAGAGACAAGACAAGAATGAGCCATGGAGGACCATATCTTAAATCTCTATCGTAGATTTTTGTCACACTACTAACCCAGATAAGAATAACATCTTTCAGCCTTTTAAGTAGAACCATTCCAAGTTTTAGTAGCTAGGGTTTATTCTTTTCCCTTATATGCGAAAAAAAGGTAGTAGGGATCATTCCACAACAACCAGATCCCCACCACCTTCACCAAAAACAGTTTCAGAACAACAAAATCCGGAGTCTAAGTGTTGCAAACAGTCGCTTCACACATGCTTCCATGATTATGATAGAATTTGATCTCATCAAGTTTCACTGAAGGAAAATGCCACACCAAACTTGTAATGGGTCTCTTACTAGTCAAAATTCAATAATGGCACGACTGAAAAAGATAGAAGCATAGCAACAGAGACCCCACTGCCAAGAGAGTAAGGTGGAAACAAAGGAATTTACACTTGGCATATATTCCTTCTTCACAGCTAGTCTTCTGGAAATTCAAGTAGCTAGACACCAAATGGATCGAACCTGGGACCACTACATGCCATGTTAAAATGATAACTTGACTATCCTGTTGTATTATTTGCTAAGGATATTCTCTTTTGAAACAAGATAGGATGACCAGTTTATTTAGCTGGCCAGTCCACTGAAAATTCATCAGCTATAATTTTCCCGTTGGGTTGCGCAAGTAGCTACTATGGTTTCTGATAACTAACAAACCGGTAGTTATTTCTTCCATGATTGACCGTCAATAGATACTCAAATAAGAGATGCCAATCAATGCACTATAATTAACAATCATATCATGCATATATAGATTATGACATATAAAGATGAAAAGTCCCACTCTTTAATATCGATGTCCTCTTCGAGTAATTGAAATTGTAGTTCTTTCTGTAAACTCAAAATAACCTTATAAGAAATTGAGGATAGTTTACCATTTGCATCATGAAATTGAAAATAATTGAAGACCTTAATTTTTCGGGCGCGTAACATCTGCATAAATTCTGATTACTTCAGTTACCTACAATCATGCAGCTCCTTTTTCAGAAACTCATGTTGATGATAAATGGTTACAGATGTATCATTAAAACAGAACCAACGAGCAAGAAGAAATATAAGCATATAGTTCTTTCCAGGGAAGTGGTTTGTACGGTCATACTAAATCTGGTGAGAAGCATAAAGAAGCCACTCCTCAAGGTCCTTAATGTTGTGCCTCAATTACACATCTCTAGATGCCAGGCTGCATTATTCGTTTTGTTAGCCACCAAATTATTAATATATACTTTTAAGTCAGCTTTTGCGTATATTTAGATAGAATTGATACCATATTTCCCCAAGAATCGATTTTTTTGAATTATTGTTTTAGATATATAACTCGCGAGAAATTCCTTTGACACAATTTCCTCTAAAAGTTAAACCTGAGGCTGAGGTAATAAAGTGGGAAATAATCCTATCTACCATATTGGCCAATCCCTCGCACTAAAGACCTCAAGTTTAATCACTAGTCATATACACTGATTACTGAGCAACTCGGCAATTCAGCAGAAACAATAGATAGGTTACTGTCTATAAAGGTCCAAACTACTTACAGAAAACGTAGTGTGCTAGTCAGCTATGTCATGCTTGCAAGATGACTCATTATGAATTATCAGTTTTTGATGATAGTGGAGACAACAAATCTTGATTATATCTTTTATAACTTGTTTAAGAATCACTTGTTCATGAGGCTACAGGATATCGCAAGAGATATTATTATTAGACACAATCTATACGAAAGCTTAAATCCAGTAATGCATTTTGTTGCATAGAAGTCCTTGTCCTTATTAATTATTCATTTGATCAATACATAGGCCTTTAAACATCTCCTACTTGTACTGCAGCCATGCATCATCAGAATGATTAGCATTACTCAAACAATTTGTATCTTTTTATTCAATTTTTAGTGAGATTAATAATAATTAAATGTTAAGTAAATTTTAATTTAGAGATCAATTACGTAAATAATTATCTTAATATCTTTTACAATATCTACTAATAAAAACTAATTATATTTTATTAAAATAAACATTTGTAAAATTTTGTTTATAAATTAATATCTATTTTTGGCATATATTTTAATTATTAAAACTAATTTATTATTATACATAAGTGTTTGATATTTAAAAAAATCATAAATAACCTATTTTAAAAATTACATAATTTAAATATAAAATAGTTATTTAAATAATAATTAATTTAATTTTTAGATTAATTTTAATAACAAATTGGTTTACTGATAATTAAATAATATATATTTAATTAATAATAAAATCATATTATAACAACAAATTAAAATGAGTTTTCATTTAATTTGTTATAAAACTAAAAGATAAAAAGAAAATTAAAAATCCAAATGAACTGATTTTTTTTAAAAAAAAGTAAAAAGGGAACTAACTAAAGTAGCCTACATTTTTATTGGATCTTCTGGCTCTTGAGTCTTGTCTAAAGTAATGATCCGGATTTAGTTTACAGTGGACCCCACAAATCAAAGAATTAGAAAAGTTATTGACCTTTTTAAGCGATTGCTTGTAGTGTAGTGTGTCAGAATGGTTTCGTTAGGTGATAGTAATTACTATTTTATTTTATCAGCCTAACTACTTTCCGTTTGCTGCAAGAGCACGTTGATTATGTAATGCAAGGGTTTAACGTCAGGGAATACGTTTTATGTTGTTCTAGAAACTGAAAAGGGATCAGGAGTTTGGAGTTTGGTTATAGAAGATAATATTACTAGTCCATGCATGTCAAACTAAAGAACTCGATCGATCGATACATTTTGTATCGATAAATATACCAAATATTAGATTTCTCATTTAACATAATGTGTGAAATTTTCTGTCTATTATCATACACATAATATATAGAAAATAAATAAAATTGCTAATTTTAAAATTAAAATGTAAAAAAAAAAAGAGCAAAAGTGTTACTTTTAAAGGATGTACAAACTATTAAATGAATTATATAGCATCTGTATAGATATTATTTTGTATATCTTCCATCCAAAAATAAAGATATACAAAATATAGTAATTACTATTCTGAAAATTCATATTAATTGTAATCATACGAGTATATAATTCCACATAAATAAAATAAAAATAAAGAATACGGTCCAAAATTAAAAGAAAATTTTTTAAGTATGAAATATAGATTTTTATGCTAGAAAACCGAAACTTATCTTAAATGTCATACACAAAACGTTCACACCTTTGAACTATTATATCATTACTATTAACATCATTGATTTGTAATAAATAAAATATACAAACTATATTATTTCCTAGTTTATCTTTATTCAGATCACTAAAATAAATAAATAAATAAATAATCACATACCCCTTTTGTTTTCCCTGCCGTGAACTGTTTCCTAATTCTTTATAAATTTATCAAATCGTACCATCTTGGTAAAAAAGAAAGAAATGAACTACATTCAGCCAGCTGGATAGTTTGCATCAGCAGTTGTCACCGTCCAATAATAAGCCCTCCATCTGTCTCTTTTCCATCTTGTGCAAGTGCGTCCCTCTTCTCTTCCTTGAATTTCTCTCGACCTCTCCTTTACGTTGTGGGACGGCAGAGCCACATCACAGGTAATTTGGGTTCCAAATTCTATCAGAGACTGACAAGTCTCTATTGTAAAAGATTACAGATTTTTAAAATGCCAAGTCTCTGTTTTAGTTAACAACCTACGACATTAAGGCCATCCATCGATAAACATTAATAATCTTAAACTTCGGCTCTAGCATTCAACCCAATTGTAATTTGCACATAGTTTTTATTATTTTAAAAAATGTATATAATAAGGCATTTAAGAAAATTATATGAAGTGGTTTAGAAGTTAAAAGAGTTCCTACAATCTATACACGGATTATTAAAGATATGTTTGAAAGTGTAAAGACTAGTGTAAAGATAATAGGAGATACAAAACATTCTTATATCGATATTGAACTACAATAAGACTCCTTATTAAGCTTCTTTTTGTTTGCTGTAATTATGGATAAAATCACCAAAAATATTCAATAACATATTTCTTAGTGCATGTTGTTTGCTAATGATATTATTTTATTGGACAAGACAAAAGAGAGTATCAATGTTAAGTTAGAACTTTGGAAGGATATGATCGACTTAAAATACTTTAAACTGAGCATGACTAAGATTGAATACTTAGAGTGAAACTTTTTATACTATAAGGTGAGCGTCAGATGTGAAGGTAAAAATTAGTTCAGAAGTTATAATGCAAAAAGAGTGTTTTAAGTATTTAGTATCTATCATTTAAAGCAATAAAGAATTGATGAAGATATAATTCACTGTATTAGATCAAGGTGGCTTAAATGAATAAATGCATCAGGAGTTTTATATGACAAGAAGATATCACTTAAGATTAAAGGTAAATTCAATCATTTAGCGATTAAATCAACCATGCTTTATAGGAGGGAGTATTAGCCCATCAAAAAAGTGCATAGTTATAAGTTAATGGTGACAAAAATGAGGATGCTCCGTTGGATGTATAACCTTACTAAAGGAGATAAGGTTATGAATGTATTGGTAAGAGACAAGTTAAAGGTGACTAATATTAATGAAAAATTACGAGAAACAAGGTTTAAGTGGTTTGAACACATTAAGAGAAGATGCCTTGATGCTTTAGCGGGAATATACGAAAAGACTGTATTTAGAGACTGTAAGAAGACAAAAAGGAAGGCTTAAGAAAAACTATGAGAGGTGATTAAGAATGATATGGTTCTATTGAAACTTACCAAGAACATGAATCTCAATAGAAAATTGTGGAGTAGTAGGATATGGATAAATAATATCACATAGAGAGGTCATTCAAGTTCTCATAAATTTTTAAAACATTTTTCTTCTAGTGTTATGTCTTGTATTTAGCATAAATATGTAATATGTAGTAATTTCCTCTCAATTAGTTAGCCTAAACACTTCTCTAATTAGCCTAAATATTTTCTTGTAATGGCTTATTAAATTTATTTATTAATTTGTCTTCTTTCCTATTTGTATATTTATTTACTTGTTTTATTTTTTTATCTTGCTTCTTTGTTCTATATTTATTGTACTATTTATTTTGTTACTTATTTTTATATTTATATTAATATTTTTAATTATTATTATTTTAATATGTATATGCATATTTTTTTTCATCACGTGGGTCTATCAAAAGCACTTTCTCCACCATTTCAGATAAAGTTTTATACTATATGATGAATTTCACATGTCAGAACAAATTTTACCAAGTTGTTATAATCTGTACTTTAATGAAGGCCATCAACAGAAAGGAGACGTTAATGTTGTGAAACTCCAGGTTAATTTCCACCGATAGTGACAAATTCACTTTGACCACTGTTACCTAGGTAAATAGAGTGTGAATGATTGTACTAAAAAATCACACCAGGTAAATTTTCAGGAAAAATTGGAGGGTCACAGACGATCCCACTTAAATACCATTCTCCTAGACAGAATTTTCCTAGACATGTAATTTAATAGCACAATAATTCACTACAACTATACCCGACAATAACCATTAAATACACAAATAAAGAACACCAGGATTTAACGAGGTTCAGTCAATTATGTCTACTTCCTCGGACACTACTAAATTTGTATTTCACTATTTTCTGGAAATAATACAAGTGAAATACTACAAAAGGAGAGAAGAAATTTATCTTATGAAATACAAATTTTGGAATGATTTAACTAAGGAGGGGAGGCTCCTTTTATGGTTTTAGAAACCTCCACCATTTCCACACATTTTCGATGTGGGATTATGGAATGAGCCAAAATATTTAACCAACCAACAAATCTCCACCTTGGCGAATTCCACTTTTTCAAATCTGTCACAAAACTCATTTTTAGTAGTGTTTTCAAATGCGCTTCAAAGCTCTCATCTTCAATTTTTGGCAATATTGATCAAGTCCAAGCAATATTGGAACTTGACAATGATCACCACCTTTGTCAACAAATCAGTTGGATTCTCAGTGGTCTTAATCTTCTGGATTACTACTTTACCTTCTTCCAGAACCTCTCGTACAAAGTGATAACGGACATCAATGTGCTTTGTCCTTGCATGAAAAACTTGGTTCTTTGCTAAATGAATGGCACTTTGACATGCTTCTGTTCAATTCCCAATTTGTCAAGCAATCCTTGAAGCCAAATTGTCTCCTTCACAGCCTCTGTAATTGTCATATTCTCTGCCTTTGTAGTTGACAAAGCAACTGTTGACTGTAAGGTAGGCCTCCAACTGATTAGTGCTTTTGCAAGAGTAAACACATAGCTAGTAGTTAATCAACTTTTATCTAAATCACTGGCATAGTCGAAATCACAATATCTAACTACACATTGACCATCTTGCTTATCCTACTGAAATACTAAGCCAACATCTACAATGTTCAGAATGTACCGTAGAATCCATTTCACAGCTTGCCAATGTTCCTTTCCAGGATCATGGATATACCTGCTCACAATCTCAACTGCCTGTGAAATGTCGGGCCTTGTACACACCATAGCATACATCAAGTTACCAACCACATTTGCACACGGTACCTTAGCCATGTACTCTTGTTCTACATCTTTCTTTGGAGATAGAGATGTACTGAGCTTTATATGAGGAGCGAGCGAAGTACTAACAGGTTTTGACTTCTTATTCATGCCAAAACGTTGTAGTTCCTTTTTTCAAGCATTGTTTTTGAGTCAAACAAAGTCTCCCCAACTGTCTGTCTCTACTTATCTCCATGCTAAAAATTTTCTTGGCTTCACCAAGATCCTTCATTTCAAAGTCCTAATTAAACTGAATCTTCAGTCTCTCAATTTCTCTTTGATTCTTTGAAGCTATTAATATATCATCAACATACAGGAGAAGATAGATGTAGGATCCATCTTGTAGCTTGCGAAAATACATACAGTGATCATATTTACTTCTTGTGTTCTTTTGCCACATTATAAACTTGACAAATCACTTGTACCACTGCCTCAAAGATTGCTTCAATCCATACAAAGATTTTTCAAGCTTGCACACCATATTCTCTTTTCTAGAAACTTTAAAACCTTCAGGCTGAGTCATATAGATTTTCTTTTCTAAGTCTCCATGTACAAACGCAGTTTTTACATCCAATTGAACTAGTTCCATATCAAACTGTGCTGCCCAAGCCAACAAAATTCGAATGGAAGAATGTTTTACAACTGGAGAGAAAACTTCATTATAATCAATTCCCTTCGTCTGAGCATAGCCTTTGGCCACCAGCCTTGCTTTGTAGCGAATATTATCCTTATCAGGAAATCCAACTTTCTTTGTATATACCCATTTGCATCCAATTTCCTTCTTTCCCTTTGGGAGACTAGCTAGCTTCCACGTCTGATTCCTATGAAGGGAATGTATTTCTTCATTCATGGCTATCCTCCACATATTTTCTTTTGAACTTTGGACTTCTTCCTTATGAGTTGTAGGAATGTCATCAATTTCAATTAGAGATACATATGCCACCATATTAGCATAACGAGCAGGTACTTGAATATTCCTTTTTAGCTTTCCCAATGCAATTGGTAATTGTTGTTGTGGAGGTTCTTGGGTTGGAATCTCTTCTTCATCTGGCTCCTCTTTTACCATAGGAGTTTCTACATCTGCTTCATCATTTGCTGGGGTAACAATTCTTCCTTCAAACTTCACCTATTTTGGAGTACCATCTGTCTGTTTAACATTTTCAATTATCACCTTTCTTAACATGGTAAATTTGTTAAAGGTAACATCCCTACTGAAATTTATTTTCTTTGACTCTGGGTACCAAAGACGATATTCTTTCACACCAGAGGTGATCCCCACAAAAATTGTTTTCTTTGCACGTGGGTCCAATTTTGACTCCTTAACATGATAGTATGTAGTAGAACCAAGCACATGTAAGGAACCATAATCTATAGTAAGTTTGCCAAACCATTTTTCCAATGGTGTTTTACCACCAATAGCAGTTGACGGAAGGCGATTGATGAGATGACAAGCATATGTAACAACCTGAACCCAAAATTTTCTGCTCAACCCAACATTAGACAACATACACTGAACTTTCTCCAATAATGTTCGGTTCATATGTTCTGCCACCTCATTTTGTTGTGGTGTATTCCTGACTGTGAAGTGTCTGACAATACCTCATCTTCACAACTTTTATAAATGGATCACTCCTATACTCCCCACCATTATCTGTACGGAGACGCTTGATTCTTCTGCCTATTTGAGTTTTCACCATCTTCTTCCATTTGAGGAAAACTTTAAGCACTTCATCCTTAGTCTTTATAGTATACACCCATACTTTTCGAGAAAAATCATCAACAAAGGTCACATAATAGTGTTTTCCTCCCAAAGAAGCTGTTTTGAAAGGTCCCCACACATCAGAGTGAACATAATCCAAAATACCCTTCGTATCATGGATTGCAGTGCTGAATTTCACTTTTATCTGCTTCCCTTTGACACAATGTTCACAAAGGTCTAATTTGCAGGCCCGTACTCCTTTCAACAATTCTTGATTTACTAATATCTTCAAGGATCTTTCACCTGCATGTCCCAAGCGTATATGCCATAACCTAGTTGCTTGTAGCTCTTGATCATCATCAAAAGCTATTATTGTTATTCCAATAACTGCATTACCCCAGTAATAATACAGGTTATTGTTTCTTAGAATTCCTTTCATTACCACGAGTGCACCAGAGATGACTTTCATTACTCCATTTACTGCATTTATAGTGTAGCCCTTTAATTCTAGGACTCTAACAGAAATGAGATTATTCGTCAAACTTGGCACGTATCTGACATCTGTCAAAGTCCTGGTTGTTTCATCGTGATTCCTTAAACAAATTGAACCAATCTTAAACAAATTGAACCGATCCTATTTGTTGTGCAGGGATTGTCATTTGCTGTGTAAACAACTCCACCTTCTAACTCTCTAAAATTAGAGAACCAATCCTGATTGGGACACTTATAATGGCTACAGCCTGAATCGAGCAACCATGGACTAGAAGGGCTTATTGAGGATGTAACAACCAATAAAAGATCCGAGTCTTCATCTTCACACTCAACAATATTCGAATTTACAACAGCCTTTCCCTTATAAGGTTTGTTTTTATTCTTCAGCTTTGGGCAATCATTTTTCCAATGCCCTCTTTCCTGACAAAAGGCATATTCATCTTTGCTCAATTTGAGCCTCGACTTCAATCTCCCTTTCTTTCCTTTAATCTGGCTCTGAGAATGGCCTCTGACTACCAAAGCTTCTGCTGCTCCACTTGTACATTCTTCCTTTGTCTTCCTTCTCAATTCATGATTATACAAAGCAGTTATAACTTCACTAAGAGACACATCAACCTTCCCATGAAGTAAAGTAGTTTCAAGAAACTCAAACTCTTCAGGAAGGGATCCCAACAACATCAAAGCTAGATCTTCATCTTCAAATGTCACATCCAAATTCATTAAATAAGTAACTAACTGATTAAAACTGGTGATGTGATCATTTATAGTAGTACCCAGAATATAAGAGAAACGAAACAGTTTCTTCTTCATATGAAGCTTATTCTGGCTGCTTTTCTTCAAGAATTTCTCTTCCAACGCGTTCCACAATTTAGATGTAGAAGTTTCTTTCGGGAAAGCATACTTTTGCTCTCTAGAAAGATACGATCGAATTGTACCGCATACCAAACTATTTATAGTCTTCCAATCTTTCTCCATAACATCACCTGGTTTCTTTTCTTCAATGGCGATGTCAAGACCTTGCTAAAAAAGAATGTCTTGAATTTCACTTTGCCATATGCCGAAATGACCCGTGCCATTAAAAATCTCCACCACAAATCTTGCATTTGTCACAGCAGTCCTTGCTAGAATAGATGAGGTAGAATTTGTCAACGTGATTGGTGCAGTTGTATCTTTGATTTCTATCATCTCTGCTACAATTTCTATTCAATAACTGTCATTGCAAAAAGCCAATAGCCCAAGGAAAAATCTTTTCTGATGTGGAAGATCGGACTATGCTATAACCACATAGCATACTAAGAAAAAACTTAGCTCTGATACCAATTATTGTAAAACTCTAGGTTAATTTCCACCGATAGTGACAAATTCACCTTGACCACTATTGCCTAGGTGAATAGAGTGTGAACGATTGTACTGAAAAATCACACAAGGTAAATTCCTAGGAAAGATTGGAGGGTCACAGACGGTCCCAATTAAATACCAATCTCCTAGATAGAATTTTTCTACGTATGTAATTTAATAACACAAGAATTCACTACAACTATACCTGATAATAGCTATTAAATAAACAAATAAAGAACACCAAAATTTAATGAGATTCGGTCAATTATGCCTGCTTCTTCAGACACTACTAAATTTGTATTTCACTATTTTTTTGAAAATAATACAAGTGAAATACTACAAAAGGAGAGCAGAAATTTATCTTATGAAAGATAATTTTTGGGATGATTTAACTAGGAAGAAGAGGTTCCTTTTATGGTTTTAAAAATCTCCACCATTCTCACACATTTTTGACGTGAGATTATAGAATGAGCCAAAATATTTGACTAATCAATAGCTAAAGCCCTTTTTTTTTCAAATGTATCTTTCTTCCTCGGCTTCTTGAAAACAAATTTAGTTATTTTCTCAATTAAAATTTCCAATCCAGTTCAATACGAGGTTCTGATAATTTTGAGTATAAATTAACCAATGTTTTCTCGAATTTCATTAGTTGTTATTTCGAAGAACAAAAAAAATATTGCAGAGGGCAAAACTTTTTCGTTTCAATTAATGAAGGGCGTTGGCTCTGTAATGTTCTATTCCTAGCTTAAAAATAAAACAAGATACGGCCGGTAAAGAGACAAATAGCCTCTCTGGCTAGCCTTAGTCTTAGAGAAAGAGTAGCTTTTCGTGTGCATGGGCCCCACCTTCTTACTAGTACCAAGTCCCAATCAAAGACATTAAAAGAAACAAACTTATTCCCAATACTCCTCCGTTGTCGAGTAAACTGAACCTACTACACTACACTGCCTGTTTTATACCCTTTTGTCTTTAACCTTTGTCTAAAAGAAATCATAGTACGACTACGACCTTAATTATTGCATGTGCAAAAGTTAAAAAGCCCGCAATGAGGCTACGACAGACAAACACAGGCGTATAGAAAAATATGCGGTCATTATTTCTCCCGTTATTTACTTATGTGAACGAGCGAAAATATTTCATAGAGATCTCGCGGAGTTATTTATTTATTTATTTATTTTTGTATACGCAGCATGTTGTCTCAAGTCATCCTTATAAAGACGTGTTAGCTGAAGGACCGTTTGGTTCTATTTTTATTTTTTATTGTTATTTTTTATTTCTGTTTCTTGTTTTTGGTTTCTGTTTTTGTCTAAAAAACGAAAACCTGTTTGATTGATATTTGTAATATAAAAACTGAAAACAAAAATCTGTTTGGTTGAAATTAAATACATTTCTATCGTATCATTTCATACCCCATCTTTTTCATTTATTTCTATTCAATCATTGTCATCATTCATATTATTAAAGCTTTCCATAACTAAATGTAATAATATAGAAGCGACATCAACCACAATAATATTTACAAAGTATTAAATGTTAAATATATATTAAAATAAACATGTTATAATGTATTGTTTTCCGCCTTTTAAAAAATCATCGATTCTTTACATATTATATCAAGGCAATAAAGTTACATGAGGTGTAAAAATAGGAATACACGTGAAGAATTGCATGAATTAGAAACATGAATACAAGTGAAGGCAATGAATGTTTCAATAAAAAACATCATACACGAAGACTTGTATGAAAGTAACTGTTGAAGCATTAAATGCATTAAATGCATTTATATTGAATGAAAAGTATTGGATTTTCATGTCTAAAATTCATCTTTATATAAACAAATATTCATGGATTAATGCATTTAATTAATGCTTCAACAGTTACTTTCATACATTTAATGCTTCAACTGATACATTTAATGCATGAATATTTGTTTATATAAAGATGAATCTTAGATATGAAAATCCAATACTTTTCATTCAATAAAAAAATCCATACACGAAAAATAGAAAACTTGTTTTGAAAACTAACGAAAACATTATTTTTTGGTTTTCGTAAATTGACTGCAGTTTTCTTAATTTTTAAAACAAGAAATCGTAAAATCTTCGACCAAACATGTTTTAAGCAGCTGTTTCTTCTTTCTTAAAAACGGCAATGAAAAACGCATAAAAAAGGTAACCAAACAGCCCCGAGTGTTTTATGTATCTA
The DNA here is from genome assembly GCA_027563825.1 of Erythroxylum mucronatum. Lineage (NCBI taxonomy): Eukaryota > Viridiplantae > Streptophyta > Magnoliopsida > Malpighiales > Erythroxylaceae > Erythroxylum > Erythroxylum mucronatum. The sequence continues at coordinate 10,939,104 of JAOSBP010000008.1, read as the reverse complement.
AATCAGCGCTTTGTTTCATCTTCCAATTGACATTTACTTTTCCAAGATATATCTCATTGGTTATGTTCATTCCATAATCAATTTTAGGTTTCGTCTGATACGAAGTATATACTTAACAAGGAACAAGAAAGTGTAGGACGAAATAAAATACAAGCAAGGTATACTATAACTGATGGGTTCTTTACTTGTACCTGTTATTTTAAAGAAGCATTTACCAAATAAAGTTGTTTGTTGACGAAAGAATCGTAATATCTCCAAAGCCAAGGTTACTATCCCTTCTAATTTCAATCATTAAGCTTTTAATGCTGGAATTCACGGTTAATGTTAATATTATTATATCTCCTTTTACCAAAAAGAATATATTGTAATTTAACTTAAAAGATTAACGTAATCAAATAATTATCAAAACCATCCTTAACCTTTAAGAATGTTAAAAAAGAATTTTACTTATTTTCCGCGCATACAAAAATATGAACCTAGTTCTGAATTTTTCATCAAGTTACTTGATTTAACATTAATTAAAATCTTCTTATGTTCAAGCTAATTTATCTGTTTAAATTCAATACATTTTAAATTGAAATATAACTATTCTATTCTCGTGCACTGCAAGCAACCATTCCAAGTGCTTACTGAGATAACCTTCAAGACAGGAGAAGATATGAACCCAAATCAGAGAACATTAGATTGTAGATTCCTAAATGATACGGCCAAAATTTGCCAATTGCATAAACAGAAACACCAGAAGCCACCTTCCCACATCAATATTTTATTTATTTCACTTTTAATAGAAATCAGCGACCATGTACGTATTTATTAAAAAGGGAAAAGATTAAGAAAAGCATTTAATAGAACACTCCTCCTCCTACTTGCAAGCACAGGACAGCACTACTCAAGTGGGTCCTACGTTCCCTATCGGCGTCATTAATGACGCTAAAAGGAAATATCAAAAAAGTCAACCATGATGTTTCAACTCTTTGCTTTGGCCCCAGTTAGCTTGAACTCTATTTAACTATCGTAGGCGTGTCCACATTCTATCCCCCGTCCTTCATGTCCATTCCTCCTACCAACTTTTTCACTGAAGCCACTAATAATATATGTATATATATATATTGAACTTCACATGGGAGTCCACCATATTGGCTTCTTCTTGGTTATAAAAGATAGAACCGTTTTAGAAACAAACAATAAGCACTGCATGTAGAATTATAGCCAGCTATAGTTCACATATACCTTACTGTTTCTTTCTTTCTTTCTTTTCTGATTCTTAACCCAAAAAAAAAAAAAAAAGGAGGAAGAAATGGGCACTGAGAAACAGAGCGGCGGAATGATCAAGAAGAGCACTATGGGATCGATTATGTCCATTTTCATGCACGCAGACCATTTGGACTGGTTCTTGATGACTCTTGGCTTCATAGGGTCTCTTGCAGATGGATTTTCCACCCCACTTGTGTTGCTTGTGACTAGCCGATTGATGAACAATCTTGGAGGTACTTCTTCTACAGAAGATGCCTTCTCTAGGAACATTAACAAGGTTGGACTTTCTGTGTCTTTGTTGCCGTAATTTAAACATGCATGTATGTGTAGAAAGGGCTAACTGCCTTTGGATTTTGTGGGTGACAGAATGCACTGGCGCTTTGTTACCTTGCTTGTGGACAATGGGTTCTTTGTTTCCTTGGTTGGTGTAGTTGTCGTTACATAAATATCCTTTTGTCTTTCTTTTTTCTTGCGGAGTTTTAAGAGTTTGAGTGGACCTTAACGTGTACATGTATCCTTTCCTTTTCTTCATTATCAGAGGGATACTGTTGGACAAGAACAGGAGAGAGACAAGCTACAAGAATGAGAGCAAAATACTTGAAAGCAGTTTTAAGACAAGATGTGGGTTACTTTGATTTGCATGTTACGAGCACAGCCGAGGTGATCACTAGCGTTTCAAACGACGGTATTGTAATTCAAGATGTTCTAAGTGAAAAGGTAGACCAGCAATCTCTTTAACTTCTTTAATTATGCATGTCCATTTTATATGCACAAACCTCCAGTTAAATGTTTTGCAGGTCCCAAACTTTTTGATGAATGCTTCCATGTTTTGTGGTTGTTACCTTGTGAGCTTCATACTACTATGGAGGCTAGCAATCGTTGGGTTTCCATTTGTGGTGCTTCTGGTTATTCCAGGTCTAATTTATGGAAGAACTCTAATGGGATTATCAAGAAAGATCAGGGAAGAGTACAACAAGGCAGGAACAATAGCAGAGCAGGCAATATCTTCAATCAGGACGGTCTATTCTTTTGTGGGTGAAAGCAAAACCACAGAAGCATATTCAGCTGCGCTAGAATTTTCAGTGAAGTTGGGTTTAAGACAGGGTTTGGCTAAGGGTTTAGCCATTGGAAGCAATGGTGTTGTTTTTGCTATTTGGTCTTTCATGTCTTATTATGGTAGCAGAATGGTCATGTACCGTGGTGCCAAAGGCGGCACTGTTTTCGCTGTTGGCGCCGCCATTGCAGTGGGAGGATTGTAAGTTTGATGCACCACCTTTCTAAACATTCCATTAATTTTGTTTCTTCCTTCTTTTTATCCTACATAATTAACGTCACCTTGGCCATGACTTCAAATTGATTTTTTACTTTGGTTCAGAGCACTTGGAGCTGGTCTATCTAACGTGAAGTACCTCTCTGAAGCGTGTTCAGCTGGAGAGCGTATCATGGAGGTAATAAAAAGAGTTCCAAAAATAGACTTAGAGAACATGGAAGGTGAAACTTTAGAGAACGTTAGAGGAGAAGTTGAGTTCAGGCATGTGGAGTTTGCATATCCTTCAAGGCCAGAAAGCATAATATTCAAAGATTTTTGCCTGAGAATTCCAGCAGGAAGGACTGTGGCTTTGGTGGGTGGCAGTGGATCAGGCAAGTCCACAGTAATAGCACTCTTGCAGAGATTTTATGACCCACTTGGTGGCGAGATTCGTCTTGATGGCCTCCCTGTTGATAAGTTGCAACTCAAGTGGCTAAGGTCGCAAATGGGATTGGTGAGCCAAGAGCCTGCACTGTTTGCCACCACTATTAAAGAGAACATATTATTTGGCAAAGAAGATGCTACCATGGAAGAGGTTGTTGAAGCAGCTAAAGCTTCCAATGCTCATAATTTCATCTCTCAGTTGCCTCAAGGTTACGATACACAGGTTAGTGGACCGGCTGCTACCTGGTTGCTTAGCTACATAGAGAATATAACTTTTTTCTCATTCCTTGCTCCGATTACAGTAAATTCTTTTACAATTATATTGGTTCATAAATCTTTTTAATGTGCTTTTTGTCGCCCCCACATAATGAAATACTTCCATATCTTTCTGACCAGCGATTACCTTCCCCAGTAGCCCTGTCCTAAAAATGAGAGCCTTCTTTTTTAGTAGAATAATATCTTCAAGCCCCGTGGCTGTATTCTGTATTATTTATTGCAAAAAAGATTGACAAGAGTAGTTATTTTAAATGTTAGGATTAAGAGTAACAGACACCATTTTGTCCTGAAAAGAACAGGTGGGTGAGAGGGGAGTCCAAATATCAGGAGGACAAAAACAAAGGATTGCCATCGCGAGGGCAATAATTAAAGCACCAAAAATTCTCCTGCTAGACGAGGCAACAAGTGCATTAGACTCAGAATCTGAACGTGTTGTCCAAGAAGCCTTGGACAAGGCCTCACTTGGGTGCACCACAATCGTCATTGCCCACCGTCTTTCCACCATCCGCAATGTTAATTTCATCGTGGTGGTCCAAAATGGTCAGGTCATGGAAATTGGGTCTCATGACGAATTAATTCAGAATGAGGATGGCCTCTACACATCATTAGTTCGTCTTCAACAAACAGAAAATGAAACTACCAATGAAGATGAGGACAATTCTAACTCACTCTCCTTGTCTTTTATTGCCAACAAGGATGGTAACGATACTAGTAGTCGTAGATTGTCACTATTGAGTAGGTCAAGCTCTGCCAATTCAATAGTACCAAATCGAGGATCGTTTCCATTAGAAAATGAAAATGCAACGATTGAGGAGCCAAAATTTCCTGTGCCATCATTCAAAAGACTATTGGCGTTGAATTTGCCAGAATGGAAGCAAGCAAGTCTTGGCTGCTTAGGTGCCATCTTATTCGGAGGAATTCAACCAATTTATGCTTTTGTTATGGGGTCGATGATATCAATATATTTCTTGAATGACCATAATGAGATCAAGGAGAAGACCAGAATCTGTGCACTATGTTTTGCAGGATTGGCAGTGCTTTCTTTGATCATAAATATAATTCAACATTACAATTTTGCATACATGGGTGAATACTTGACAAAGAGGATTAGAGAGAGGATGCTTTCCAAAATACTAACTTTTGAAGTTGGTTGGTTTGATCAAGATGAGAATTCAAGTGGTTCTATCTGCTCTAGACTATCTAAAGACGCAAATGTGGTAAGTATTTACGCTTCTGTGGAATTCTTTAATTTATAGATGCCTCACCGTCATATACAAATAAGTGGGACGCCATCTTATTAATTTCACAAACTGCAGACACCTAGTTAGCACTGAAATTGTCTTTTCTTGATCAACTAATCATGGACATTTGCATTAATATGCTACCAAACCACCTTCTTGTTCAATTACTAGAGGTTTTAGTAAAAATCACATCTATCTACTTAGAGCTGAGCGAAATTTGATTCTATCACTAACAGTGCGGAGGGAGTAGAATTATTGAAATTGTAATTCAAATTTTGTGTGGTTGCATCAGGTGCGATCCCTAGTCGGCGACAGAATGACTCTTCTAGTACAAACTGTCTCAGCCGTAACTATAGCATGCACAATGGGCCTGGTCATTGCTTGGAGGTTAGCCATCGTCATGATAGCAGTCCAGCCTCTGATTATTGTCTGCTTCTATGTCAGAAGAGTTATTCTAAAAAGCATGTCCCATAAGTCTATAAAAGCGCAGGACGAAAGCAGCAAGCTAGCAGCTGAGGCTGTTTCCAATCTCCGCACTATCACTGCCTTTTGCTCCCAAGATCGAATCCTCAAAATGCTTGAAAAAGCCCAAGAAGGCCCATCCAGGGAGAGCGTCAGACAATCTTTTTTTGCTGGTATTGGGCTTGGCACCTCTCAAAGCCTAATGTCCTGCACTTGGGCCCTCGATTTCTGGTACGGTGGCAAGCTCATCTCTCAAGGCTACATCACTGCAAAAGCCTTGTTTGAGACCTTCATGATCTTAGTTAGCACTGGCCGGGTCATAGCTGACGCCGGAAGCATGACCACTGACTTAGCTAAGGGCTCGGACTCTGTGGGGTCCGTCTTTGCCATACTAGACCGGTGCACAAAAATTGAACCTGATGATCCCGAAGCTTATCAACCAGAAAAGATAACAGGCCATGTGGAGCTTCATGATGTGGATTTTGCATACCCGGCAAGGCCTAATGTTATGATCTTCAATGCTTTCTCACTTCATATTGAAGCAGGGAAATCCACAGCGCTGGTAGGGCAAAGTGGATCAGGCAAATCTACCATCATAGGCTTGATCCAGCGATTTTATGATCCACTTAGTGGAATTGTGAAAATAGACGGTCGTGATATTAGATCATATCATTTAAGATCACTGAGAAAGCACATTGCTCTAGTTAGTCAAGAACCCACACTCTTCCTCGGTACTATAAGGGAAAACATAATATACGGTGCATCGACTGATAAGATGAACGAATCAGAGATTATCGAGGCAGCTAAGGCAGCCAATGGTCATGATTTTATTGTGGGGTTAAAGGACGGGTATGATACACTGTGTGGGGACAGAGGAGTGCAATTATCAGGAGGTCAAAAACAGAGGATTGCAATAGCTCGTGCAATTTTGAAGGATCCAACAATATTGTTATTAGATGAGGCGACCAGCGCGCTTGACAGTCAATCAGAAAAAGTGGTGCAAGACGCGCTTGAGCGTGTGATGGTTGGGAGAACAAGTATTGTGGTAGCTCATAGATTAAGTAGCATACAGAACTGTGACTTAATTGCTGTGTTGGACAAAGGAAAAGTGGTGGAAAAGGGGACTCACTCGGCCTTGCTGGCAAGGGGACCCAATGGAGCTTACTGCTCATTGGTTAATCTGCAAAGAATGCCACATAACAGTCATACCTTAAACTAAGTTAAAATTATGTCTATTTTTATTTTATCCATAAACGCGAGTCCTTACAATACTACAACCCAGGGTTGGGTTGGGTTGGGTTGTGTGTGACTTTCAAATGTCTCGCGTGCAAATGTAGATGATATTATAAAGAATGGCAGGCAGCAAATCTTCGTATTTGGGTTGAATTAGTTGTTTGTTCTTTTCAGCTAGCGCATGTATCTATCTATCTGCTCACCTTCTGTCGTAGACGAGAAAGATAATTTGATCGTCAAATCAGACAGATTTATCTAAAACTGCCCTGCCCTGCCCTCCTCGAATTGGACACATTTATCTGAAAGTCTCCATCGCTCATTGCCATTTGACCAAACCAACCTGAGCTTTTTCACTTGAGACGAGCTTTTTCACTTTTTCGGATTTCTTATAAAGGATATCAAAATATGAAAGGGGGAAATTATAAAAAAAAAAATTTAAATTCAACTCAAAACACGATTGACTCGATTTTGACCGGACTGACCTTAGACTCTTTCGCCAAGCCTACCTGAAATGCAACAAATATATAAACTCAACTTTTAATTTATATATTTGGATAATTTGTTTGATATCTTTTAATTTATTAACCGATATTTTTATGTTTATTAATTAAAGAACTATGAAAGTACATATAAAATTTTATTTTCATTTAATTGTATTATTATTATTATTAAAATATGTGAAAATAAATATTTGTTAAACTATAAAATGTGAATCAAATGTAAGTTTACTCTTGTTTAATTAAATAAGTTTATTCATTTTTTTTCTAAAATTAGATAGTCATATTTAAAAATTAAAAAAATTAAAATTTAGAAACTTTAATATAAGAAATGTATTTAATTTTTATATATTATTAATTTATACTTTTAGATATTATTATTATTATTATTATTATTGTTATTGTTGTTATTATTTTTAATGTATTGCTCTTATAAGAAAGTACTATCTCGTACCACGGGTTGCCCTAAATCTAAATTTTTTAAAAACAAAGTTTAGATCTAAGTCAAAACTCAATCAATTTGGATTAAGTTCATTGAATTGAATAGGCTGATTTTAAACTCTTTTGCCAAACCTATTTAATATACAACAAATATATAGACCCAACTTTTTATTTTTACATTTTTACTTCTATATATAAAAATATATGTGGATAATTTCCATGTATTGTCTATTTTATTGATCAATATTTTAATGTTTCTTAATTAAAGAACAGTCAAACTACTTATACATTTTAACTTGCATTTAATTTGTATTATTATTATCATCATCATTATAATCATCATCGTCATTATCATAATCATCGCCATCAAAATATGTGAAAATAAAGAAGGTTAATTATAAAAAACAATTTAAACTTTACTCAATTTTATAATACTTATCCAAAATTTAAAAAGTAACGCTAAAATGTTCCAACTTTCAATTTTTAATAAAAATAGTTCGATGTTAAGTTCTTTGTTAATGTGAATGAAGTGACGAGCTATGTTAGATTAGTTTTTTTGTCACGTGACTATCACATATTGTGTTTATATCACATATAAATTTTACTATGTAGTAAATTAAAATTATTAAAAATTCTAAAATAATTGTGAAGTAAAACATATGAACAAAGTGTATAATTATTTTTAAAGTTTTAGTAATTTTTATTTATTAAATAATAAAATTGATATGTGACATAAATATAATATGTGATAGTCATGTGACAAAAATACTTAGCTGACATGGCTATATCAAGGGGAATTTAACGTTAACCTAAATTTACTAAAAATTAACATCATATTTTAAAGTTGGTGCTAAAATTGTAAAATTGAGTAAGATTTTTTTAATTAACGAAAATAAATATTTATCAAATGATAAAATATGAATCGGATATAAGTTTGCTCTTATTGAATTAAATAAATATTTTCAAATATTTTCATTTTTAAATTAGATAATCATATTTAAAAATAATCTTTAAATTTTAAAAGCTTTAATATAATAAAATATGTTTTTACATATTATTAATTTTGAAAAATATAAATTTATTTATTTTGTGTCAATTTGCCTGAATAAACTAAATATATTAATGATCAATATATATATATATATATACACACACATATATATAAAGTAATTTGATTTGATTTAGCGATTTAATTAAAAATAAAATTGAAATAAACAAAACAATTTATCTTTTATTAATTACAAACTGAAATTTTAATTTTTTAAAATTTTAATTACAAATTAACAACTTAATTGTAAAAAAAGAAAAAATAATTTACTAAAGAAATGGGGCCAACTAAAATACATAAAAAAATTCATATAGAATAGACAATATTAAGAAGAAGAAATTTGTTGAAGTTCTTTAATATTAGCCTACAATCTTTTACTCAATACTTAGTTGTTTTATAATGACAATAATTCGATATAATTATATTATTAAAAGATATAATAAATTTATATTAGAAGTTGATACATGTAACTTTAAGAGTTGAACATAATAGCTTTTTAAAATATTTAACCAATTTTTATTTACTAACTGGTTCATTCATAATGTTATTCAATGTTAATATACTTGCAAAGAGTTAATTTTGTATGGTGATAATAAAATTTTTATATTAATAATTTATTTTAATTTATATTTTGAAGGTGGGATTCCACTTGTATAAAATAAAATATTTTTCACTAATTAAAATAATATTTTTAAAATTAAATGTCTGTATCTTAAAAAGGACCTGAGAATATATATATTTTGGTTGAATTATTGAAAATTTTTATTTATGTCAAAATTTTTGGAAAACATTGAAATATTATTATCTTTATATTTTAGTTTAACTTTTTATTTCTTATGGTTAATTTCACTCAAAATATTTTATGTTGCTTTTAAAAAACTGAATTGTTTTTATTATTTTATTAATTAGATTTCATAAAAATAAGTTTAAACTGTTGAATTTATCTATCTTTTTGATCTTATTTTGCATACGATTCAATTTGGTTTAAAAATTAAAACGTACTCCACTAATAATTTAAAATTTTAGTCTAAGTCACATCTCACTAAACACCTCTCCGTATCAATTAAGTATGTTCAATTTCAGTGGAAGTCTCGAAGGTATGTTTACAGGTTGTTTCTGATAGACTCACAATAAATAAATAAATAAATAATAAATAAATAAAAATAAAAATAATTGAAGATACATGTTAAAATAATACAGTAATAATGATAAAAATAAAAATAGATATAAAATATAATAAAATATAAATAAATAAATAAATACAAATATAAGTGAATAATACAATAAATATAAAACAAGGTAAATAATAAAAGTAAAAAATAAAATAAGTAAATAAATACACAAATAAGAAAGAAGATAAGTAAATAAATTAAACAAACAAGTCATTATAAGAAAAGGTTTAGATTAAGTCAAAAAATGTTTAGGCTAAATAGAAAATGTTTAGGCTAAATAACTATGAGGGAAATACTATATATTAAATGTTTAGACTAAATATAATATATAAGACTTGAAGAAAAATGCCTAAAAGATTTATGGGAAAAAGAAGACCCTCTCTATGTGAGATCTTTTACTTGTATTTTAAAATGCTAAAGTTTTCTATTAAAGGTCACATCCTCGATAAATTCCAGCGGAGGCATATCATTGTTGATCACCTTCTTTCAGTTCTTCTTAGGACTTTATTTTTTTCCTCTTAAAGTCTCTGAGTATAATCTTCTCGTATGTTCTCATTGTGAAATCAAGATATCTCTTGTTAACATGCCAAAATCACCTAATTTTTGTCTCTCTTAAATTTTCATTAATATTAACCACCTTTAGTTTATTTCTTACCATTACATTACTAACCTTATCTTTTATAGTAAGGTTTACGTCCAAGGGAGCATCCTTATTTTTGCCATCATTAACTTATGATTAGGCATTTGTTTGATGAGCTAATACTCTGCCCTATAGAGCATAACCTGTCTAATAGCAAAATGATATAATTTACCTTTGAACTTGAGTGGTATCTTTTTGTCACATAAAACTCCTAATGCACTTCTCCATTTAAGCAATCCTGATTTGATATGGTGAACTATATCTTCATCAATCTCTTTATTACTTTAGATGATAGAACCTAAATACTTAAAATACTCTTTATGTGATATAACTTCTGGACCAATATTTACCTTTATATCGAAAGCCACCATATGACCAAAAAAGTTACAGTCTAAGTATCCAATCTTAGTCCTACTTAATTCAAAACCCTTCGAATCTAATATATCCCTCCAAAGTTCTAGTTTAACATTGACACCATCTTTTGTTTCATCCCCTAAAATAATGTTATCAACAAATAACATACACCAAGGTACATCTCCTTGGATATTCTTAATGAGCTCATCCATCACTACTGCAAGCAAAAAGGGGCTCAATGCGGAGCCTTGGTGTAACCCAATATTAATAGAAAAATATTTTGTATCTCCTCATTTCATCCTAACTCTAGTCTTTATACCTTCATACATATCCCTAATTGTAACACCCACTCCCGCGTGATCCGAACCCAACATCGATAGTGATATCGGAGTCCATGCCCCGTGAGAGTGGCGTGCTACATCACTCAGTCAGATCTCAGTGTAAATCTTTTTTTTGTTCAAAATACAAACATACACTATGCGGAAAAACATTAACATACATAATCATCGGTATATACAATGCTGACCATGGGGTCTTTTTCATAAATACAAATTACCACAGTCCGTTGACTTTACAATTTGACTTTATCAATTGTACAAAATTCAGAAAAATACAATTTTATTAGACACTCATGCAGACGCGAACTGATCCCGACCTCTTCTTTCACTCACATGCGGTTGTTATACGCCCGTGACCGAACGGGGTATTCCTCTCGGTCCTGAAAAAGTATGTTGCAATTTTGGGTGAGTTTGCGAACTCAGTGAGATGACC
>JAOSBP010000008.1:10911174-10924275 GCA_027563825.1 Erythroxylum mucronatum | reverse complement strand
ATACAATGGAGGATATTCTTTTATTACGATTAACTTACGTGTGTGTGTGTGTGTGTGTGTGTGTGTGTATATATATATATGAAATTATGTTCATTCAATAATACTATATATTGCAATGATGTTCATTCAATAATACAATGGAGGATATTTATTTATTAAAATTAACTTATCACCTTAACCAATGATGAAATTGTGGAACCAATTTAAGTAGGCTAAGTACAACATTAAATACAAAAATAAAGCTACCCTACTCGCGATGAGGCCTAGGCCTTGTTTGGTAAATGATTGATCAACTATTTTTGACAGATTAAAAGGTATTTGGTTATTTGACTATGTCATGTTGCTAATAGTCATATATGGTAATCAACTAATTGAGTTGATAGATTGAACCCAATTTGCTGTTTTTGAAAATGCTCCTATGAGAAGCGCTTTGCTCCATCAACTAAAAAATTAAGAGGCAAAAAGATGTTTGTGCCCAAAAGTTATTACAAATTACTCAAGCTTCCATTTTTTATTATTGCTTTCCCTTTATCAAACTTTAACTTGATTAATAAAGAGGAAGAAAATAATAGTACAAGTAGTAATAATATTATTTATTATTTATTATTATTATTATATATTCTATGCTTTTTATTAGAGTTATAAACTTAATTTTTATGAAATTAAATATCTAAAATCTAAATTCTTGTGAAAATATTCAAAGAAATATTAAAATATAATATTCATGTCTTTATAAATCTTTTTTTAAATTATGCTGAAGTTATTTTACACATAAATGATTAATAGTAAAGAACTAATTTTATCAAATATCTTTAAATATATAGCCGATGTTCATTGATCAAATCAAATTGAAATAATTCAATACTAATTAGCCGCTAATAAAATAAACTAATAATTAATACAAGTCCCTAACTACCCTAATAAAAAAGGTGAGCAATGACAAAATAGATATCCAAAATTTAGCTTTTGTGATGATCTGCCAAGCGCTAAGATGGTCCGAAACCATGGGCCTGCACCGGATTCCTCAGAATTCATCGTTCCCTTCCGTAACAGTTTTTGTATTCATCTTAAACAAGCCTACTTAGTAGCTTGTGGTATGGTACCTTCTCTCAGTCTTACGGGAAAAATGGTTCGGCTTCAACAGGAAATAGTGAAATTTAATGTTCATTTTCATGATGATTAATTAATTCTACAGGTATGGTATGCTGCTTACAAGATGAAAGCATGCACATATATCTGATATTAAATTGGGCCTTGTTAGCATACAAACGAAATCCAGGTAGAATATATAATTTCTTCATTTTCATTTGTTATTTTAACGTCCCTTAGGCCTTAGGTTCGTCGCTGATTTGCTCTTCCGCTTTATTTCGCCCTCTCGGGCTCAACAATCTACATACAATTCCTTCCCTTCTGGGACTGACAATTCCCTCCCTTGCAGACACCTTTGCCTTGTACATGTACTCTTTATACGCAAAGCACACACATGCGATCAATCGAAGAACCACCCAGACCTTAAACTTCCTCCTTTCCTTTGTCTTCTGAGATCTGATTGGTTCCTCTGTACCTCTCTTCACTCTCTCTAGACAGTTGGTTTTTTTATTCTCATTATCTGAATCACTTTTTGCAGTTCGTTTTCTTTTTTCGCTTTGGTTAGTGTGGAATTAAATTTTTAATGGTTTGTGTTTAGGGATATGAAGAGAATACGAGACGACGTTTATGTTGGAGGTGGGGGTGGAACTGTTGGTGGTGGCGGCGGCTCGCAATTTAAACGGCCTTTTGGTTCTTCTCGTGGAGAATCGTGAGTTTGAACTTATATCTTGCCTGTGGTTACACTGTTGGTAGTGTGTTGAAGGACACGTATTTGCTTTTTCGTTGTTTTCTAAGGGTGTGTGACGGAATGAGTGTTTTTGATCATTGTGTCCTTAGTTCTGTGCTGTAGGGTTTCTGCTTTTCATTTCTCTTTTTCGAATGTTTTTATGGGTCATGCGTAGGAGTTGGTTGTTCTACCTTAGCAATTGGGGATCGTTTATGGTCTCTCTTGATGGTTATCGGAATCAGAATCTAATTACTCAGTTTGTTATACTCCTTTTCATCGTTCATGCTTGAATGATTGGATAGGATTCCGATTAAGATTAGTAGAAGCTGAGGGATGATATGCATTGAAGCCTTTTCCAATTTCTGAATTTTGCATATCTAGGATGGTTTTAATATTTGACCCTTCCTTTTCTGGAGAAATGGGGGTTTCAATGGAAGCTTAGGGATGATATGCATTGAAGAGTTTTACAATTTCTGAACTTTGCATATCCAAGAAGGTTTTAATATTTGATCCTTCCTTTTCCGGATAACGTGTGGATGAGATTTTTTGTTAACTAGTGATGTATTGTTAAAAGGCTAAAGTTGCACATGTACAAGTTTAAGTGTCATACAAGGTTGTTCTTGGGACATGTTTCAGAAAAGTTGATCGCATTTAATTTCATCTACTTTTGCTTGATGCAGCTTTGGTCAATCACAAGCTCCAATTGGAGGTGCTGGTGGAATCGTAGGCAAAGGTGGGGGTGCTGCCTGTGGGAGTGGCACATCACAAAAGTTAACTACCAGTGATGCTTTAAGTTATCTCAAAGAAGTAAAAGACATGTTTCAGGACCAAAGGGAAAAATATGACATGTTCCTTGAGGTCATGAAGGACTTCAAGGCACAAAGGTTATTTCTCCTCACATTTTGCTATATTCTTAGCAAGGGATGTTGGCTTTAATCCTTAACAATTCCATTTTCTTATGTTGTTCCTTGCAGAACGGACACAGCTGGTGTCATTGCTAGAGTGAAAGATTTATTTAAAGGCCACAACAACTTGATTTTTGGTTTTAACACCTTCTTGCCAAAGGGGTATGAAATAACTCTCGACGAGGATGAGGCTCCACCAAAGAAAACGGTTGAATTTGAAGAAGCTATCAGTTTTGTAAACAAAATAAAGGTTGAAATATCATTTTTCTGTTTATCTGGAGTTCTTACTGATTCATTTCAGACTATTGACTCATGATTTCTATTCCACAGAGGCGATTCCAAAATGATGAACATGTTTATAAGTCATTCCTAGACATTTTGAATATGTATAGGAAAGAACACAAGGACATAAATGAGGTCTACAGTGAGGTAAATACTCATTCTTCCTTTCTACTGTGTCCCAGTAGGATTTTAAGCACATTTTTTTTAAGGAAATTTACAATTTCAATTGTTTTTTATCTAATGATCTTTCAGGTCGCTGCACTTTTTGAAGATCATCAAGATTTGCTTGATGAGTTCACCAGATTTTTACCTGATAATTCTGCATCAGCCATGGTGCAAACAGTTCCATATGCTCGAAATGCCACCCACCGAAACTCAGTGATTCCTTTACAGCAACAACAAATTGACAAGGTATCTGCAGGCCGTTTTATTTCCTTCCGCCAATTGATGGGTTTGACTTTGACCTGGGTGTTCAGGGGCAGAGCCGCTTGTACTCCAGTGAGGGCAGCTCCCCCACTGATCTCTGTGGCTCCGCCCCTGTGAAGGTGAATAAACTTAGTTTAATCATTCCTAGGACAATTAAGAAAGTAATGCTTGGCATTAATCATTAAGGAGCTCATAAAAATCAAATGGCTTGTTTCAATAAACTATAGTTATTTTGTGTAATATGTCTCTATACTGGTCTAAGAAAAAATATTTTTAGTTGTATGTGTGTGTGGGTTCCTCCTACTGAGCTTGATTTAGCTCCTCCTATGGTGAGATTGGTTGGTTAAGAACACGACTGATAATGAATATCTTTTTCTAGCAACGTCGTCGAGATAGAATCATTGCTTCTCACGGTGAGCGTGATCTTAGCATTGATCGACCTGAACTCGATGATGACAAAGCAACATTAAAAATACAAAAGGAGCAGAGAAGGCGTGTGGAGAAGGAGGGTAGGGACAGAAGAAATCGTGATCAGGATGATAGGGAACTTGAGCATGACAGCAATAGGGATTTCAGTTTGCAACGGGACAAGAAGAAATCTGCTCCCAAGATTGAAAGTTTTGGAGCAAATTCAAATGTTGCTTCCTATGATGACAAAGGTTCATGCTCCTTTGTACTTCCAGCAACTTACGCATTTGACATTTCTCTGAATCATTATTTTAGTAGGTTTTCTGATTTTATTCTAGTGTGTGAATGGAGAAGGCAAATTTTTACTGGTTTCCATTTTAGGTTCTCCAAAAGGTGTTCTGTTTTTGCCCTCTGAACTAGTTCTGATAATCATTGTCAATAGTGGCTTCATGGCTGTAAAATATCTTAGTCCTTGCTGTCTAGCACACTAACTTCATACTCTTTTGTGGATGAACCTTGTTTTTTGGCATCATAACGTTGGGATGTTCTTGCTACCTTAGAAAGATGATGGCTTCATGTTGGAGTTTTCTACATATAACATTGGTGAAGTATGAACACATATTTTAGCGAACAAGAATAAAATCAACATATATATTATCATCAGTTTTTTGAAACTTCATTCTTATTATGATGAGAATCAGCTTTTATTGTTTTTCTTCCACTGTCTTCGAATGTTTAATGAATGGTTCTGGAGATTATTTACCACTCATCTTTTAGCCTCTTCTTTTTCTGATTATTAAAGTAATTGCTGGAACATGGTTGTGCAGGGTTTCAGGCTTTAATATCATGCATGTCCTGATTTTTATGCCAGAATTCTCATCTGGCTTGATTTCTTAAAGTGATAAGAAATTTTAACCTTTTGTTCTTCTAATCTTTCTTCCAGGCGTATCCACTCAATGGTTCATCTTCTGCGAGAAAGTGAAGGAAAAATTAAGCAATCCAGATGATTACCAGGCATTCTTGAAGTGTCTTAATATTTTCAACAATGGGATCATAGAAAAGAATGATCTACAAAAACTGGTGTGTAACCTATCTTGTCAAGAAAGGATATTTTCACCATGGAAGACATTTATAATTTTGCTTTTAAACAAGAAATTTGATAGTTATAGTGACTTGCCATCACTATACATTTCACTGGGACCAATTCAATTTTCTATGCATGCAATGCCTATTGCATTTCTCTTAGTTGCCAAAAAAAGAATTGCAGTTTGATGGTCTAGTTTGAGTTATCCTACCTTTTCAATTAACATTTCAATTCATAGCATACAAAGTGCTTATGTCTTCTGCATTTACAGATGAAATTCTTACTTCCAAATACTTACAAACTAAGTTTGTTACAGGTGACTGATTTAATTGGCAAATATCCTGATCTTATGGAGGAGCTAAATGACTTCTTGGACCGCTGTGAACATGATGGTGTGTTTGAATTTTTTAATGCATTTGTATAACGTTCCAAGTTGCTTTTGATATGTTTTCTCTTTTTCTTAAATTGTTCTTCAATCTTTATTGCAGATGGATTTCTTGCTGGGGTTATGAGTAAGAGTAAGTTTGTAATGATTTGACTATTAACCTAACAGTTTCATAACAAATTGAGGTCAGGTATATGTTAATGATCTAATATAGGCTGTTATTGATCTTACGAGAGGAATACTTTGGCTGGGTGCAGAATCAGTAGGTAGTGGTGGGCATGTATCCAGATCATTGAAGATGGAAGAGAAAGATAAAGAGCATAAGCGGGAATTTGACGGAGTTAAAGAAAAGGAAAGATGCAGGGAGAAGTATATGGGAAAGTCCATTCAAGAACTAGACCTTTCAAACTGTGCACGTTGTACCCCTAGTTATCGGCTTTTGCCTGATGATGTATGAAGTTTTAACATATTATCTGTTCTTTTTGAAAATCAAGTTTCATGCCAGTGTGCTCATTGACTTCTGTTCATTTTCAGTATCCAATAGCTTCAGCAAGTCAAAGATCTGAGCTTGGCGCTCAAGTATTAAATGATCAATGGGTTTCTGTGACATCGGGGAGTGAAGATTACTCTTTTAAACATATGCGTAGAAATCAGTATGAAGAGAGTTTGTTCAGATGCGAAGATGACAGGTAAGGTGTTTGTTGACATATGGCAGTCACAGATTCTAATGCTTTCCCCTCTCTATTTTTTTGTTTGATATTTCTGGGTTTCTTTCTAAGGAATTGATGGTATTCTATTTTTTCTTAGATTTGAGCTGGATATGTTGCTGGAATCTGTGAGCTCTGCGGCTAAACGGACGGAAGAGTTACTCAACAGCATCAATGAGAATAAAATAGAGACTCCAATCCGCATTGAAGACCACTTTATTGGTTTGTTCCGAGGGGATATTTTTAGATGGACTTAATTTGAGATTAACTAGCTTGCTTTAGGCTGAATTTTTCATATTCAAATTTCTCTTTGTTACCAACTTACCTGTTGCTTAATATTTCTATGCAGCTTTAAATTTAAGATGTATTGAGAGGTTGTATGGTGACCATGGCCTTGATGTGATTGACATATTGCGTAAAAACCCAACCATAGCACTACCTGTTATGTTAACACGATTGAAGCAGAAACAAGAGGAGTGGACTAGGTGCCGATCTGATTTTAATAAGGTTTGGGCTGAAATTTATGCAAAGAACCACTTCAAATCTCTGGATCATCGCAGCTTCTATTTCAAGCAACAAGATTCAAAGAACTTGAGCTCAAGAGGTGTTCTAAATTCTATCATTCACCAATATCGTGCATGCTTTTTACAAGCTTTTTCCTCTTGAGCTCATCATCTAGTTGAATATTTGTTAGTTCTGCTGTTGGTAATGGTTTGACGTGTAGGACATTATATAGAATTTTCTATGGGAGAAACACCCATTATGCACTATAATGTGGGGTGGATGGCCATATAAATGAATATTTGACATTATCAGTTGTCACAGTTGTGGGATATAGATGAGTTGGGAATTGGGAAATACTTTGTGAACTCTTATTAGTTGTAGAGAGTATAAGCGATGATTCAGCTTATCTGTGGATAGGTCAGCTATAAATTTTGTTAATTTACTCTGGAATATCTCCAGATGTTAAGTAGACAAGGGCTAGGTTTTGCTCACAGTTCCTTTTTAATTTAAAGCTAATTGACATCAGAAGAGTGGAAATATGATATTGGCTATCACATGGTCTAATAGCTGAATTATCTGGAAGACAGTTTATCGGTATCTGGAGGGTTTACTTTATTGGAATCTTAAACTTTTGTTGCAAACAGATTTCCAGTATTCTATACCTTCTCTTATACTATTATCCATGTTATGCTAAATGGTTGTTTTCTAAAAACAGCGATGGTGACTGAAATAAAGGAATTCAAAGATAAGCAGCAGCAGGAGGATGACCTTCTTCTTGCATTTGCTGCTGGAAACAAACAACCTTTCGTACCACATTTGGAATATGAATACCGAGATGTCAACATTCATGAAGACTTGCATAAACTTGTCGAATATTCTTGTGAAGAAGTTTGCTCAACCAAAGAACAATTCAATAAAGTTATGAGGCTCTGGACACGGTTTGTAGAACCTATGTTGGGCATTGTTCGTCACCCTAGTGGCACAGACAGTTCTGAAGATGATGATAGGACTAGGGGTCCTGCCATGAACTGTGGTGGATCGACTATTGCCGAGAATGGTGGAAGCCCTGTTGCTGATCCTACTATATTGAATTATAAACAATCAAAATCATCTGCTAGTGGGGATGAAAACATTTTACCCGAACTGGTGAACCTTAGCAAGCCAAGTTTTGTAAATGGAGACAGTTCACCAAAGGAAGCCAATTTTCCTGAATCAGATCATTCTTGCAGAGACAAGCCAACCTCAAATACACATGTGCTAGAAAGAGAGCACAAGGATGCTGTTATGAGTGACAGAATATCTGGATATAGTCGACAAGTTGACTCCGTACAGGGAATGACTGATACGAACTCATCTCATATGAGTGGAGCAGAAGATGGTCATGTAGGAACCAGCACTAACTGGATTGCAGGTCTGTTTTGAATTAATTTTGAGTCTACATGTACTTTCCTTTATACTTGTTATTTGACAAAATGCAGTTATTAAGTTCTATTCTACATTTTTTGATATTTTGGAACATTGACATTTGAAGTATCTGGTGCACTTCCATCTATGGCTGCTGGCATTGCTACCGTTGACTACAAACTCAAAACTGGTATTGATAGTGGCTTTCCACTTGAGGTATGTATCTTATAATTTAGTGATGCTATGTGTTATGATTCATGCCAAAATGGTTTGGCATTTCTTGCTTTGTGGCTGCCCTATATTTATAAATCAGTTGGTTGGGATTTCTGTGCTCAGTGACATGCTCTTTTTAACCGAACATTATTAATTTCCATATCCTTTTATCGTCAGATTGGTGTTGCAAAATCAGTTTTGGCCACAAATGGAATATCAGTTGACCCCTCTAAAGCTAGTAGATACCATGAAGAATCTTGTGGTCCGTCCAAAATTGAAAAAGAGGAGGGTGAGTTATCTCCAAATGGTGATTGTGAGGACAATTTTGTAGTCTATGGAGATACTAGTATGGAGGCTATTCCCAAGGTGAAACACAGCTCTGAAGGCAAGCAGAATGATGCTGGAAATGGGGAAGTCTCTCATCGTCCTGATGCTAGAGAAGAAAATGATGCTGATGCAGATGCTGATGATGAGGACAGTGAAAATGCTTCGGAAGCTGGTGATGATGCCTCAGGCAGTGAGTCTGATGGTGATGAATGCTCCAGGGAAGATGATGAAGATGTCGAACGTGATGATGTTGATGGGAAGGCTGAGAGTGAAGGTGAAGCTGAGGGAACAAGTGATGCCCTGTTTACTGGTGGAGATGGGCCTTTGTCAGAACGTTTTCTGTCGCTGAAGCCTCTTTCCAGGCATGTTCCATCAGCTTCACTTGACAAGGAAAGAAAAGATTCTCAAATTTTCTATGGGAACGATGATTTCTATGTGCTTTTCCGGCTTCATCAAGTATGTAACACATTAATGGGACATTCTTTTTTGATACTGTTCATAATACATCGTTAATTAACTACTGTGTATTTAATTTGTCAGATCCTCTATGAAAGAATCTTATCAGCAAAGACAAATTCATTTGGTGCTGAAGTGAGATGGAAAACTGCTAAGGATTCTGGTTCTCCTGATCCCTATGCTAGGTGTTTTAATAGTTAGTTTTGTATTTTTACTGTTTCACTGCATCATGAGCCTGTTTCAATGATCAACATTTGTTTTTTATGTAGATTTATGACTGCATTGTACAATTTGCTTGATGGATCTGCGGACAATGCAAAGTTTGAAGATGAATGCAGAGCTATAATTGGGAATCAGTCATATGTGTTATTCACTCTGGACAAGTTGATATACAAGTTAGTGAAACAGGTTGGGATACTAAACTTCATTTCCATGTATTCATGATTTGTTTTGTTTGTGGAAATATGTGAATTATGGCTTCTGTTGCAGCTTCAAACTGTTTCAACTGACGAAATGGACAATAAACTTCTTCAATTGCATGAGTATGAGAAATCCCGAAGGGCTGGGAAGTTCATTGATTCGATTTATTATGATAATGCACGATTCCTTCTTCATGATGAAAACATATACCGAATGGAATTTGTTAGCCACTTTACCTTTCTTTCTTCTGTTTACTCGTATAGATTTTACCTTTAGTATTCGCATGATCAACTCTTGGTTATTTTTGGCTGCTGCTTCAGTCATCTTCTTCACCCCGTTTGTCCATCCAGATGATGGACAAAGTAATTGAGAAGCAGGAGGTGTTATAAGTTTCCATGGACCCCAAATTTGCAACATACTTGTATAGTGATTATCTGTCAATCTTTCCTAGGAACAAGGAGCCTCATCACATTATATTGTGCAGGTACTAACATCATGCATCAGATATCCACTTTCAAGAATGTGAATGATTGCTGTTGATTAAGCATATTGTAACTCATAGCCACATCCCCTTTAAAGAATATGTTCTTCATTCAAATCCTTATTTCCTCAATTCGTTTATTGAAAAGAGTTATTTTGATTTTCATATTTGTGTTTGGGATATCGAGAAGAGAATAATTCATGGCTTTTGATGTTTTGTTGATCAGTTATTCTATCAATTTTGTAAAAAGATCAGGCTTTTGGTTTCTATACAGTACTCAAATGCGTTACTTACAAAAGATTCTGAAATTTTATTTGACTAATATCTACTTTCAATTGATATGAGCAGAAACAAGTGCAAGCTAGAAGAATCTTCTGCTTTGGGCATGGCCATTGAAGGTGTTAAAATGTTCAATGGTTTGAAGTGAAAGATTGTCTTGCAAGGTATTTTTCTTGGTGTTAAAATGTTCAATTATAGACTCATTCAAGTTTTTGATTTCTTTTCATTATTTCTTGCATTGTTTAACACCTTGTTTTTGTTTCATTATTTCTTGTTGCTGAACGTTAAATTCTTTGGTGGCAGATGTCTTATGTCCTAGATATAGAGAATTTCTTTTTTCGTCCAAGGAGAAAAAAGTACAATTCATCTCAAAGTTTATTGGGAAAGGGCAAAGGTACAACGTTTCCATAGTATATAAGCACATTTCCTACTTGTGTTTCGATGTACACTAATTGTCAAGTTGACAACCTTTAGAAAGTCACGTTGGCTAAATGATGTACAATACAATCCTACAAGGGCACATGAACATCGTTTTAACCATCATGGTGTACATAAGGCCGATGGATGATAATTTTGTAGAAATGTACCCATCTCCTTGTTAGTCATGTGTTTGTAAGTAGGAACACTATATGACCTTTGCAAGTATCATAATTGTGCATTATCATATTGATGTTTTCCAAGTATACTTTGCATATTGATGTTTTATTGTTTGTTCAACAAACTTGCAAACTTGACTTACATATTGAAGAACAATTTGGCAATGTGGCATCATCAATAATTATTAAAATTAATAATATACTAAAAAATTGAAGAATTATTAAATAAATAAAATTCATAAATAATATTAAATAGTTATTAAACAAATAAGATTAAAAAAATTGTATTTTAAAAAATAATTATTAAAATTAAAAATTATTAAATTAATATGATTTTTGAAAAAATGAAAAAAATAATAAAATTGTCGTGGAAGACATTCTGCGACGTTTCTCTTCCGTGACGTTTCCAAAAAAACATCGTGGATTCTTTCTGCTACGTTTTTAAAAACATCGAACTTTCAGTGATGTTTTTATAATCGTCGCGGAATGTCAATATTTTTCGTGACGTTTTTCATAAAACGTCGCAGAAACCTTTTATCTACACCATATTACGCGACATTTTTATGACATTTTTTAGTATTCTGCGACGTTTTTAGATATTCTGTGAAATTTTAAAAACGTCACAAAATGCCTTGCTTTCTTGTAGTTTGATTGACTGTAGAGTATAAACTAACATAATTCTCAACTAGACGCCTACAAGTTAATAAAGGAATGTAGCACATGTTAACGAATGGAGCTAAAGCTCACATGCGAAGCTAAAATAGTAATAGTAAAACTTGCTAAGATTTAGTGATTATGACTTTGGTAAGAGCAGTAAACTTTTCCTATGAAACTTTGTGTTTTGGTCTTATACTAAAGTTTATTTTGGACTCCTTTGAATTTTAGTGATCAATATAATTCTTTACTTTTTCAAAAAAAAAAATCACATGTATTAAAATTGAATTTGGTTAACTAAAAATCTCTTTTTAATACCAAAAGAAAGAACAATCTTGCGTAGGTTTTAGGTTTTATGTTTAATTGCATTTAAGTGTTCAGTATAATCATTAACTTTTTGGCTATTATAATTTGTATTCTATCAAAAGGTGTACACCGTTAAATAGTTAGTTAAATAAATATTCATACCTAATATCTTTTAAGCTGATATAACTTTTGTATTATTAACATTGAATAGTCTTCTTTGACGTGGATGATATTACTTTTATCAATGAGTGTGCCCATATTTATACGCAACACATATAACTACATTCATGCAAAGATGTGGACTTTGAAAATAACGCCAGCACTTTGGGAAAAATACAACCGCAGTAAGACTTTTGGAATGAATCTTTAAGATGCTGAATTGACGTTCATTTGACAAAATCATGTGACTGCAATTCGTATATTTTAATGAAATTTCTTTTCAAACATGAAAATCTTATCCTCTCAAATCTTATCCTTCAGTTGGCCATTTTCCAATTACGGTATTCCTAGCCAGGCAAGTGTCTCCCATGGTGTCATAAAATCAGCCGGCGACCAAAGACATTTATTCTACAAGGAATTGCGTGCGTGGGACATATATACTATTAAAATGAATTTAAAAGAAAGATTTAAGGATAAACATTTAAAAGATTATGTATATTATAATAATTGAAAGATAAAAGAAAACACACAAATTTCACTTGTATGAATATGGAAACTACTAAGAAATTTTATCTTTCCTTAAATATGCGTTTGTAAATGTAATTACAGATAACAATTTAGATTTGGTATGAAATCAACGGTTTTAGTATGCGCTAGTTGAGTTTTAGGTTAGGATTGAATTTGGAAGGATCTAGCTCGCCTAATTGAAATTAGCTGGTTAAAATAAGATAATATTGTTTTACCTTCGATTTAATTGAATTTAAAGTTATATGATACTCAAACTCGGTATGATTTATTGTCATCCTTATATATAATACATATCGACAAGAAAAAAGATAAACATATAAGTAATCATATTACTAATTTAAAATTTTGTTTCGATATTAGTAGATCAAGAGATGATATTAAAAGAAAACTCCATGTTTAAAAATAAAACTCCATGATATTAGAAGAAAACTTCATGATAATATTAGTAGATAACATTAGTCACTAATCACTACTTATTTGATATTGTTAATCATAGTGCTTTCTTTACCTTGGTTCATTCTTGTGTTAACCTTTACTTTAGTTTTTTTAATTTTATTTTTGGATTAAATCCAGAACTTGATTCAATAGTTAGATAATAGAAAAAAGGTTAATACTTGTACTTATAATCCTTATGATATTGACCCGGACTTGTCAGTGCTAGTAATAACTACACCGTATACTTGTAGCTAGGGATGGCAATGGGTAGGGTTCGGTTCGGGTTTTACTCAACCCATATCCATATCCATTTTTTATGACTCAAC
>JAOSBP010000008.1:10863919-10874786 GCA_027563825.1 Erythroxylum mucronatum | reverse complement strand
CGTTCTTTGGCATTTGAATAGAATCAATTATTCCATTCTCTGTGGATCGACCCCATTTACCACTGTGCGCAATTTATATTCATTTGGTATTTGGGAATTATTTTTGGTGGATTCGACACCCATCATTGCCAGTTCTCATATGCACTGCTACCTATCTTCTTCCACATCATCTCCATGCCACTGCCAAGAAGAAGCTGCCAGCATCATGCCTCAGCCTTATCTAATAAAAAAAAAACTCAAGCAATTGTTAATAACCATATAATTCAACCAAATCATAGCCAAAAACTTCATTACAAAAACTAACGATTCACCGTATAACCTGAGATCTTAACTTCTGTTTGCACAGGGATTGTTTTTGTGAATAACAATAAAGTGTGAATATGTTTACTAAGAACATGATGGGATAAGGTAGAAGTCTACAAATCTTGTATTAATTTAGTGTTTATGAGTTCCTAAAACCCAAATGCTTTGTCATTCAATCAAGTTAAAGAAACTTCAATCTTAGGGATATGTAATTGACTTTCCAGATCTTAAGTTTTCCAAACAAAAAAACAAAAAAACTAAAAGAATTAGGAGATCTAAACTTTTTAAATTAAATAATTTAGGATTTGTAGGGTTTTAATATGAACCTTTCATATTATTCTTCAAATCAAATTTGATTTTATGATTATGATTCATATCCAATCTGATATTAAGATTTATGTTTTATAACTTTTATGTAAATAATTCTATAATTTTTTTAAAAATCAAATATTTTTAACAAAGTTGTAAAATTAAAAGATGATTGTGATATCACTGTTGAAAAATTAGCAAGAAAGCCAATCTCACGTATAGTGAAATAAGAACAATACATTTTCATTTGATTTCCTAAAAGTAGAGATTTATAACATAATTAACATATAAAACATAATAAAGCATGAGTCATAAATTGTGCCTTATTGTATAGTTTGATCCCTTTCTTATTGTTTCCCTCAAACTATGTTAAAATTAGCTCACTTCAACCACAGGAGCTGTATACTTGGTCAGCCTCTAATGATATCCATAGAGCCTATTGAGAGAACTATACAAGTAATGTAGAAAGGGTTAGATAAGAAGTGCTAGCTCCTTTAGAGCCTAAGCATATTTGTAATAAGTTTTGAACGTTTTAGTAATTTAATTAAATAAAGTTCTAAATTTAATTAAAATTATATTTAATTCTATTTAAATACCAATTAGACCTAAATAAGGTTCAATATCTTATATTGATCCTTATTTATTAAATATATAGTATTTAATTATAAAGTTTCTCAAACTTTACAGTCAAATCTAACTTACATAAAAACACATTTTCTCTCTTCAACTAAGTTCCTAAATATATTAACAATGGATATAATTATAACCCTAACTCATATTTAGTATTAGATAAATTATTCATTTAATTTATATTTAATTCTCTAATTGAATAGTTTTTATTTATAGATTAGGGTTAGTGTTTAGAAACATGTTATGACCATCCAAATATTAAGAATATCAAAGTAATTTTGACTAACCTTTTATGCATGATTTTTCTGTATAATCCAATCATTTAATTCATTTATTAGACATAAAATATAGAGTTAATGTCTACTCTATTTGATTCCAATCATATTAGTTTTCTATCATAACCTCATAACGAGCAAATTGGACATACGACATAAACTCCTTTAGTAATAGCAATTGATTCTATTAATAACATTTGAAAACTATTTCAAAGTTTCATTCCACCTTGGCCAAGAATCTCCTAAATTAATACAGATCAAGAATAATAGAACATTCTCCTTAATCATTTTTAGGTGATGAATCATATATTGATCATCCAACAAATTCTATATAGTTTATGCTGTATCTAATGGATATTATTTAAGTTACCATTGACCAGAAAAGGTCATAAATATTATCAAAACATAGCAATCCCTATATGAAATACTCTTGAGATTTCAAGTCAAAGAATTACTTATATAATCATCACAATGAGAATTTCTATAGACATATAAGTAATGTTCTAAATGGAATTGTCACATAGAATCAATTTAGTGAAGTTCTATAATAAGCACCTATACGTTTTTTTTAAGTATCTCTATACTTTTGTTTATGTGATTGACTACTTCCTTCATAAAGAAGAAACATAACATATATATATATATATATATATATATATAAAATCTTTGTATACTTTATTAATTTCCAGTCTCAATAAAACATTAACTCACCATAATTTCATTTCATTTACGCCCCCAAAAAAATTTTTATCGTATACATATAAATATGTATAAAATATATAATACCTTTAAATAATTGTATCACTGAGCTATAATCAACTTACTAACCATAGGATATAAACCAACTCTAATGTCCTCCCTCCATAAGTAATATAACATAAAATCTTCCACAAACCAAATAGAAGAATAAAAGTAAGAAGCAAAGAAGAAAACAAGTTCAACACCACATTCATAATATAATAAAACAAGAAGAGGGATACAACAACGAGGATTTATAATTGGAGTGCTAACCCCATTCAATCTTATACTTTAATGATAGTAAAAAGAAAGATTACAAAGTTGAAAATGAAGAAAAAGGAGAAAGTTGTAGCTAAATCGTAACTCTAAAAAGAAAAGGTGTTGCCTTTTTCAAGTTTTAGGTATATTTTATTACAAGGTTTTAATTAAAAAAATTTGGAGGTTTTTATTGTATATTTTTCTTAAGATGATACATATAAATTTATATACAAATTGAATTTTTAACTAAAGCCTAATAGTAGCATAGAATTATAGTTATACAACTATGAGCATATAACAGTTAAAATGAAAGATCATGGAATAATTACAATAGATCTTTATTATGCTCTTGCAAGCATATGGGTCTAGCAAGGACATTTAGCTTGGACCAATGAATAAGAAACTATTATTGAGCGAGGGGAACGAGAAAGTCAATTAATTGATCTGTAGTATGAATGTGAGATATACGAAGTTGTTTATGAGCCACTTGATCACGAACAAAGTGAAAATCAATAGCAATGTGCTTTATAGGCGAGTGGAAGATAGGATTGGAAAAAAATTAAGTTGCCCCAATGTTGTCACAATAAATTATGGGAGGTGTTGAAACTGAGATGGCAATATTTTTATCAAATTATTCAACCAATTGACTTCAACTGTAAAAAAAATGCAATAGCATGACGTTCATTTTTAGTGGATGAGCAAATGATAGTGGATTTTTTCTTGGAGGTTGAGTAATGTGTATCTACATCACCAACACAATTAACATCGAGAAATGTATAAAATGTAATAGGTGAATGAGCTGAGAGAAACATACTATAATAGGATATTCTTTTGAGATATCTAATTATTCTTTTTAAAGCAAGCCAATGTGATGAGGTTAATGGAGGCAATGGAGTACTAATCTCTTTAGCTTTGTGCATTTTATTGCATTGTAGAAGGTCAATAATATATTATTATTATTGAGACCTAGTGGTTTCAACACCTAGGAAGTAGTTGATCTAACCAAGATCTTATAAAAAGAATCAATTAGACAGACAAGCATTGACCTCACATAACTTTGAAGATTGATTGCCAATAAATATAATGTCATTCACATACACAAGTAAATATATAGTACATATGCCCAAATTGTAGATAAAAAGAGAAGCATCACTATTGGAGTTGATGAAGCCATAGTAATGAGGAAGGATTGAAGTTCGTTAGACCATATTCTTGGTGTAACAGCCTAGACCACTCGCTCGCAGATGTTGTTCGCTTTGGGTTGGCCCTCAGGCCAAACCCCTCACGGTTTTGCTCTTCCCATCCTTAGGAAGACACGTCTTAGGGGGAGAGGTATCTATACCCTTATAAGGCATATTTCGTTCTCCTCTTCAACCGATATGGGATCTTATTATCCACCCCCTTTAAGGCTCAGCCCTCTTTAGGGTCCAACGTCCTACGTTAGTACATCGGGTCAAGAACCAGCTCTGATACCACTTATAATAACCCAAACCAGCCGCCCATAGATATTGTCCGCTTTGGGCTTCAAAACCCTCACAATTTTGCTCTTCGACTCAATCTCACAATCCACCCCCTCTTACACTATTTGTAACAGCCCAGATCACCCGCCCATAGATGTTGTCCTCTTTAGATTACCCCTAGGGCCAAGATCCTCATGGTTTTTCTCTTTCCCCTCCAGGAAAGATGCGTCTATGAAGGGGAGGTACTTATACTCTTATAAGGCGTACTTCATTCTCCTCTCCAACTGATGTGGGATCTCACATTCTCCACCCCCTTAGGGACCAGCCTAGCTAGCACAACGGTTTGGGAACAAGCTCTAATAACACTTGTAACAGCCCAGACCAGCCGCCCACAGATATTATCCGCTTTGGGTTGCCCCTTGGGTTAAACCCCTCACGGTTTTGTTCTTCCCACCATTGGTAAGACGCATCTTAGGAGGAGGGGTATCCATACTCTTATAAAGCATACTTCGTTCTCCTCTCCAACCTATGTGGGATCTCATCATCCACCATCCTTTAGAGCCCAGCGTCCTACGCTGGCACATCAGGTCGGGAGCCGGCTCTGATACCATTTGTAACAGCCTAGACCACTAGCCCACAGATATTGTCCACTTTGGGTTGCCCCTCAGGCCAAACCTCTCATGGTTTTACTCTTCCCACACTTAGGAAGACGCGCCTGAGGGGGAGAGGTATCCATACCCTTATAAGACATACTTCGTTCCTCTCTCCAGCCGATGTGGGATCTCATCATCCACTCCCTCTTAGGGCCTAGCCCTCTTTAAGGCCTAACATCCTACACTAGCACATCAGGTCAAGAACTGGATCTGATACCACTTGTAACAGCCCATACCACCCACTATAGATATTGTCCACTTTGGGCCCTAAGACTCTCACGGTTTTGCTCTTCTCACACTTGGGAAGACGTGATCTCACAATCCACCTCCTCTTATACCATTTGTAACAACCCAAACCATCCGCCCACAGATATTGTCCACTTTGGGTTGCCAGGGCCAAGAGCCTCAAGGTTTTTGTTTTCCCCCACCAGGGAAGACACGTCTATGAGAGAGAGGTATCTATACCCTAATAAGGCGTACTTCGTTCCCCTCTCGAACCGATGTGGGATCTCACACTCTTCACCCTCTCTTAGGGCCTAGCCTAGCTGGCACAACAATTTGGGAACTGGCTCTGATACCATTTGTAACAGCCCAGATCACCTGCCCATAAATATTATCCTCTTTGGGTTTCCCCTCGGGCCAAACCCC
The DNA here is from genome assembly GCA_027563825.1 of Erythroxylum mucronatum. Taxonomy (NCBI): domain Eukaryota; kingdom Viridiplantae; phylum Streptophyta; class Magnoliopsida; order Malpighiales; family Erythroxylaceae; genus Erythroxylum; species Erythroxylum mucronatum. The sequence continues at coordinate 10,869,512 of JAOSBP010000008.1, read as the reverse complement.
TTACGGTTTTGCTCTTTCCACCTTTAGAAAGATACGTCTTAGGGGGAGAGGTATCCATACCCTTATGAGGCATACTTCATTCTCCTCTCCAACCGGTGTGAGATCTCATCATCCACCCCCTTTAGGGTCCAGTGTCCTATGCTGGCATATTAGGTTAGGAACTGACTCTGATACCACTTATAACAGCCGAGACCACCCACCCATAGATATTGTCTATTTTGGGTTTCAAGCCCCTCACGGTTTTGCTCTTCCCGTATTCAAGAAGACGTGTCTATGGTGGAGAGTTATCCATACCCTTATAAGGCATACTTCGTTCCCCTCTCCAGCCGATGTGGGATCTCATCATCTACCCCCTTAGGGCCCAACCTAGCTGGTATAATGGTTCAAATACTGGCTTTGATACCATTTGTAATAGCCCAGACTACCCGCCCACAGATATTGTCCGCGTCTTCCTAAGTGTGGGAAGAGTAAAACCGTGAGGGTCATAGAGCCCAAAGCGGACAATATTTGTGGGCGGATTGTCTGGGCTGTTACAAGTAGTATCAGAGCCGGTTCTCGACATGATGTGCCAGCGTAGGACGCTGGGCCCTAGGAGGGGGTAAATGATAAGATCTCACATCGATCGGAGAGGAGAACGAAATATGCCTTATAAAGGTATGGATATCTCTCCCCCTCAGACACATCTTCCCAAGGGTGGAAAAAGTAAAAACGTGAGAGGTTTAGCTTGAAGGGCAACCCAAAGCAAACAATATCTATGGGTGGGTGGTCTGGGCTATTACACTTGGAGCTTGTGAAGGCTGTAAATTGCTTTGTTCAATTAACAAACATGAGTTGGATATTGAGAATTAATGAATACTTAATATTGTTATATAAAAACACAATTAGAGAGAGTACCTTATAAGAAGGCGTTATTAAAATCTAGTTCATTTTAAATCCATCCATGTGTTACTACAATTGTAAGTATAGGACAAATATTAACATACTTAATGACTACACTAAAGGTATCAGTGTAATCAATGCCCAGATGTTGATGAAACCCTTTAACAAAAAACAATCTTTATAGTAAGCAATATAGCAATCAAGGTTTCTTAATTTTATAAACCCCATATACACCCAATAATGTTTTATGTAAGAGAGAGAGGAGACAAGGGTCTAAGTGTTATTTTTCGGGACATCTGAAAATTCTTTGCTCATGGCATCACACTAATAAGGATGCTTGTGAGCTTGGGTAAATAAGGTGGACTTCATTTCTTAGATAAAGACTAAGGAGTATGTATATAGGGAAAATATTTTTTTAGTTTGTAGATTTTTCTTTCTGGAATAGGTGATCACACATGAGGATTAAGTTGATGGTTGTTTTTGAGGTATGTCAATAGTAGTGCTTTTTCTAGGTCAACTTGGATTACATATAGTTATGATATTATGTGAAGTGTAAGAGGATGTAGTGAACAGAAGGTTCGAGTGAGAGAGAATGAGAGAGAAAACAGAGTAAATAAACTAGCTTTTTTATTATGTCAACTGTACAGTACAAAAGCTAGATTTCACAATATATACAACTGAGTTAAAAGAACAGTACAAGACACAAAACTACACACTCTATTATGTACATAAAACGACAACACTGAACACTTGACTAATTGACTAACTAAACACTTAACATTGACTAACTTAACACTTAACATGTAGCACTAGGTATGGTAGAGTTATGAAGTAGAGAAATTGAACTACAACCCTGTGTTAAAGTATGTTGAGAAGTGATAGTTGGTGAAGATGAACTTGAGACAACCTGTGAATGGCACTTAAGTTTGAAATAGGATTATTGTAATGAGGTATAGCATAAGGTAAGATGGCATGATCCAGATCGTCACTAGTAGGATTTTTGAATCAATCATGAGTTTTATTTGAGAACTTCGAAAGATATTTAGAGAAGGTGGAAATGGAGATATTTATATTTGAAGAGAATTTACCTTGATATTGAAAAATATCATTAAATAAAATAGTATGTCTAGACATAAAATATGATTTAAGGTAGTGTCATAACAAATGGAGTGATGTGGTAATGAGGAACTTTGATATACACATGACCTAGATCATGCTTAAGGTTTATGAGTGTTATAAGGTTCAAAACATAGATAACAAAGAGAAGTAAAAACTCTAAGCGAGGTATATCTTGGATAATGTCCAAAGAGTTTGTTGTATAGAGCATCGTGATTAAGGATATGAGTGGGCATTCTATTAATGAGATATGTAGCACTTTGAAATGCATAGGACTAAAAATAAAAAGGCAAAAAGGCATCGTCTAGAAGAACAAGACTAGTTTCCACGATATGATAGTGTTTGTATTCTTTAAAGCCAAATATATTCTAGTGTGTATGATGGGGAGGTCATGTGTTGGTTGCCTTATTAAGAAAACATAAAAGTGTTGTATACTCACTTCCACCCTATGTATAAAGGATCTTGATTTTGGTGTGAAAATAGTTTCAATGATTTTAGCAAATTTTTCAAAAACCTTACACACATCAAATTTCATTTTTAGAGGATAAAACTAAGTATATTTTGTGAAGTAGTTAAACAAAAAAGATGTAATAGCAAAAGTTTCTTAGAGAACTTATAGGTGTAGGTCCCAAACATCTGAAAGTATAACTTGAAACGGTTTATCACAAAGGATAGAGGACTTGGTAAATGAGAGCTTATGGCTTTTATTACTAAGACAAGAGTTACGTGCTTCATTTGTAAAAGTTGAAGAAGATAGAATATGATTATTTTTTTGATTCGAGATAGAATATGATTATTAGTCATACTTTTCTTTTAAAAAGGATGAGAAGGGTGATTAAGACGTTGATACCATAAATGGGATGATGAAGTCAATTAGGTAAAGGAATTTCACAAATGTTATTGTTGGGCTAGTTAAAATGTTGATAGTAGCTTAAATACTAAGAAGTATGAGATGATTTTGGTGTGTCCAAATAAGGTATCCAATATCATTTTATGGTGGGTATGGATTAGTTCAATCAATGTTGATAGTAGCTTAAATACTAAGTATGAGATGATTTTAGTGTGTCCAAATAAGGTATCCAATATCAATGTTAGGCTGGGCTGGACTTTGTGAGTTGGTTTAGGCTTTATAGTTTGCAGCGGCGGAAATGGTGGTGGGTGTGACGAAATTTCCTAAAGAAACTTCACCATACTTCACGAAATCTAGAAGTCACTTTTTGGTCTTCTTTGTTCCCTCAAGTCTTTTGAGGTGCGGGAGCAGCTAAAGGGGCTGGCTGTTTCTCTCCAGGTCCCTGTGCCAAACGCTTGTCCCTGTTTTCCATTTAGCCTCAAACTGATTTAGCGTTTGTTTATAAATTAAATAACCAAAATTTTAAAGGTAGTTTTTGAGACTATGGATGTCTTAGTCTTGCTTCCCTGTAATTTCGACGCGAAATCAAATGAGATGGCTGCGGTAAAATGGGTTGTTGAAGAAAGTGACAAAAGAAAAAGGTACAGTATCATAGTGTCTCATTTATGGTGTTAGGTTTAGAGGTTGAAGGCTCGGTTGGGGTCCGATTGATTGCCTTTTTGTTGGGTCGGAGGAAAGGAGCTTCTAGGCTCGGAGAAGTATACACCATACTTCAACAAAATTCTTTTTTCCATGGTTAAAGTGCAGAACCAATTATCACTAAAAAGTTAATAGTTTTTTTGAAGTGGATAACTCCGATACTACGAAGAAGATTTAAACGTTTTTGTTATGCATCAATAATTGAAACTTAATATTAGCGTAGAGTTAACTATAAAATAATTGTACAGATATGATCAGGGAATAGATACAACGAAATGATCATGAAATGGATCAGGCGAAGATGGTTGTGTTTGAGATTGTGGTTGACGAAGCAGGAGACCCGCATTCACCAATCAGAACGAAGCCACCACCTGAAACTTTGATTTTTTTTAGGGATGGATTAGATGGTATGGAGGAATTCAATCGGATCAGGTGGTTGTGCTTGTTGTTTCTAAAAGACACATGGCTGATGGCTTCATTTGCTTCCACTTCTATGCTGTAGCTTGTTTGTATTCCAATTGCTTTACTATTGATTCGGTTGAAATCCTCCAATCTTTCATGATTGGGCTGTTGGTTTTACTCACGGGACAAGTAATGATCAGTTGAAAACTTGTCTTATCTCTAACTTTCATGACTGGTATAGGAATAGGAGAAAGTTTTTAAGCTCTCATGTGATTGACGATAGGTTCAATTTAGCATTATTATCAAAAACTAATAAAGCATCAATGTTTAAAGTTTCTTGTAGATTTGGAGGGAGTGTTATTCCATCATATAAACCCCCGTCAGACCGCCAAATAAATAGATATACACAGATGTAGATAAAGTCATCATCATCACCCAGTTCGAAATTATGTAATGAAGCAAGATCTGAGGGGATCTGATAGTACGCAGCCTTACTCCTATATAATAGAGAGGTTGTTTTCGATAGACCCACATGTAAATGAGACAATATAAGAATGATGCAAGTTACAGAAACAAATCATTAAAAATAATAATAATAATAATAATAATAATAATAATAATAATAATAATAATAATAATAATAAAGGAGAATACCTGCAGGAAGCCAAATCTGTGAGAACCTAACTAGGCTACAAAGTCCACCCCTCTTTGTCACGTAGTAAGTAAGGGGACCTCCTTTAGAGACCTTGTCAAAATGGCCCCCTACTGTCCCCCCCACACTTGTCGGGCAATCTTCACACGTGACACAGTATCTCCTAGTAATTGTTGTATTGATCTTGGGTAACTGGATGGTTAATCCTTAACCCTGATCAGATCGCACTAAACTTTTCTATTTCTGGCGACTACTTCATTAAGGGTCAACTATGACATATCCTCCTTAATCACTTTCCGCCAGTTCTTATAAGGCCTCCCTCTTCTCCTCTTATATTCACTAAGTGTTATTCTCTCACAACTTGGTACCGAAGCATCTGAGGGCCTCCTCCACATATGCCCAATCCACCTAAGCCTAATCTCTCTCAACTTGTCGGCAAAGCTAGCTACCTGTAGTCTATCTCTTACCACCTGATTCCGGACCTTATCTCTCCTGGTAATGCTACACATTCACCTAAGCATACGCATTTCTACTACCAACAACTATCTAATATGTCAACGTTTGGTAGGCCAACACTCTGCCCCATATAACATAGTTGGATGAATCACCATTTTATAAAACTTTCCTTTGAGTTTTAAAGGAATCTTCCTGTCACATAAAACCCCTGATGCACTTCTCCATTTGGCTCAGCCTGATTTAATACGATGTACAATATCAACATCGATATTCCCATCACTCTGAATGACAGACTCGAGATACTTAAAACTCGTCCTCTGTGGTATGACGTCGGTACCAATTGCTACCTCCACGTCATGCTCCACCTAGTTTCCTGAAAAGTTGCATTCTAAATACTCCGTCTTAGATCTGCCCATTTTAAAACCTTTCGACTCTAACGCAACTCGCCAGCAATCAGTGACAGAGCCAGGAATTTAAGATAGGGGGCCCAAATAAAATATAGATTTCACAAAAATTTTCATATCAAAACTAAATAAGAA
>JAOSBP010000008.1:10835283-10846091 GCA_027563825.1 Erythroxylum mucronatum | reverse complement strand
TATATGTATATATATATGTATATATATATATGTATATATATATACATATATATATATACATATATATATACATATATATATATATATGTATATATATATATATAATAAAAAATTATTTAAAATTTTAAAACCTTGAGGGGCCCAGTGGTCTCCGTCTATGCCTTGAACTATTGGTTGTAGGTTAACAAAAAAACTCTGTTAATCCCTCTTTTTTCTTAGGTCCTAGTTAATTAAGAAGAGCTCAGAGCTTGTTAATTAACTTTAGCTATCGGATAACTTAGGAGATGCTTGTTAAGTTTAATCAGACAGCCGACTTACGAGCGAGAAAAATAGATTAATCTAAGCAATAATTACATAAGTTTAGATTATTTAACCTAGGTTGTGTTATTCCTAATAATTACGAACCATTAATCGCTACAAATGAATCAGAAAAACAAAGATTACATATTGTATTTCATTCTAGCAATGAGTTTATACATTAAAACATTCAAATAGAGCATTCAATTATTCTTACACAAGATCCAAATAATAGACATAAGAAAACATGATCAATCCATAAAAAAGAAAGAAACAACAAATACAAAGAAGAAATACACTTAACTGAGTCTTCTACGTCAATTTCACCTCCGAACCAACATCGGGAAAGCTATCTTTCCATTGGTCTCTCCATATGTGAGGTTTCATCGCACTCTCCTCTCTCCCAAAGACTCCCAAAGTTTTAACCCAAAAATACTCCAAAACTTTCATAAAATCGTCGCTCTACCGTCACACGTCTATTTATATTAAAAATTAAAATTTCGGGCATCATTTGTGTGATAGTCAAGACCATTACTTGTTGAGTCATGCGCGTAACTCACCTTGCATGGACGTAACATTTTAATGATTTGTTTTATTTCTTATAAAAATCACAACAAAAAATAAAAAAGGGAAACAATCAGGCTCTTAATGAATAAAATTTAGGACGAGCTTGATAAAAAGAAAAGTATGGACTCAGACTAACTTTAGCTCATTACCAAGCCTATTTTCTATTTGCACCGGTGATATAATGGCAGTGGATAAAAGTCCAACATGTCATGTGAATGCATAATCTACTACATTTCAACAAGATTTCCTCTTTCTACAAAACAATAATGCCTTGAATCTGGCAATTGGTCATTTACACCTATCTATAACTTTTTGCTCCTATTCATTACCATAACAGGCTTTCCTCCTAATTTAAATGCTACCAGAGGCTATTAACAATAAAGGAGTAATCTTATATTCTTACACATATCCTACGAACCTGAAGCCATTTATTCAAATATTTATGGAATAGTTAAGTGTCCGTTTCTTCACAATAATTAATTAAGCTGTTGTGTGAGGTTAACTTAATTGGTTTTATATATTTACTAACACACCCCCTCAAGTGAAAGCCCTTTGAACTTGAAACTTGCACAGACTCACTCTATCTTGTGCTGAATAATAGATGGGTGGATGGTAGGATTTGAACTCATGGCCACTTGGTCACAAAGGCTCTAATACTATGTTAAATAACTGTTTTACTATAATAGTTTAAGCTGTTGCGTGAGACCAACTTAATTAATTTTATATATTCACTAACAACAGCTATTAGTTTCTCTTTACTAAATTTGATAATCGCCTTAAACATTGAACAATCATTTTAAGATCCAGATGAAGGTTGAAGTACTACTAGTTAATTGTTCATGAAATGTCTCCCAAAACTTTGATTATGGTTTGTTCTCCCATTTATATGGACACACTTCACGAGCAAAATAATGAGAATATACTAATATGAGAATTAGAATTTTCATTAAGAAAAGTAATGGTTATATTTTAAAATCTTTTACTATAGTCAGTTTTCTAATTGTATACATTTTTTCTTTTCTTTTCTTTTCACTTGAATCCTCTAATATTAATAATTGTTTCAATCATCTCCTATTATCATAAATTAATAAAAATGCAAACATATCATACCATATAAGAGAAACATTAGTATGTCACAATCGTAAAAATGATATATTATCAGTCATAACATATAGCATGTCTCACTTAATAATTCATTTTAAATTATTTACAAAAAACTTAATTAAAAATTAATAATAATAAGAGGACTTACTCAAATTTTTTAATATTAATATAATCACGTATCCTTATTTTCATTAATCGATTAGACAATGAAAAGATATTGCTACGTTAGGAAGTGTAAATTATACATTAACTTATCTAAAATTTGTTAAAAAATTATTCTTTTACGTAATATTATTACACTAAATAAATATCCAATATTTTTCAAGGACAAGGATTGAACTTTTTCATGAAAATCCCTAACCTCATTTTGTAAGATTTTGAGCTTTGTATTTAATTTTGTTTTAATCTATCACTTCCTCCTAAACTTATTTATAATTACATAAATTATTTTGAGAATCCTTGATCATTTTAAAATTTAATTTTTTGTGCTATCAGACATCATTTCAATTTTGAGACCATAAGCTTTTGTACAAAAAAATTAACTTTACTGCAATCTTATAAAAAACTGAACATTGTACTTTGCTAATGTTTATTTATATAATTAATGATTAAATTCTGGCCTATTAAGCTTCAATACTAATGATGGATTTATATATCTAATGATAAGTGGATAAATGGTATATTTGGTTGCTATTTTTGTTCATTTTTATTTAATAATATTAAGTAAGATAACAAATTTTTATGGTTTTAATATCAATTTCTATGTATAATTTACAAGCATTAATATTACAATATTTTCTATTATATAATTGATTAATATTCATTATTATTTTAGGTACATCTCTAATATTTCAAACTATAAAAGTCCAAGATCTACTATGACCTTGAAAGGCTAATTTACTTTAACTACTTGGATAAATTGGAGAAAAAAAATATTGGATTGCATGGTGGATATATAATGATTCAAGGAATGTTAGAAATATATATTTATTTTGAAAATTTTAATATTCATTGAAATTCAACTTTTGTGCGTGAAGAAATATTCTTATGTGTTTTTGTCAAAAGTTGGTTGTTATGACTTTTACAGAGTTGTTGACAAGGATGAAAAGGTTTTGCACGCTTAAGAGAGACTGACTACATATGTGTAACATTGACTTTAAAAATGAGCAAGGAATCATGGCACCCCAACCCCAAGAGTAACTCAACTTGTTAATAATTAGGAGGTCTATCTAGGGTTTTGGGTACCTTGCTCGCACCTGCTGCACGCGCTATGATGTCTGTACTGCTTCTTTCTCACCATCTACATTACATGTGTGTATTTTATTCCAAAGAAAATTCTTGGGTTTCATCAATCATCATCGTCATCACTCAGCTTCTCTCTTTCTCTCTTTTTCACACTCTGACAATGGGGGGTGTGAGAAAGAGCGGGAGCTAGTGCACAGAAAACCTTGGAATTTCTGTCTCTCTTTCAACGCCAGAGCCCAACAGCAATCATCATGCCCTCTTCTTCCCTTCTCCATAGCCATCATTGCTTCCACATCCCCCTCTTCTTTCGTGATTATCTTTCCCAACAACTCCACTTGAAAAAAACCAGAAGCCATCATCATTATTATCACCACCAAGGCGAGACAATAAAGGAAAAAAGAGAGAAAAGATGCCAATTTTCTTCTAACAAAAGGAGGTTTTCCTCTAGTTTCCAAGTGCGAGCTTTGTGGTCGTTCTTGGTTTGAGTGAAGTACTTCAGATTAACTTTTGAGACTTGAGAAAAGGAAATCTTTTTCTCTAGCTTCTGGGGAATCAAGCATCTCGGTCCGATCATTTGCTAGATCAAGCAAATCGCTTTTTAGTCAAGTTGTTAGCTACTGTTGCTTTTCGCTTTCGTAAGGGTTTCTTCTTTCTTTTCGGTTGCATGAAATCATAGATCTTGTAGTTTGTTGCTTTTATGCTTCTGGTTTTTGAGGACAAATATGAGTTCTTGTTATTGTTAACATAAAGTTTATCTGCTAGTTTGTGCTCTCTTAACCTTTGCTGTATGCCTGTTTCGTAAAAGAACTTTATGTTCATGATCTCGTGATTATTAGAAAAGAGAGCATATTTCCTTTTCCGTTCAGATCTTTGAAGCACGATAATGATTTGTGACCGCGAATCTTCATTTATTAATTAAACAAGCATCGCCTCGCCTAATTAATTTTAGGACCTTGAGGTATCCACGATTATGTGACTAAAAAACATCAGTGATCAGATCAATTATAAGGCCATGGGATATCCATACTTTCGTGGTTTTTCTTTAGCTAGTCTGTGCTTATCACGTAGAGTCTTTCTCTCATAGAGTCACTGGCGTAATTGTATTAGGTATTGGACATGTACATGCTTGATATGTGCATGTGCTGTTATATCTCCTGTCTCCTTTTCGTTGGCAGAAATTTGACAATCTGCAGTTCAGCAAATAAGAAACTATGAAAGTATATTGACGAATTTGTGATCTTGATAGTCCTTCCTATCATCTGTAGGGATATATTCAACATCTACGGCCTACCTAATATGGAAAATTTTCAACACAAACATTAGAAAACGTTTTGCATATGATACATAGATTAATTTCCGCTTTCAGTTATTCTTTCCTCATAGTTCGCCGAACTACGACACTCGCCAGCAAGTCGCAGATGTAATGCTCAAGAACAATGATATCGAAATTGGCACTAGCTACGATTAACGTTCTGGCCTTCTGGAAGAGTCAGCATCTCATGTGGCTTATCAAACTCTTCATAAACATGAAGATGTATACATATATGTATATGTAAACATCTAAACTAATATCTGTGGAAGCTAAAATTATTTCTTAGGTAGTTGTGAAGAAGTAGTAATTATTCTTGTCGCCTGCCTTTTGTTCATAACGAAAACGTGGCAAGTTCTTTTTCTCATTGGTTGTCTATGTTATTTAGTGCTTATATATGCAGATATTTGATTACAGTTGTACTTGACTGATTGAAAGACATAAATGTGAATTGGGTTTACATGTCATGTAATATTGTGGGAGAATAATGCAGGGGAAGAATCCCGAGTTCATGATAACTACGAGAAGAATACACAGATGGAGATCAGCTAGAATCTTTATCTTTCATTTCAAGTAAAGTGGTGACTTCCTTATCTCAGCTTAGCATGTAAACACAGGTTGCTGATTCCCTCAACCTTCCTTGGACGCCGTGAATGATATTTGTTTCCTTTTCACATTTCCAAAATGAGATATTTTCTGCCCTTATTCATTGCGAGGTACCAATTTTTTCTGATCATTTCTAGAATAATAGTATAAATTAGCTTTAGAGTAACCAATAAAATTAATCCTTTATAATTAAAAAGGTCACGGAATCTAAATTGCGGAAGAATACTGTAATTATATGAGGTTTTTTTTAAAGTGGGCTCCATTTGGATATATTCACGGTAGATGGTGTGACTGTAAATAGAGTTTTGACACATGTTACTGATTAAGAGTCTGCTAATAACAGTTTATCGCTAAGATGTAAAAGTCAAAAAGTGGAGGGATTGTGTTAAAAAGGGTTCGAAAATCCAACTAAAAACATTGTAAGAACAGAAAGTCAGATTGGGATCGTGTTAAAAAGGGTTCGAAATCAAACTAAAAACAACAGAAAGTCCGATTGTATTCTATTCAGTCTCTATTGAGTTACAAGAGAATCCCAGCAAATTTGATTTAATTTGCATACATATTGGCCCTAAAACTACTCTTCAATTGTCCAATTGATTATCGACAATTGATTTACACCACTTGGATTACTGTGTACTGAACAAATTTCACGTCTTTAATGCTTCATATCAAAGACTTTCAAACAGCAAATTTTGATATTTTCTCCTAGCCAATGTGTTCTTCACTGTAAAGCCAACAAGAATTAAATGTTGTAATTTGTCACGAAACAAAAGGAAATATGTTATTAAAAGAGAGTTACCTCTTCGTCAATAATCCAATTTCTAAGTCTCCTAACTTACAAAAATATCATTTTAGGGTAAAGTAAATAAACAACATTTTTTATTTTCACATTTTTTTAAACTAATCTTGAATTATTTGGGGGCATTCGTAATTATTGAGAAGTGAATTGTTTTTTTAGTCAAACATTCTTCTTATTGCTACATCTAATTCTGTGATCCTTTAAAAAAAGAAAAGAAATTGCACGTTATTTTTCTTGAGAAGGAAGCGTTGCTAATTTTCTCTAATATCTTTATAAAAAATGACTCTAATGCCTTAAAATGAAAGAAGTGAAAAAAAGTCTAAATTATTTGATATGTTTCATTTGACTTCTCCACTAAAATTAAACCTAAACTTATGCTCAAGAAATAACTATCCATTTGCTAACAAACAATATATGAATTCTTGAGATAAAATGAATTATAATCAGCTAGTTATTAAACTCGATACGATATATACTATAATTTTACAATTAAGGCAACTGATTTTTATGAAAAGATTAATAATTAAGCACTCACAAATGAAATGTTATCATTGTATTTATGAGTTGCATCGTATACCATCTATGTTCTGATGACATCCATGACTGATAATATATATTGATAACACCTGCCCTAATTGAATCCCAATTGTATATGATCTTTTTGTTGTTAACCAATCTGTCAACAACACAAGCATTATCTAAAATTGACCATAGAAAAATCAAATTCCCCAATTTTACTATTTAATTAAATTACAAATATCCTCATAACACTCTTACATTCAACCAATTACCTTGTTTGAAGAAATTAAGTTCGAGGAGTATCATTGCATCTGACCTTTACGCTGCGTATGGTTATTGTGATCCATATGCTGAGACGGAACGAAACAAAAATTTGGAGACAAAACATAACAAAAATTGAAAATAGTGAGGTGCTTGGTTGTGATGGACAAAACAGGTAAAACTGTGTTCGTCTTGAGGACAAAAATGTGTTTGATTGCAGTTGATAGAACATAAAAAATAGTGTCAATGACTAAAGTACCCCTGCAGTATAATATGATTAGAAATATGTAATTCATTAATTATTTTAAAACGAATGATTTGTATTAGTAATTTAATATATTGTATCTATAAATAAGGAATTTAAAAAATGAGTAATATAAAAATTTACTGAAATCAGTGTAATATCCTATTACCCATGTTAAGGGTAGAATTGTGAATTATGAGAAATTACTAAGAAAGTAGGAAATGCATATCTTGCTTAAGCTAAACATGACATGTATATTTTTGCACATTCATATGATTGTACATGCATTCATTGACACTTTTCAGGTATAATTGAGTTATTAAATGCGATTAGAATATGATTCGACAACTTTGGTATATTTAGGCTATTTTGGAATTTTGGTAAATTTTAGAAAAATATTGAAATATGAACCAATTATAGTGTGACATATGGCAACATGTATATGTGACAAATGGTTTGTATGTGTGGTGATAAGTAGCAGTCTTATTGAGTGACATATGTGATACATGCAAAATAGCCACATTGTCTGATTTGAGTAAGGAAATATTACATGTACCTTATGTTCTATTTAGGAAGTGATTACGGTAGCTTTTCATACCCACCGAAAGCATTCAGCAGATAACTCTTTCTTTGCACCTACTCCATCACCAAATATTGAATCTTTGTTTGTAATTGAGATACTCTTACTGCTGAGGAGTATTGATGAAAGTAAGAATTGGAAAATTTACTGTAGAGAGAGGAAGTAAATATGAGTTTCGAATTTTTGAAAATTGAAGTGTAAGTTTGAATATGTTTTATTTAGAAATTGTATTGGGTATAGATAAGCATAATAGATGATTTAGAACTGATTAAGTTAGAAAAGGAATGAGAAATCTAAAAAAAGAGAGAGAGAAGAAGAAGAGAAATAATGGGTGAAGAAGAGAAGGAAGCGCGATCGTGCTCACTATAAAAGGTCACGAATCGCGATCGTGCTAAGTAATAACAAAAAGATTGAAGGATATTTAGAAACGATTTCTTCAGAAAAGTCAATTGAAAGTCGCGATCGTGCAACACGGGATTTGGTGAAACTCGCGATCGTGCAGATGAACAATCGTGACTTTCAATTGATTTTTCTGAAGAAATTGTTTCTAAATATCCTTCAATCTTTTTGTTATAACTTCTTCATCAGATGTCCAAATGACTTGATTCTTGAACCAATAGATTTATAAGACATTGATCTACATCTCCACTAAGAATCATAGCTTTCTGAAATGGATTGAATATGAATTTAAGTTAAAATTTTGAGGAATACTAGAATATGAAAACTGGTATGATTTCATTGAACATACTTCGGTATTTTGATTATATTTGATCAGTAGGTGTCCAAATGGAATGATTTTTTAATTGGAGTAAACTAGAGACATAGGGATACAGATGTTCCGAAGAAATAAAATTTTAATTCAGTCTCTAAGACTTTCAATTTCTAGATAGAAATTGAGTAAAGTGTATTATTTCAGAATGAGAACAGTTCGAGAATATTTGACGTATAACTCTTGTAATATTGAACCAAATTGAATGATTTTGGTGTCATTAGAAACTGAAGTCATTGGAGAACAACTTTCTAGAAGGAAGTGTTGCCTAATTTTGTCATTTACCTTATCAACTTAATTATGCAAAGTAGACTCGTAAGTATGTGAGAAAAATATGAAGTGGTCAATTAGGTTATGAAATTGATTTAGAGTAAACTAAAGACATGGAGCTACAAATTGTCTGAAGAGATTGAATTTTAATTAGGTTTAATGATTATGAAATTCTGACTGGGCCATGTGTAAGTTGGATATATTTTTGCTCTAACATACCATTATCATAGGTTATATACTTGAATGTCCTTGGATGTTCGGGTATATACTATATGGTAGTGGAATATTGCAATGAGCTATTGAATAGCAAAAAAATCTTACAAGTTAACACTAAAATGAATTACATTAAATATTTTTTATAATTGTATCAATATTTATTTTAATTGTATTTGTAATTTTTTAATTACGATGAAATAAAATGAGAAACCTAAATATTTAATGAAATGAGAAACCTAAAAATTAAATGAAATTAGTTATTGAATAAAAAAATCCTACAAGTTAGAAATTCTAGTACATAATAATTTAATAAAATATCTAAGCATTCATGGAATTAATTACATAATAGGTTAAAAAATATCCTACAAGTTAGAAATTTTAGTACATAATAATTTAATAAAATATCTAAGCATTCATGGAATTAATTACACAATAGGTTAAAGATACATTCAAGACTTATATTTTATTAAGAATGTCCTTAACAATAATACCCAAAATAACTCCAATGGCAATGAGTAAAAATCCTTGACTCCACGCCATTTTTTCCTTCAAAGTTGCACCTTCATTTAGTTGTTTATTTGTTGGAAGTGAAAATTGATTCGATATTGGTGAGGGTTCATTGGTGGTAGGAACAATTTCTTCATTTCGACGAGTCCGCCTATTTGGATCCATGACATAGGCACTCTGTGCTTCAACCAAAGTCTGATACCCCTTGAATATAGCATTAGGAAACCCCTCAATTGCCAATTTAACATCATCCTAGTTTGTAAAAATACCTACTTGACGTCCAACAAATACAACATAGAAGTTATATCTGCCCATAGTTAAGTACCTGAAAATGAATCATATCATCATCAATCATATACGTACATAAATGCCAAACATTAAAAAGCTAATAAACCAACTATTCGTCATTAACTCAAGTGTACAAACAAAGTCAACAGTTCATCATATCATCATTCAACGTCACATAGCCTGTTTGAAGACAATGCAAATCCTAGCTTTCCTGTTAAGCTACTACGAAGCCAATAGCTCCACAAAGACGGTGAGCCCGAAAGTGACAGGTCACAACTAAAAAATCGGTCCACCACAAGTAATGGCAGAAGAAAAAATAGTTAAGCTAGAAGCATTGTTACCATCCTACATTACCATATAATAGTGTACCATAACCTACTAATTAAGAAATAAAACATAAAGTCAGATTTCATCATCTAACAGGCTCCTCACATAAGCCTGTTTCTGGTCTGCAATTAAATCCCAGAAAAGATTCCCAGCATGAGCATTCTTTGAGAAGATCCTTGCAGTCATAACAACTTCTTCAGTGGAGAAACCCAAATTCCCAAGCTCTTCACCTAGCTTAGTTCCAAATTGTTCTACAATGGCATCAGCAATGATCTTAACATTCTCTCTACTGTTGTCAATGGCACAAGCAAATAAGGCAGCAAGGCTTTCTAACACTTCAATATCCCTCATCTTTCTTTTCCCTTTGTTTTGTTAGTTTCCCTCTGTGTTGCTGGAAGAGGCGACAGAACTAGTGAGATGGCCTGAAGCAGTTGGAGCCGGAGTGGCCGATGGGCCTACTAGATCTGATGGGGCAGCAAGAGCCGATGCATCACCTTCAGTTTCATCAGTCTCAAGCTGAGCAACAACATCTTGAGCTCCTGCACCAATGGTTCTGTTTTTCCCAAAGACAAACTCAAGTCTAGGGTAAAGTAGGAAAGGCTTTCCTGGAGTATAGTACTTGTTGGTGTGTTTCTGGGAAAAAAAAATCAGAAAATTTCAGCATGACAAACATATTATTATTAGGATGCTTCTATAAACAACCAACAAATAAAAAATAAAATACCCTCATCTATTGTTCCAGCACTTGCTTGCTGTCAACCTCAACGCATTGCTTGCTTTCATTCCAACCAAACCCACTGCAGTTCAACATGTCAAAGGTTGTCTGATATTTGTCCTTCAACGTCTTGTGCTTATTTTTCATATGCCTCTTGTCAATGCCACAATCAGGAAACTTCGCTA
>JAOSBP010000008.1:10788429-10805067 GCA_027563825.1 Erythroxylum mucronatum | reverse complement strand
CAGGGGTTCGAGTCGCAACCTCACCCTGGCAGACCAAAGCGGACAATACCTAATGGGCCACGGCTCAGAGATTTGGGTAGCTCCAGATACGGGGGCTACTTCCCTGTGGATTTCGGAACCCACCCAAACTAATATATAATTACAATAATGATAATAATAATAATAGTAAAAGTGAAGAATTTTGAATACTAAAGAAAAAATAATTAGTAAACTGTAGAGATAATACGGCTAATAGGATAGAAAGAATAATAATAATAATTCCTCGTGTAAGGGGATTAAAAAAACGTAGTGCCAAGTTGCAGGAGATACAATCCCTCGTGGAACCTTAGATTTATCCTAAATTTAGTTCAAGAGGATCCAAATATGGTTTCACCACTACTAGAGGTCCTTAAAGCCGGTGCAATAAGAGGGCAAGCAATTTTACTGATCATTTCATAGACAAAAGGCTATCATTTCCTTTAATGTAGACCCGGGCAATATTTAAATACAGAAAAATGGGGTTAGAGAAAACACTCATAAATGATAAAGATTTCTTCTTGTTTGAGTTCAATAATAAATCAAACATACTGAAAATCTTAAAGTGGGAGCCTTGGCAGATATAAATGAGAGACTAATGCCGCTTTAAATGTGAAAATCAAGCATGGTGTTGGATAAACAGAACGTAAAGATAATCTCTATATAGACACACTTTCACAGTATACTTTTGGAGTATTAGTCGTCCATTGAATTAAGCTACTCGACTAGTTCCATTAGAAGAGCAATATGCATGAAGGAGAACACTATGACGCTGAGAAGAATAAGATATGTCGGAATAACCGAAGACGCATAATTTTATTTGTTTCCTTGGCATTAGTATAAATAACATTCTATCACTGAGCATTACTTATTAATCCTTAGGAACCAGAAAAGGTACTAAACTAACACGCAATGACGAGTAAAGACAAATGTTATTCTTTATTTATAACTAAAGTTTTCCAGTACCTATCAAGTGACTCGTATATACTTAGTAACTGAGGTTGCTTAGATTCTTAAGACTTAAGAGAAAAACGTATGTAAGATTATGTCCGTATTATTAATGTGTTATAAAACAGCATACGAAAACATGTCAACCTTTTAGAATTAGATACACACGAAATCCTCTCTTCCCAAAATAGTGTTCCAACCCTTGTGCCAATTAATTTTGTTAACATATTTATGAAAGTTTTACATAAATATATAGACAAGATTAATCGGGATATAGTTGAAATTGGTTAACAGGAACAGATGATCTAGTCCCAATTAATTATCAGGTAACTTTAATAGGCTCGATCCTAAAGTGTGGATTGTTTGTGTTCAGCCCGAAGCCCACCCAATTATCCAAAATTGGTTTTAAATTTTTTCTACTAAAATGATATCTTATTTTTTAACGAAGGATTAAGCTAAGTCGGTCTCTCAAGTTCGAGTATAACTCAAAACTCAATTAATTCAAACCTATTTTGCGACTTTGTGTTAGACTCAACTCAGTCAAAGACTTTTTATCATGCTTAGACTTCAAATACCAAAAAAAAAAACTTCTATTATATAATTTTACTGTATGCCTATTTGAGTTGACTTAAAGTTTGCTTCATCCCCTAAAGTTTGTACTAAAATTTAAGTTAGACAATAATATTTTTTTTGTCAATGAACCAAAAAGACCGTTAAGTTTAAAAACTGTATAAACTGACTCCATACGAACAAAATTGTCAAGGTTCTAGCTTTTTTTTTTTTTTTTGACCTGACAAGTTTTTTAACTTAAGAACCCACGTTAGTCATACAGTTTGGCTAATGTGTATCTCTAAATTTGGATCTTCTCTCTTATTGTTGGCAGGACCTAGTTATTTTTGTCTCCTCTCTTGATCACCACTCTCTCATCTATCTCCTCTTCTATTCATGATTGTCATCTATTTATGATTATGTGTTAAAAAGTATGCGAAACCCGATAAGTAAGTCCCTTTTTTTGAAAAAAAATATATAAATGCTATGATGTTTGTCTTAGTTTAGTAAATTAATAGAATCTCCTATGTCTTTTTGTCTATCGTCCACATATGAGACAAGGTTGGGGACCATTATCGAAAGTAAATTTGTTTATTAAAAAAATTTTAACTTTGCATGTAGTCCCACTAGCATGTAATGTAAAAGTAAACTTGTTAATAAAAATATGTTTGTGTTGTGTATGTGAAAATTCACATTACCATATGCAAGTGTCGTGTGTGATTGTGTTAAACCAACATAAGGATTGTGGAAAGTTGTTGTCTTAGGCTATGTTTAGTTGGACGTAAAGTTTTTAATGAAATGAAATGTAAATAAATGTAAGAATATTGTTGTTTGGGAGTGATAAAACAGTTCATAATGTAATATAGTGAAATATTGTTTGGAAGAAGGATTTACAATATAATATACTGAAAAATTATTTATCATTTTACATTCTATCATAAACTCCTCAAATCGGAGGTTTCTCATTTTTATTATTTAGAATGGAATGAGATGTAATATGAAACTCTCCTCTTACACCTCATCCTATCTCATTTCATTATAAACATTCCTCCTAATGATAAAATAATATTATATTTCATTTCATTCTATTAATAAACTGCCAACTAAACATAGCCTTAAAGATTTATGCATTAATTTTCATTGTTCACAAAAGAGAAATATAATCGGCACAAGCTGGTAACTATTCATTCTAATAAAAACTTGATGTCTCCATATACTAAAAAAGAATAATATAATTTGATGGATGTTGTGCTTCTTTGTTTTTTTCCTTTCAATGTAAGTTTGTAGCAAAGAAGTACTTCTCCTTTAATACCTCAAGAATACTTCCACGACCAAAACCATTAGATGGCGAAAGAAAGAGTCCTTTTAGGTAGAAAATTATATGCATTAGATTCTTATACTCATCTAGTTTTTTTTTAATAAATATGCACTTATGACTGATAATATTATTTAAAAGCCCCATCAATAACAATAATGATAAACATCCTACAAGAGATTTTTATAATTAAAAAGGAAAATTAAATTGGTTGATGTTACTTTAATAGGTAGGTATAAAACATGCAGTACTTCAATTCTCAATTCTCTATGAAATTTGGAGAACAATCTCAATTATCTTGTATGGAATAATGTCCCTCTTCCAAAATCTAAGTTGTATGAATATGTCAATCCTTTTACCAAATCAAACTCAAATTTCTAACCGAGGACTTGCTTTACCTTCTTATCAATTCAAATAAATGTTGGAATAATTCAACTACAATGTCATAATGTCAGCATAATGACAACTATAATGATTCAACCATAATGTCATAATGTCATGGTGTCATCAATAATAGAATAAATCATGTATGAACGTAAGGGATCCATTTACATAAGATTAGCATTTTTATTAAGATCAATTGCCTGAAATTTGGTTAATGGATTAAGGTAAGTGAAGCATTTACTCAAGTTCATCTTTACCTCCTACATAAATAAATTGAAAAGGAGACACTCGACAAAGTAGCCAATTATTCATTTCATATATAACGATAGAGAAGATGGAGAGGAAAGAAATGAATCAAACTTGAATCCGCAGCAACTATATAACAACTTATCAAAAATAGACAGGGAGACGTAGCAGTAAAGATAGAAAGACCTACAAAATATAGAGATTGGTAACCTAAATTTATGGTTTTTATGATCTAAAATTTTTAAAACCCTTGTTCTTAAATTAATTTTAAAATTTAAATTTTAGGATTCATATGACTAACATGGATCTTTAAATTAAAAAATCATCAGATCAAAAAAATAAAATTATGATAATTTTATTAGTTCGAGAGATATTTTATAATTTTTTGTATTAATTTTTATATATTAAAAAAAGTTAAAGTTCAATTAAATTTTAGTGCAAATATTACAATTATAATGTATCTTTTTTTAACTTATTTGATTCCTATGTTAAGTCTCTTTTAAATTATGACATCCATGTATTTTTCTTTTCATATATTCCCTCTTCATTGTTAATCTCTTCTCCTTTTCAATTCCTTAATTTTGTCAAAAGCTTATAATCATAAATATCTTGCGAATTTGTGAATTTCACACCAAAATAACTCATATAACAAAAAGAAAGAGTGAACGAAAATAATTAATATATATTATCAAATTTTCATCAATAAGAATATTATTAATGCAAAAAAATACTCCAATAAGAGAGAGATACTTGCCACCTCTTAACTTGTTATACGAAATTTGCCACAAAATAATAGTGATATTATACTACAACATTGTTCATCATATCATTGGACATACGGGTTCTCTCTAATAATTATGATTTAGCTTTTAATACACATTCATTGAGTCAGGGTATTTAGTTATTAGAATAGGTGGATTTTTATAAATTCATGCTCCGAAAGAAGCGGACATGATAAGTTTTCACCATCCTTTTCAAGAAAAAATCAAACAAACCAAAAGCATCAATATACTCTACGGATGTATAGTAAAATAAAAAATTGAAAGATTTAATTGTTGAAATTGAACATTTCATTATACCGCTGGTGGTGGGTTATCTAATTAATTAAAAATTTAAATTTACATAAGTTTTGAATTGAATTAACATAATATATCAAAATATAATTTACTTAAAGAAGATAAAATGTTTAAATTGGAAACAAATGAGAATTATAGTATAATAATGTTATAATGATACGTTTTTTAAACTTTAATAAATTATACAATTAGTTAATTTGATTTTAAAGTATAATTACTATTGGTTTCCAAATGACGCATAAGAGGGAAGTGTACTATGTGTTTGTTTTAAATTAATGAATAAATTACCTATTATAATAAATAATTATAACAACTGTATATAATTCAATCATAAAATAAATATGATAATAATAAAAAAAGATACTAGAGACAGAAATATAAAATTAATTTATAATACTTTACCTAAGCTTTTATTGGTCAACATCCACACCTCAAGTTTTACTTAGGCAACTGTTGTCTTTTTCCTTCAATGAATGAAGAGGAATTCTCGATTCAACATTTTTGTTATCACAAGTGAAAAGGAATCTTTTCTCTTATCTTCATTGGTGATGCTTGCACCAGTGAAGTATTCACCACTCCAGCCTACTTATTTACTCTGCGTACACCTATCTTGCTGCACTCTCGCAAGATATGTATCCGATATTCTGAGTGATGTTTGAGTACGTACCCTGCAAGGGTGGCATGCTAGAACAGTCAAAAACTCGAAACTCAGTACAAAATTTTCAAATTTATCATACGCATATACGGAAAACAATAATCAAATCGAGCCCACTTTAAAAAAAACATTTCCATTCACAAATGTTACCAACATTTTTCAAATCATCAAAGTTTCATTAATCACTAGGGCCCATTACAGATACAAAACACTTTCAATCAAAATGTCATTACAATATAAATGCATTCGCATACACATTGTATAGTAATTTTGGAATACATTCTTTAATACAAAAATTAATGGAAAATTCTATGCAGACTCAAACTGATCCCGACCTCTATCTCTTACTTTAATGCGGTGGCTATACTCTCGATTGCCTGACGGGGTAAATATTGCAAATTTTAGATGAATTTTGCAAATTCAATGAGTGATCATCCTTGATGGCTCACTCAATCACATAACACATATCAACACTTATAAACACATAATTCACATCTTTTCATTTATAATTATGTCAATCATTCAAATACTTATCATGTTCATAAATCATTCAAACTATTTAAAACATACATATCATATGCATATGCGGTGCTCATGAGACTCACTTTCAATTATTATTGTTGTGACCGAGTGCCTATAACTGTCCCATATCCATTGTGGATACCGGGCTCATTGATAATTGTTTCGTATCCGTTGAAGATACCAGGCTCATTTTACATAGTAAGCCTTTGGTTCTTAATCACATTCATATTCCGAGCTTTAAGCTCTTTTTCACTTTCTGAGCTTGAAGCTCTTTTTCGGTGGCTACTCCAATCACAACTGCCTTTATCTTTTATGCATTCATGAAATGAAATGCATCACATTTATTCAGTCAATTGAAAATGCTCAATATCACACAATCAAATTCGCTATCACATTCTCATTCACATTTGTCATCGAACCTTAGTTTGGCATTCAACATTAAAGTTGAGAATCACTTATTCAGTCTAACTCACATTCAAGGATTTTCACATGTATCAAACTCTTCGGACATTTAATATTCAAAATTAGAACAAGCACATTCACATTTCATAACCATTCAATCCATAATACATAAACAAAACAATAAGAAAAGTAAGATCATCTAGGTCAACTCACAGTACGCTCTAGATTAGCATTAGCTTCCATGATCTGGAAATGTCTGGATGTAGATGTTTATCCTGCACATCAACATTATGTAATACACACATTGCACATACAAATTAATAACTTAGCACATTTATAAGTATTCATTTATGCACAATTATGTATATGGACTATGTACAATGCACGCTTAATGACAATCCCGGGTATACTATCAAATTTCACAACTTAAGCACATTCTCATTTTTAGCATTATTTGTTCTCATAATATCAAACTCTTATTCACTTTTACTTGATACCCATTACTCATCTCCTTTGAATCATAACTACAATCATATGAACATCTTTCATTCCTATTATATTTATGCCTTTGGTACTTTGAGATCAACAATTCATTTACTAATGTTATTTTATCATTATATAATCATATAAGATCTAAACTCCAATTTCTTCTTATAATATCTCCAAAATTCCAGACCTTTGGGTCAATTTTCCATGAACATTTTGACAAGAAAAATGGAGAAATTTAGTAATATTTCCTTCTAGAAAGTTGTTCTCCTACTTCTTAAGTTTCTAATGACACCCATATCATATAATTTGATTCAGTATTCCGAAAGTTACACTTCAAATATTTCGAACTATTCTTAAACTAAAATGGTACTATGTACTCAACTTCAATTTAGATTATGGAATTCTAGAGACAGAATTAAAATTCTATTTCTTCAGAAAATTTGTAGCCTTATGTCTCTATTTTACTCAAAATAAGAATCATTCCATTTGGATAATTACATAACAAGTTATGGCTAAAATACCGAAGCATGTTCAGTGAAAATACTCCAGTCAAGAAATTCCAAAACTTGTCATCAATTTCGTCTCAATTTTATCAATCAATCTCCTCCTAATGATTTCATATGGATATAATTTTTGATGGAGATGAAGAACAATGTGTTACGAGTCTATTGGTTCAAAAATCAAATCATTTAGAGGTTGGAAGAGGAAGTATGGCCAAAAGAATAAGGGATGTTCAAAACTGTCCACCTTCACTGCACCTTCACTATGCACGATCGTGCAATTTCAATTGATCCTCCGTTGTTATGATCGTGCTTGTGCATGATCATGCAATCCATGAATGACCCCATTTGTCAAGCACGATCGTGCACTCCCATTTTATTCAAACTTCATTCTGGCTCTTCTCAAAACAAACCTTTGTGTCAATCTTTCATGGCCATTTTGACAAGGAAAATGAAGGCTTTAGGCAAAAAATATTCTCTAAAAAATTGTTCATTTATGTCTTACGTTTCTAATGAAACTAATTTCATGTAATTTGTTTCAGTATTCTGTAAGCTATACTAAAAAAACTACAAACTGTTCCCAAACCACGATAGAATCCAAAAACTCGACTTCAAGCTAAATTTTGAAACTCTTAGAGACACAATTAAATTTCAATTTCTTTATGAAAAATATAGGCACATGTCTCTAGTTTAATCTAAACTTACAAGCATCCCATTTGTATGTCTAAAGATGAAGATATAGATAAAATAAAAATACATGTTCAGTGGAAACATTACAGCTATCATACTCCAAAAATTCTTCTTTTATTTTTTTTTCCAAATTTTTAACTCCTACATTTTACACCTAACACATCTTACGCATAAATCATCTTTTCTACTTCATTTCCTCTTCATTCTCAGCTCATTATCATTCCCAAACAAATCAAAAATCCATTATTACTCATAAACATAAAAAACAAAACATTCATATACAAATGTTCGTCCTAGCTTCTACACTTCTTCATTTTTCTACATTTCCCATTTTCTTCACATTCTCCATTATCTTCTCTAACTATCCTTTTAATCATTCTTTCCCATATCACGACATCACCTTACACTATTTTCTTAACTCTAAACTCATTTTAACACATCTCTAAAACACCCAAAGAATTTACCTATACACAATGAAAACAGAACATATGTATACATACATACATACATACATACATACATACATACATACATACATACATGCATGCATATATACATACATATATATATATATATATACACACACACACACAACTTTTCTCCACAACTTTTCTGCACTCATTTCATTCTTATTTTCGTCGATCTATCACACTCAAAGATTATTTTAACACTATCTTATGACATTTTGACAATCAAATCTGTAAAATCAACATATACGACATACCTAAAAAAATTCCTCACACACTTTTCAGCAAATATGTATATCACTATTTCATAACCATTTAACAGTGAGCTAACGTGACACATGTTTCATCATATAAAACAATAAGAACCATACAAAGATGCTTACTTGTTTAAAACTCCAACTCTTCAAAAAAAAATCATGTGAGCCTTAGCTTACCATAACACTCGATCATCATCAGTCGAGAGTTGCAGGGTTAGGTATTTCAGTTCTAGTGAAGAAGATAATAAAAAGAGGTACAAGTTGAAAATGAGAGCAAGGCTTGCATTGTAAGGGTGAGACATTTATGAAAGTAATGAACCTTCCAGAAGTTGAAGAAAGTCTCAAAGAAGAAAGCAAGATTAAAAAAAACACAACAGTAACTTGGTCTTTTAAGTGAACAGAATAGTAATAGGCTTTTAAGATTGGGTTTGCAAGTGACACTTATCACTAATCCATCTTTTAAGGCTTTAAACTGGTTCTCATTTAACTAGTCGAACTAACTCCAAAATTTTACTACAATTGTCTCCCAATTTTCAATATCATTTTCTAAAATATTCTAAAGTCCTCTATAAAATTTCTCCAATATTGTTTGACTCTTATTTTTTTCCATTCATAATTGACTTACCACTTGGCAAATTTTCCTAGTCCAAAAATACTCATAATTTTTGAAAATTTTCCTAAAATTCATCAAAATTCTAATCCAGCTATTTATACTTCTCCAAATCAATTGTCAATACAAATAATTCACAATTCTCAATATACGCACATTTATAATCAATTATACCCAGAAATGTCAATGAATGCATGTACAATCATTTTAATGTGTGCAAAAATTCAAATTCACTTGCGTGTATGCTAACATCATGCATGAACATGAGATGCATTTTTCTTAATCTCTCATTGATCTCACATGTACTGTATTTTAGGGTTCTAACCCTTAGTATGGAAACAAGATGTTACATTTCTCTCCCCCTTAACAAATTTCTTCCTCGAAATTCTTATCTGACTGATAAAAAAGGTAGGGTTATTGTTTCCTCATATGCTCCTCCGTTTCCCATTTAACCTCATCACTCGAATAATGTCTTCCAAATGACCATAATCAATAGACTCACTAGGTCTTCAATTACTTATTTAGTCATTTACTATCTTAAATGGTTCCTTAACATATCTCAGATTTTTCACAAATTTCACTTCCTATTTCAACATTACATCTATGTTAGATCGTATCGATATTTCTTAACATACTCCTATGTAACACAGTGTGAATCTAATATATCATTATTGGTAAGATTAACTTAAGTTAATGGTCCTATGCTCTCAATAATTTCATATGAACCAATACAGTTCGAGCTTAGCTCCCTTTTCTTTCTAACCTGAGCACACCTTGCCAAGGTGAATCTCTAAAAAACAATTCATCTTTTGCTTACTATTTCACATCTCTTCAGTGTTAATATATTTAACTCTTGGGTCTATCTCACTATATTCCATATTTTTGGTGTTGATCCACCTAATTCATCCGTCTTTCTTTAGTCATTTAATTTCTAACATAGATCAATTTCACTTATCAACAGTATCTCGAATCAATTAAGGCCTTTATCCATTTTTTTGGCCCCCTTCATTCCAATGTAAGGGTGAACGACTCTTTTTATCGTATAACGCCTCATATAGTATTCTAATGATATCACTATGATAATGATTTTTATGTTTGAAGTCAATTAGAACTATGCATTGATCTCATGTTCCTATGAACTCCAATATATAAGCTTTAACCATATCTCCAATAGTTAATACTATAGGCAATTCAAACATTAAGTCACTTGATTCTACATTCTTAGCCGCTAAATGTTGTTTTGGCGCATTCCTACTAGAAGGTATAGATTAAGTTGTTATTTGTGCTTTCACTAACAATCTCTTTGCTTAATCATCTTTATCATGTACACATACTTCTTATTTCAATCACAAAGTATCTTTTTGTTTCAAATTCAAAATCTTCAATTTGGGCTTTGCTAATTTTTTCACGTGAAACTGATCTTAAATTTCAATGTAACTAATAACACTTCATTTTAACCCAAATTCAACTCGACATTCTATGCTCTTTGTTGCAATAGGTTTTGTAACCTTAATATCTAAATTTGTGCTACACCATTATTGAATTTTCTGTTCAATACATCAGATACAACACTAGCTTTACTAAGAAATACTCATTTACACAATCATAATCTTTCAGTAATTCTATCGATTGTCTTGATCTTATATTCAGTTCCTTCAAAATTAATAATTACCTCAAACTTAAATGATTTGTATATTTACATATAGATCCGGAATGTTTCACTATACATATAATGTTTCCAAGCTCTTAAAACAATTACTACTATAGCAAGTTTCAAATCATGTATCAAATAATCAACTCATGAGATTTTAATTGTCTCAAGGCATATGAATTCACTTTATTATGATGCATTAGATTTCATACTAATCTCGGGTGTGAAACATGATTGTATACTACAAAATCTCCAAATCCAAATGATATAGTTAACATCAGTGTTATAATTCCTCAAAACTCTTTTTTTAATACATTCAATATATCATCTATGATTATGGTTGCTAATTGATCCAATTTGGCTTGGATTGCTTTAATCCTTAATACCATATTACTGTCAGACGCATTTGTTAACTCAAACAGATATTGTCGAAGCTCTACGTGCCCGTGATTAGTTTCTTGTAATTCCTTAAGTAACTAATTCCTTAATGAGATAATATTATCTCATGTTATTTTCAATTTCCCTAATTGACTCCTTTTCTCGAATGATTTTCTCAATTCATTCAATTTTCTCTGATTTCATATTGACTTATTCTAATGTCTGTTCATTCATACTAGTTTCTCCACACATTTCAATTTATTTGCAATCTCAGCTTCTTATGTTGGTACCACATTTATAAGATCTCATTTGTATCCCCTAAACATATTTACTTAGAATATAGGGTGGACCTAAGTTCTCCTCATGTTAGCAATAGTGTCTGCTTAAATTTCAAGAATCCAATCACATAGTTGGATACATTTCATCAAACAAATTGCATACACTCTTAGTAGCATATTCTACATCCTTTTCTTGAGTCTCCATTAGGAATAGGACTCTAATATTCACTTTTGATTTGTTCAAATTTTGTTCATTCTCAAAAATAAATCTTCTGGTCTACTTAACTAAATTATGTGAAATTCTTCCTCTAAAGAAGATTTCTTGTTACTATCATCTATACTATTCATATGATCCTTATCAATCAACTGTTTTCATCATTGCTTATCTGCCATTCTTAATTCCTCAAGAAGATCAAATTCTAGCGTTTCTTACACGGTCATAATGTTCTATTTATCAAAACTCGACGATGTAGTAGACATGATTACTGTCGCATATGCTTAGGTGTGCGTCATCAAGGTCATCCCATTCTATCCAGAGACTTATTTTCTGATAATTCACCAATTTGTATTTATTATACTAATGATACTTTGATCTCAATTGATCCTAGACAATATTTCTCTCTTTATTCCTGCCCACAATCGGGGTGTCCCTGCCACGATCATGACAGAAACCTATTTTTGTCAGGCCACCATTGTGCCCTGCACTTTCTTCCTCACAATAACACACATGCTAACATCAATTCTACTCCAATTTTCTAAAATTTACCACTTCTAAAGCTACATCATTTTATAATAATTCAACTACCATATTGATTACATTAACTCTTCTCATTTGATTCATCTTATTTTTCTTAATATCATTCATACATAAAATCCTAGCTAACTACATATCATTGATCTCATGTACATTCTTTTATGTCTACTTCATTACCCTTTTATTCTTTCCTCATTTCTATGTCATCTTCCTATTGTCATTTATTCCATCTTCCATATATATCCTCAATCAATTCAAAATTATTGATGCATAATCATTATGAAATTCTGATCTCAATTCCCCTAATATCTTCTTACGGTGGATCATAACTCTTGTCACATTAATCAAACATCCATTTTGGTTCCAATTCATCTTCTTAAGATCATAACAAATTTATGTTTTCATTACATTCTGCTTGTGCACTTTAATCTCATCATTTCTACTTATATCCCTATTTTCTGAAGCAATCCATGACAATATATTCACATCTATATCACATTTGGGGATATATCACCACAGTATAATATTGGTGTTATATTCGATAATACATCCTCTAATACAATTGTATTGAATCATTATTTATCATATCTAACCATATTCTATTTCCCATTTCTAATTATCCACAACTTTCATTTTCTCACATTCTGAAAGAGCATCATTCTTCTCACTAATTCTATCAACTCAAACTCTTAACACATGCTCATGCATGTGACTTATACACATGCGACTCAGACTAGGGATCAGTTGTTACTGCCTGCTATGACATGACTAAAATGTATGTAACTTGATACATATTTCGAGAAACGCCAATGTAAGATACTAATTCTGGGCTCTAATACCAAATTGTAGCAACCCACTCTCGCAAGACACGTACCCAACATCCTGAGTGATGTCTAAGTACTTACCCCGCAAACGCGGCATGCTAAAACAGTCAAACACTTGAAACTCAGTACAAAATTTTCAAATTTATCATATGTATATGCGGAAAACAATAATCAAATTGAGCCCACTTTTTTTTAACATTTCCATTCACAAGTGTTACCAACATTTTTCAAATTATCAGAATTTCATTAATCACTAGGGCCTATTACAGATACAAAACACTTTCAATCATAGTGTCATTACAATATAAATGCATTCGCACACACATTGTACAATAATTTTGGAATACATTGTTTAATACAAAAATTAATGGAAAATTCTATGCAGACGCAAACTGATCCTGACCTTTATCTCTTACTTGAATGCAATGGCTATACTCCCGTTTGCCTGATGGGGTAACTCTTCTGAGCTTGAAAAATATTGTAAATTTTGGGTAAGTTTTGCAAACTCAGTGAGTGACCATCCACGATGGCTCACTCAATCACATAACACATATCAACACTTATAAACACATAATTCACATCTTTTCATTTATAATTGTTTCAATCATTCAAATACTTATCACGTTTAGAAATCATTCAAACTATTTAAAGCATACATATCATATGCATATGCGATGCTCATGAGACTCACTTTCAATTATTATTGTTGTGACCGAGTGCCTATAACTGTCCCGTATCTGTTGTGGATACCAGGTTCATTGATAACTGTCCCATATCCGTTGGGGATACCGGGCTCATTTTACATAGTAAGCCTTTGGCTCTTAATCACATTCATATTCCAAGCTTAAGCTCTTTTTCACTTTCTGAGCTTGAAGCTCTTTTTCGGTGGCTACTCCGGTCACAACTGCCTTCTTTTATGCATTCATGAAATGAAATGCATTACATTTATTCAGTCAATTGAAAATGCTCAATATCAGACAATCATATTCGCTATCACATTCTCATTCACATTCACAGTTTTCGTCGGACCTTGGTCTGGCATTCAACATTAAAGTTGATAATCACTTATTCAGTCCAATTTACATTTAAGGATTTTCACATGTATCAAACTCCTTAGACATTCAATGTCCTAAATCAAAACAATCACATTCACATTTCATAATCATTCAATCCATAATACATAAACAAAATAATAGGAAAAGTAAGACCATCTAGGTTAACTCACAGTATGCTTCAAATTAGCATTAGCTTCCATGATTTGAAAACGTCTAGATGCAGATGTTTATCCTACACATCAACATTAAGAAATACACATATTGCACACACACATTAATAACTTAGCACAATTATAAGTATTCATTCATGCACAATTGTGTATATGGACTGTGTACAATGTATGCTCAATGACAATCCAAGGTATATTATCAAATTTCACTACTTAAGCACATTCTCATTTTTAGTATTATTTGTTCTCATAATATCAAATTCTTATTCACTTTTACTTAATACCCATTACTCATCTACTTTGAATCACAACTACAATCATATGAACATCTTTGAATCTCGATATATTCATGCCTTTGGTACTTTGAGAGCAGAAATTCATTTACTAATGTTATTCAAACATTATGTAATCATACAAGATCCAAACTCTCATTTCTTCTTATAATATCTCCAAAATTTCAGGCCTTTGGGTCATTTTTTCATGAACATTTTAAGAAGGAAAATAGAGTAATTTGGCAACACTTCCTTCTAGAAAGTTGTTCTCCTATTTCTTAAGTTTCTAATGACACCTAGATCATACAATTGGATTCAGTATTTTGAAAGTTACACCCGACTATTTCAGACTATTCTTAAGCTGAAACGATACTCTATATTCAACTTCAATTCAGATTCTGTAATTCTAGAGACAGAATTAAAATTCTATTTCTTTAGAAAATTTCTATTCTTGTGTCTCTATTTTATTTTAAATCAAGAACCATTCCATTTTGATATCCATAGAACAATTTATGGCTAAAACACCGAAGCATGTTCAGTGAAAATACTCCAGTCAAGAAATTCCATAACTCGTCATCAATTTCGTCCCAATTTCATCAATCAATATCCTCCCATTGATTTCAGATGGCTATAATTTTTGGTGGAGATGAAGAACAATGTGTTACGAGTTTGTTGGTTTAAAATTAAATCATTTGGAGGTCAGAAGAGGAAGTTATGGCCAAAAGAATAAGGGATGTTCGGAACTGTCCACTTTCATTGCACCTTCATTTTATTTAAACTTCATTCTAGTTTTTCTCAAAACAAACCTTCGGGTTAATCTTTCATGATATTTTGACAAGGAAAATGAAGGATTTAGGCAAAATATTCTTATGAAAAGTTGTTTATTTACGTCTTAAGTTTCTAATAAAACTAATTTCATACAATTTGGATTAGTATTCTGCAAGTTATATGAAAAAACTACAGACTATTCCCAAACCATGACAGAATCTAAAAACTCAACTTCAAGATAAATTTTGAAACTCTTAAAGACAGAATTAAATTTCGATTTCTTCACGAAAAATATAGCCACATGTCTCTAGTTTAATCTAAAATTAAAATCATCCCATTTATATGTCTACAGATCAAAATATAGCTAAAATGCAGATGCATGTTCAGTGGAAACATTACAGCTATCATACTCTAGAAATTCTTCTTTCATTTTTTTTCCCGATTTTTAACTCCTACATTTTACACCTAACTCATCTTATACATAAATCATCCTTTCTACTTCATTTCCTCTTCATTCTCAACTCATTATCATTCACAAACAAATCAAAATCCATTATTACTCATAAACATCAAAAACAAAACATTCATATACGAATGATCATCCTAGCTTCTACATTTTCCATTTCTGCACATTATCCATTATCTTATCTAACTGAATAGGAGAGACACGTGGGGAGCAATTGGAGGAGAAGCCGCAACAAATTTTTGAATAAGAGGAGTTGATATTAATTGATGAAGACACGCGGCAACAGAGGAGGAGGGGAATAAACAATTAG
Organism: Erythroxylum mucronatum; assembly: GCA_027563825.1. NCBI lineage: Eukaryota > Viridiplantae > Streptophyta > Magnoliopsida > Malpighiales > Erythroxylaceae > Erythroxylum > Erythroxylum mucronatum. The sequence goes on along the minus strand of JAOSBP010000008.1, from coordinate 10,789,016 downwards.
GTTTTTATCATTAGACTAGCGTGAACGGAGGTTTTCAATTAATGAGAGTTTTGTTCATTAGAGAGAGTTTTTAAATTGGAAAGCAAAAGACACGCGGCAACTGGGGGTTCATTTCAGGTTTTCAATTAACAAAGGTTTTCTATTAAGTGAGGATATATATCATGGGACGGCGACAGTAGAGGAGGTCTTTTTTGAGGTTTTTAATTACTTTAGCTAGCGGCAGAGAGTAGCGTAGGAGAGCTAGAAAGGTTTTCAATTAAAGGCTTTATTTTTAATCAAGCAAACGCACAACGCAGAGAGGAACGCAGAAGACTTTGACGCACACAGTAGGTAGACAGCTTTGACACTCGACAGGACCTGACGCCGAAGCTGGGAGAATATTTTTCAGACTGGTTTTTGCTGTTTATGTCCAAGATTTATTTGGGTTTTTCGTTCCTACTCTCTTTAATGTTTATTTTTCTTGTGTTAATATTTGTTTTGTTAAACATGAATATGATTGAGTAGATTTCTTGTTAGGTTTCAAAGATGGGTAGTAGTTTTCGATTTTCTATATGATTTGATTCTGGATTTTATTCAATAAAATTGAT
>JAOSBP010000008.1:10762134-10774285 GCA_027563825.1 Erythroxylum mucronatum | reverse complement strand
GAAGAGAATACTAAATTTGATATGTATACAGCTTTGGTGTATTTATCAAATGTTTTGGGATGAGATTGATTAGGAGGGGGAGGAGTTATTTACAACTTCCAAAACTCCTCCCTTCTTCATTCCTTACCAATATGGGATGAAATTGTGCCATTAAGAGTCAACAAAATACAAAGCATCCAAAAGTCAAAATAGTACAACAGTATGCATGAGCATTCATCAGTGGATGCAAGGCATAAGCACATTTATAATCATTTAAATCAATACTACCAAGTTAGATTGTCCGGTTATCTAAAAGAATCCCAAAGACTTAAATATCTAAAACAAAATTCTAAAAGGTCGTCTCTAATACCATGATATGAATTTTAAAGAATTAGCTCAATGCCTTTTCACTTTGATTTTATTCATCAATGTTAAAGGCTGATTTCTCTTTATTTTATACCTATTAAAGGCTTATTTTCTGTACTTACTGTTATATAATCAACTTATGGAGAGTAATGCTGTATAGAAAACAAATAATGTTTATATATATTAACACTAATAATAATGACTAATGGTGGGGTTCCCTTATTTAGATGACAGTGAAGGTTTTCAGAGTTGATATAAAGAGTAGTTCTACTGTGATTAATTCAACCTAGCTACTATTTAACATCTAAGCAAAGGTTTACAATAGTTATGTGTTATGACTTTGCTGCCGCGATGATGGATTTATGAACATAATGGTCAAGTTATATAGATTGATCCTAAGCTTGGGAATGAATATCAAAGTGGTTTAAAGAAGAACTGAAGGTAAAATGCTTGAAGAACAAGTGTGTTGAAACTACTGAAATGACATGGTGGCAGCAAGCTTCTACGATTCGTATGTCTTGGCAACATGCAACGAGTTTAAGGATTTTCTATCTTTAAAAAAATTTAAAATGTTATTTGTGACTTTTTCAAACATTAAAAGCTAAGTAAATAAAGTTGAAATCATTTTAGCATTTGTTCCGAACATCAATATGGCTTACCAGTTAGAACACAGTCTGGCAAACAATCATGTTATAGTTCTTTGTTCACACGCGGTTTGAGATACAGGTATGTATATACCTGTGTCTTCTGGAGAACAGAGCCAAAGACACGAACCTGTCCTTTTTGTGTTTCTTTCTAGAACTAAGTATGTTATACACAACCTTGTTAACATGTACGTGTATTTTTTTTATATTCTTCTTTGAGCTTATTAAAATAAGTTGAATTAGAGTTTAGAGATCTTTAGCATTAATTTCAACACTCCTTAACGTTTTTACTTGAAACACCAACTTTTTCTCTCAAAGCTGCATATCTCTTTCTTGAATACCATGGTTGTAATTTGCTCCTTTTTATCAACAGTAAAAACAACTTTAGTTCATCATTCAACTTATTATTTTTTTTATTAGACCGTCATCTTTGTATACGAGTCTTGGTAAGCATTCCAAGCTCTTCTTTTTTTCCTTTTAACCCTAATTTATTTTTTGACAGCATTGGTATAACAAACTTGCTTCATGTTTTCTTAATATTGTTCAAACTTTTGCCTTTAACATTCGTTTCTCTAAATTTTTAGCATTATCATCATTTGTGCCTAGGTTTTATCAACCATAAAAATTATAGTAGATTCATCGACCTTTTTTCTTCTTATTTTTCACAACTTCGTACCATGTAATAGGAAACAACTTGTCTTCATTCATACTTTTAAAATTTTCATCTTTATTTGAATCAAATATCATGAAACTATCTTTGGAAAAGTGTATGGCATGACCTTTGTCAATTAATTGAACCAGACTACAAACATTTTTATTCAAACTTGGCACAAATACACATCAGTAATCAAGTTGATACTTGAATATTTTGACAGGTATGCTCTTTCCTTTCACCTTAATGAAGGCTCCATTTCTAACTCTTATCCTTGATTGAAAACTCTTATCAAGGACCTTGAAAATGTATTCTTCATCGAGCCATATGAGAGTCTATAAGTTATTCCTCTTTGTTGTTGCAACTAGACATTGCAAGACTATAAACAATATCTTATCTTCATGTTCATCAATTTCAACCAACTTTGCGTAATACCATATTAGAGTTGATATCGATTTCAGTTTTGGTACAGTATAATATTGTATCAATCAATACTAGATATAGTTTTAGACAATTTTTTAAATTATAAATGTCTCTTAATTTTATATGACTAAAATTTATTTATTTATTATAAATAAATATCTATACTTATAAATAAATGTATGTACTTTAAAAATATTAAGTTGGAACATTTATGAGATCGCCTCATGCTCTTCGTCTATCAATTATACCAATCTTCGAGAACTGAAAAGAGTAGGAAGGGGAAACATGGGAACACTAAAATCTAACAATTGAAATGTGACTATGGTTTCTACTTTCTACTTATGGAAAAAAAAATCAAGAATTGCTTCGTTTTTACTCAAATTAACCCCACAATCACCTAAAGACCATTAAACTCAATGGGCAAATAATAAGTATCACATGAGTATCTACCTTTTGACTATGTGTGAAAATTAAACACCAATTATCATTGAGAGATTCTTCAAAGAGGAAGAGTGAAAAGTGCTAAAAGATATTATTCCATTGTTATTAATGATTATATATATGCTTGTGTAGCCAATAATAACCTCATTGTGATCACCTACTTTGACATGAGAAAATAATCACTAACATCAATGACAATAGGTAGGAGATTGTATGACAGCAAGGGTGAGTGAAGTAAGTCAAAAATTAGGGACTATATTTATGGTAATGATTGGTGAGAGTTTAAAGAGGTAGGAGATGATGGGAAATGATTTTACTTTTTTTTTTCTAATTTGAGCTTTACTTTTTAAATTTTTATTTTAGTTTAGTATTTATTACACGGATTAGTATTGGCCGATACCACTAAAAGGGTGGTATAATATGAAGTTGAAAATTGATACTATATTATATATTTTTATACTATTTGTCAATTAGCAAGATGCATACTAACCAATACAATACATAATACAAAACCTTGGCTTCAACTATATTTCTTTCTTCTTGTGGCTCCTTATGTTTGAACTTGTATACTTCTTTAACATGCCAAGTTAGTTGCATGTTCTTCATCTTACAGTTAATTTAAACTAACAATATTTTAGTGTATGGATGCTCATTTTGTAATATTTGCGAAGTGCAAATTTTGCCTTTTGCTTCCACTATGATATTATTTTTATTGTTTCTTTTTTATTGCCTCTGGAGCCTTCTTTGTTTATGGGCTTGAAGATAATACACAAGTTTCATCAATTTGAATTGTGTTCCTCCAAGACTAAGATTTTGGCTTCAAATTTCTTGGGGACACTTATAAGGATTTTATCAATAATTCTTTTGTCTTCCAATTCTTCTCCAAGTAGCCTTAATTGATTTCTTCATGAGTTTGCCACTAAATTCTTTGATAGATTTATGTTCATACCTCTTTAACAGGCGAAACTTCCAAGCCCCGGATAGGATTTTAGAATATTTTCTGATCTTTTTTTAATTAACATACACCTAAGACCTTTAGTAAATTATTAACACGTAAATTATTTAAATAAAGAAGATGATACATTGGAAATGATCGGGATAGCTCAACTGGTAGAGCCGGGAACTGGAAATCCTCGTGTCACCAGTTCAAATATGATTCTTGGCACATGATTAATTTGTTTAAGAGTATTGATTTTATTGTTCAACTTAACTAAATGATATAGATCGACATACAAATTCTGTTATAGGAAATAGTAGGATCATGATCCATACTTGTCCATTTCAGTGTTTGAAAATATAGCTTTTTATGTTTATTATTTTATCACTTTTTATCAATAATGAATAAGTCTTACAAAGCAAGTGAAAGAAAAAAAATAGATTATGTTTTCTTTAAGAATACAATAACCTCACTGTTCTAATTGTTGAATCAATTGAAACCTGTAATAAATCCTAGAACAAAAAAAAGAAGTATTGCTTAAAACATTGCTTCTTTCTATCATGTATTGGGCCTCACCAAAGGAAAATGAATCATAATTTTGTCTCAATCTTACTTTTCAGTCTCACAAGTCATGATTCTTGTAAAAATGAAGCATTTATAATAATCAAAGCTTTATATCTCTTTGCTTTTTCTTCAATATGATTCTCAAGTTGATCAACTATTGGATTGTGGAAGTTAAGGTGGAGTAGCCTCTATCTAGACCACTTTTTAAAGATCAAATGTAGCACCCCATCTCGCAAGACACGTACCCGACATCCTAAGTAATATCCGAGTACGTACTCCGCGAGGGTGGCATGTTAGCACAATCAGTTAGTAAAATCTCATTATAATTTTTTTTCAAAACAACACACATATGTGGAAATCAATAATCAAATCGGTCCCACCTTATTCATAAACTTTTTTAATCGCAACATTACAATCATCAGAATTTCAATAGCCATTTGGACCCATTACAAATACAAAATACTTGTAATCATAATTTAATTACATTGCAAAATCATTTACAAACCTTTCCAATTTGGAAAGTTATTACAAAACAGAAATATTCAAATACACAAGTTACAATATTTGCAGAAGACTCAATTTGATACAAAATAAAGAAAATACAAATGCAGACGCAAACTGATCTTGACCTCCGCCTCTTACTTGAATGTAGTAGGTATACTCCCGTTTGCCTAACGGGGTACTCTTTTGAGCCTGAAAAATAATTGCAAATTTTGGGTGAGTTTTGCGAAATCAGTGAGTGAGTCATCGAGGTGAGTTTTGCGACATCAGTAAGTGAGCATTCTCGATGGCTCACTTAATCACATAACACATACAATTCATACAAATCATATTCATTGGAACATATTTCGCATATAAAAATCAGTCAAATTATTCAAATCATACACATCAAATGCATATATGATGCTTATGAGACTCACTTTCAATTTATTATTGTTGTAACTGAGTGCCTATAACTGTCCTGTATCTATTGTGGATACGGGCTCATTAATAACTGTCCCGTATCCGTTGGAAATACCAGACTCATTTTATATAGTGAGCCTTTTGATCTTAATCACTTTCTGAGCTCTAGGCTCTTTTTCACATTATAAGCTTTAAGCTCTTTTTCGATGACTACTCCGGTCACAACTGCCATTATCTTTCATGCATTCATGTAATAAAATGCATCAATCACATATTTTCAGTCAGTCACATGATATCATTTACACATTCTCATATACATTCTCATCGGACCTTAGTTCGACATTCAGAGATCACATTTAGAAGCACTTAATTTCATCATATTCACATACAAGTAACACTTCAATATCTCATTCATATATCACAATCATCGGACCTTTGTTGTTCGGAATTCAACAATCAAATCACATTCATAGTCATTCAATACATAATATAAACAAACAAGCAATAAAGTAAGACCATCTAAGTCTACTCACAGTATGCTCCATATTAGCATTAGCTTCCGTAATTCGGAAACATTTGGATGCGGACGTTCTATTATGTGTATCAATACCATGCAATACATATGTTGCACACATTAATAATTGCACAATCTTAAGTATTCATTTATGCACAAATGTATATATGGAATATGTACAATGTATGCTCAATGACAATCCTAGGTATATTATCAAAATTCACATCTTATTCTCATTCTCATTTCATAATTCATATATATCTAATTAAACTTAGGTTTACACTTCAATTGTACATGATCATTCTAAGTTCACCATTCAATTTTTAACCATTATAAGTGTCTAGCTTATTCTTAAGCTTACACCTCAAGAACACTTAGTTCTTCTAATATAATAATCCAATTTCTCGTAATTTCTTTTCTAACATTATATGCTCTCATAATACTCAATCCTCATTCACATTTACTTAATACATATTACTCAACTCCTTTGGATAATGTAATCATATGCACATCTTCATTCTCATTACACTTTTGGTACTTGGATATCATCCATTCATTCACTAGGTTATAACCCCAATTATCACTTCAAACGTATCGCACGTTAGTCACATAATCAAGGCATCATTCTAGGTTCACTTTAAGTCCCATTTAAGCCTTAATTAGGACCTATTGACCAGTGAATGTCCGTTAGGCGAACATCTATGTCTGTTAAACGAACTTTTAAGAGTCTCTTACAGAAACTCAAAATTTTGACCCTTTAGACATCAAAATATCTTCTTGGGGTCTTCATAGAAGTTGTAGATCTCGAAGTCCTCTTTTTAACCATAGCTAGATGACCTCAATCTAAGTTCTACAGAAAAAGTTATGCCTCTTTCCCCAAAGTATGTCCAAGTGCATTCTTCAGAAAAAGTTATTCACTACATTAAGCTTACCTATCATTTCTAATTCAAATTCTCCTCATTTTCCCATCATTATAACTCCATTTAAACTCAATATCATCCATAAACAAATTATAGTCCATGATTGATCATTAACACTAATAACAGAACCTACACATGTATACACATTCATCATCAACTTCCTACACATATTTAACTTCATTTTCACTTTCATTTCACTTCTAACTATAACCTTAAGTCTTCCCATTTCAAGATACCACATTGCTCCCTTTCTTTAGCTCTAGAATCATTTTATTTCATCACAAAAACACCCAACGAGATTCACATCAATTCATTAAGAAAATAGAACAAAAACCCATCTTGTATCTAATTTTTCTGCACTTTTTCCTACTCCCAGTACTCAATTTCAGGTCAAAATTAGAAATTCTTAAAGATAGAATTTGAGTTTTATGTCTATACGAAAAATGTAGCCATATGTCTCTAGTTTAATACAAATCATGAATCATTTCATTTGGATAACTACACATCAAGTTATGGCCAAAATACAGAAGCATAATCAATGGAAAATGTTACAACTAACATTTTTCCAACACCCTTTTAACACCATTTACTCAATTTATTCCAACATTATATCATTTCATAATCTATTACCCATCAAAACACAAAAGCAAGACATGAATTTATCCCCATTTCTCATCCATGTTTTATCACATACCCATCCTCAATTTATGAACATTTAACTTCTAACTATCATCAAATCATGTTTTATTCATCAAATCAAGAAGAGTGATGTTTATACTTACTTGTTTAGCTTCAAGATCTTCAAACTCTTTAAGATCTCTCTTAACCCTAGCTTTCTTCTCTCACATGTGCATCATCATTCATGGGTGGTAAGGTTAGGTAAGTACTGAAGAAAATAGAATGGCTAGCGAGAGAAGAAAGCAAGGTTCAACTTTGTGGCTTAGAGAAGAGAGTGTCTTGAGAAGGAGAGAATGAATGAAGAAATGAAAAAAATGCAGATGAGGGAAGCATGAATCGTGTTTAGCAAGTGAAAGACCAAAATATGGTCTTTCACTTAATGAATTTCGTGACTTATACATGTGGTGTGGCAAGTGACATTTGTCATTTGCCACATGTCATTCTCTCAAGGTCTCTTTTTGATCTTTTATCAACTAGTTCATCTGTCTCCAATTGTCTCCTAATTTTCAATGACATAAGTCATTAAATCTTAATGTCACATATTAAAATTTCTATTGCCATTCGACTTTTATTTCTACTACTATTCATTAATTGTTCTGCCACTTGATATTTTTTCTAGTCCAAAAATACCCTTAAATTTCAGAAAATTCTCAAATTTTGTCAAAAATTATAATTCACTACTTATACACTCCAACTCAATTTTTAACACATATAATTCACAATTCCCAATATAATCACATTTATAGATCAATTATACCCGGAAAATGTCAATGAATGCATATACAATCATTTTAGTGTGCAAAGATCAAATTTACGTGTGTGCATGCTAACATTATGCATGAGCATGAAATGTATTTTTCTTAATTTCTCTTTGATTTCACATGTACCGAGTTTTAGGGTTTTAATTCTTAGTACGAGAACGGAATGTTACATTAAAAGATGTCGAATTAGCCTTCATCTTGGTAGCTTACACAACATAGTTTTTGTCATTGAACATAGGAGGAGAAATTGTATAGAAACTTACTGAAATCTAGTATATTTGAAAAACTTTGTTTTTTTTTATTTATTTGAAAAGAAAGATTTTGATATTCTCATTTGAATTTCACTCACAATTTTTTAAAATCCTTAAAGCTATGATACTATATGAAAATTTACATGATTTCTCCGGTTTTAACTTCTTTCCGGTCATTACTTTGTTTTTCATCATTTATCATCATTGGCTTGATTGGTTGTGTATATGCCCATCTGGCTTGCAGTGGAATAACTTTACGAGAGTCCTCTAGAGTGAATAAGCTCAATGGTTACCCTGCCATGTAAAATTGCATGCTTCACATTGTCCATTACTTAAGAAGTATTACCAACTAATACTGGTAAATAAGGATCATCTGAACTTCAGAAAAAGTAGTATGTATTACTTTCATTACAATATAGAATTTAACTTAGCAGTCTTTTTTTTTTTTTGTTGGGTTCTCATTCTTGGTACATGAGAGGAAGTTCAGGATTGTTACAAGTTACAACCTCAAAAGCTTTTCTATATCCCACTATTTCAAATAATATTAAAGCAAACTGAGGACCTTTAGTGTAAACCAAATCCAAATAACTGGCTTCAAACTTTGTAGCAAGACCAAAAAAAAAGGGGAAGAAAAAGAAAAGAAAAGCTTTAGCTTGCATATAAAAGCTGTTTCTCAGCTTATTTGCTCGCCAATCAAGTCCATGCCAACAACTAGAAAGGACAACCCTTGGAACAACAAGAAGTAGAAATGAACTCCATGCTCTGATAACAGGCTTCTTGCAGATGCAGTAAGGAGAAGAACAGCAAGTGCAAGCTCCTTCCTGTAGAGTCTGTTTCGCTTCTCCACAAATGTTGATTGTTCCTGCAGTTTAGTTTTCAATTCTAAACCGGACTCCGAATGTCTCCTAAGAATCTTCTCCGCATATGGCCGTTTTGATTCTCTTTCAGCAAAGGCCTGTAGATCAGATTCAGATGATCTTCCAGTCTTTTTTGTCACAACCCATTCATAAGCACTCCCAAGCTGAAACAACCCGGAAACCATGGCATTGAACTTTGTAACAGACATGGTGTTATCAAAAAGCAGGTAAGGAACCAGGAAGGGAAAGGATTTTGGCGTAGGAAGGATGTTCAAGAGCGACATGAAGATGGGTAAATAACAAACGATCCATAGGGGAAGTTCAGCCTCTGGTATAAACATGGTTAACGGGAGTATGATACAGAACAATGTGAATGAGTAGAAGGGAAGTATAAGTTTCCGCAAAAGAAAGAAAAGGAATATCAAGTTGGTCTTCTTCCATATTGATATCTGCAATAGAACATGAAACCAGCAGAATTAACTAGTGAATTCTTAATTGAAGGCAAATGATGTGAGAATTGATCAAACCTTGGATTTTAAGATTGCAGGAAGACATAAGCGAAAAAGCTGCATTGGACCTGAATGCCAGCGATGTTGCTGCTTCTTGTAAGCTTCGTAAGACTCTGGCAGTTCACAGAGTACTCCGACATCATTGAGAAAGATGAATTTCCACCCATTTAAGTGTGCCCGAACTGCGATATCCATGTCCTCAACCGTAGTTCTCTCAAGCCAACCTCCTGAATCTTCCAAAGCCTTAATCCTCCAGACACCAGCTGTTCCATTGAATCCAAAAAAGTTGAGGAAAACACCATTCACTTGTTGTTCTACTTCAAAATGGAAGCACAGGTTGATGTTTTGGAGCCTCGTTAGCAAGTTCTCGTCCTTGTTCACGAAGGACCAGCGAGCCTGGACTAGACCCAGCTCAGGATTTCCCTGCCGACATCATATAAATTGACTCAGAGATGCCTAAATATAACAAAATAGTAACTCATACCCTTAATTTTTTAATTAAAGTACCTGGAAATGAGGGATTGTTCGCTTAAGGAAATCTGGATTTGGCTGGAAATCTGCATCAAAGATCGCAACAAATTCACAATCTTTAACATAGTCACAAGCCATAGCAGACTTAAGATTGCCAGCTTTATATCCTGTTCTAATCAATCTGTGCCTATATATTATGTTAATCCCTTTCTGTCGCCATGAGGAAACTTCATCTTGAATCAGGAGCTGAAGAGTTCCATCATCAGAATCATCAAGGACTTGAACTAAAAATCTATCCCTTGGCCAATCAAGCTGGCAAGCTGCAGATATGGACTGGGCATACACCTAAACAAAATGGAAGATCTAAACATCAGATCAGGAAACTGTAATTAAACCTAAGAAAAAAACAAGCATTAAAACATTGCACAGTGTGTCCAGGTTCTAACAACCGTTTTTAGGCTAAGAAATCGTTAACTTTTGACAAGAAGAACATAGATGCAATTAAATGTTCTGCAGTTGAGGATATAATCGATAAGTTTGGATATGCTTGTTTCTTTACCTCTTTCTCATTGCACATGGGAATCTGAACAAGAACCATTGGAAAACTTGAAGGGTCTTCAATATCATATGACTCGTCACTTACTGTAGGCTTCAACTTCTTGTACTTGATCCAGAAGCCTCCAAGACATAACACTAACCGGTCGAGAGATTGAATCAAGAACAATACGATGCAGAACTTGGAAAGTTTCGTCACCAGAGGAGCAATATAATAAAGTCTAAATGAAAACCAAACCATATAAGACCATTGCAATAGTCCGTGAACTTCCCAAGGCTGTAGCAGATTCAGGTTCCATTGCTCGAAATGTGCAATAATTTCTATGACCAAAGCTACAACGGATATAACAAGAAATGCTTTGATAAATCTGTACAACCTTCCTCTACTTCTAGGCTCATCTTCTCTCATATTAGATAGAGTAACACGTTTCTTAACTGAAGTAAACGTGGCTTTGGAAACCATTACCAGTCGCGAAATGTAAGCGAGGGCTTTGTATGCTTTTAGGAGAAGAAACCATGACAATTGTTTGGGACTTAAATCTTTTTGTCTTTCAGGAAGCAAGGGCGAGTCTGCAGCACTAACTCGTACAATTGAAAAGTTCTTAGGCTCCTCAATAGTGACTACTACTGAGCTTGGAGGCATTTCCTATGCCTGGAATGCAGAGTCTACACAACAACGAAGGAAACAGAATACCACTCAATAACCAGATGCAGGCTGCGCAAAAGATGAAGAGGGATGAAACTAAAATTTCAGTTCCTGGACCTGTGTAGCACTGTAGAAGAAACAGGTTGATAAAGAAATAAAGAAGTAATCAGTTTTATATATTTCCATTGAATTCTGGATCTTCGAAATAAGTGCGGAAACAGAATCCAGGATTTCGGATTAAGGAGAGTGGAGTGTGGTGAGATAGGCATACGATCACAGCCCAAAGTTAACGTACGAGAGAGAGAGAGAGTCATTTTCATAGGTCTTACATTCGAGTCCAGATGCTCTGTCCAATATTATGGTATCTTATTGTGTCTAATAAATCTCAACCATTTATTTATGTGGGGTCTGCATGAAATCCGAATAGGACCCGCAAAATAAATGGCTAAGATTTCATGAGACAGAATAAGACAGAATAAAACTGGACAGGGGATCTGATTTCCTTAAATTCAGGTGCTTATATAGAAGGTGAGAGTGTCAATTCTTGACTCTGTGGGTGAAAACAGAGGTCCTGCTCAATCGTAATAGAATATTGATTAACATAAAGGAATATTTTAATAATCTTTGTTTTAACGACTACTCGGATAGATTGTATCAAGCTGAGTTGTCAGCTTATCAATGGTTGGGGGCCTGGAGTAAAGTCATTGAGCAAATTACGTGACATGTCTACAAAGCCATTTAACTGACATGTCACGTAATTTGCTCAATAACATCACAATGCTTCATTCATAAACTACGCCTCCTTTTATAGCCTTTACAGCGTTTATTGTTTTGGTTAACGATAAAACCACAGCAATAAACCACCTGACGTTATTTTTTAAATTAATAAATAAAATAAAATAAAATAAAACTATTTTATTTATTCATTTATTTTGTGCAAGAGAATTTTCAATATTAATTATATTTTCTGTGCTAGCAAAAAATATAATAATTTACCATATAGATTATTTAATAAATTATCTCATAATAAATTAAATAATCATAAACGGAAAATATTACACTCGTAAGTGTGTGACCACA
>JAOSBP010000008.1:10748208-10759201 GCA_027563825.1 Erythroxylum mucronatum | reverse complement strand
TGAAAACAATTAAAATAATAAGAATGATTAAAGAAAGATAACGTTTTTATTATTTATTATAATATAATTTATAATAAAAATTCTTCAAGAATAATTAAAGAACCATTCAAAACTTGAAACAATTAAATTAATAAGAATAATTAAAGAACCACAATAAATTTTAACAATAATAAAATGGTTAATAATAATAAGGAATATGCACTTATCATATTTGAAGACAATTAAAATAATAAGAATAATTAATGATACATAACGTTTTTATTATTTATTATTAGATAGTTTATAATAATAATTCTTCAAATAATTTATAAACTAAAACAGATTATAAGAAATATTAGCAAAAATAAGCATGTAATTTTTCCTTATTATTATGAACAACAAAATTAATAATAATCAGATATTTAATCTTAATATTTAATATCATTAATAAATTTATTCACCCTTTGGTACCTTTCAGCATTGGTGATGTTGGATTTTCTATGATAGAAGAGGAACCAGGGTGTGAAAACTCCAACCATGACTTGATCAAGAGATGAGAATTGACATTGACAAAGATGGTTAGGAGTTGGAGAAGATGGCTTCACCATACTTTGTGAAATCTTCTCCACATAAATCATCATTTTCTTTGTCGAAAGATGATCAATAAGGGCTTAGCTTCTCTCTTAAGAGGTCTTCGATAGGAGATGCAACGGACTTTTGAGCATAGGCTTTTTTTTTGGGTTACAAAGGAAGGAAAACTAAAGAAAAAAAATAAAACTGGAGGCCTAGCTAGCGCAGCGATTGCGAAACAAAGCCTCATGATGATCACGTTGCATGTGAGTCCACACTAAAGTGGGAGGCTCCTGAAGAGAATGGAAGCTAGGACGAACAAAAGCGGCAAGAGACGCCAAACAGTCGGCACTATGGTTGCCCTCGCGGGACACGTGGTGGAGCTGCACCTCCCACGGACGCCTAAGCAGACTCCGGGTACCTGCCACCAAAGCAAACTGATCAGAACCGGGATAATAAGAAGTAGAAAGGACGTTGAGCACTTCCAAGGAGTCGACTTCTAGGATGAGACATTGATAACCTAGGTCCCACGCCAACTGAAGCCCCGAGCGGATATCCCAGAGCTCGGCCTCAAGCTGGGAGCAGACGCCAAACCGATGAACAAAGCCACCACACCACTGGTCGTGACAGTCCCGGACTAAACCGCCGGCAGTAGCTAGGGAATGACCATACTTAACAGCGCCATCGGTGTTGAGCTTAACCCAGCCTGCGGGGGGGAAAGTCCATCCTGTCTGAAGTCCCACTGGACCACCAAGGCCCCGAAACACACTCTGCTCCAATAACCGCGCGCGGTGAATCTAATGAACGTAGTCCTGCACGGTATGGTGCCCATTGAGGGGCCACTGAAATCCCGCCTCAAAGATGCTGCGATTGCGCCACTGCCACAGAAACCAGCAGGCTACCCCGTAAACGGTAGTCCACTGAGACTGGAAGACAGGAGTGTGGGACTGAAGATTAACCGTCACCCACAACTCGACATCAAACTGAAAGAACCCGGGTGACACCACCGTAGGGGGAAAGTGTTCCCAAAACGTCTTCACTTGCTTGTAGTCCCGGAAGGCATGTAAAATTGTCTCCTCGGGCTGGCAGAAAGGGCACTTACTGTCCAACGTGAGATGACGAGTAACGCGTTGGTGATTAGTCAAGAGTTTTTGCTGAATTAGCAACCATAAGAAAGCTCGAATCCGTTGGGGACCAGCCCACTTCCAAATTAAGTCCCACAAATAGGGCGCATCGGTCAATCCGGGTTCCTTGAAAAGTTCGTACACTGACGCCATCGTAAAGCACCCATGGGCGGTGGGTCGCCACCGAAGAGATTCCTCAGTAGAATGGTGATAAGTCAATTTTGTGTAGATAATTGTGGAATGATTTGGATTAATTTTGACTTATTTCCTTGCGGATTTGAAGTTTATTCAGTTGATTTGCTCACATTTTGAGTTTATTACTTGTTAGGTACACATGCGTAATTTCGGGGAAAAAGGGGTATAACTTCCTTTGGGGATGCCAGATCAAAGCCAATCAAGGATAATTGAAAGGAGAATTCCGAGCCCTACAACTTCCGAGAAGACTCCGAGAAGAAATGATGATAAATGGAAGCACAAAGGCGTGGAAGTGCTAAAATGAGCCATGTCCGTTAAACGGACATGCATGTCCGTTTAACGGACATCAACTGGCAAAAGAGCTCTCCCAGACCCGAGAAGGTCCGTTAAACGGACATGTAACGGACATCAAGCGGCAACATCAATTTCTAGACCCGAGAGTGTCTGTTAAACGGACATCCGTTTAACGGACATGGGCAGCCAGCGGACCCCTGATTCGAAAAGTTAGGTTTTTTGGAGTGTGTGAACTATAAACAGCTACTGTTTAGACCTCACTTAGGGGGCTAGACACAGGTAACAACACATATACAGTGGGAAGCACAAAATAAGGGGGAGATAGGGAATTTTGGGGATTTCTCCAAGGAATTGGAGCTTTCATTCTTATTTTTCTGCTGCTTTCTCTCTCTACTTCTTTTAATGTTGAGCTTCTTTATGTGTATGGGTTTTGTTGCAATGTTGAGGAACTAACCCTCACTTAGGGTGAGGGATGTAGCCTATTAGAAGAGAGCTTTGTATGATATGGATGATTGAATGTTTTTAATGAGAATTTTTGGGCTTTGTTCATCTTCTTTGAACTTTATTATTGTTTCTATGCTTGATCTCCATAGATGCATTCTTAGGAATTATTGGGTATGCTGAAGAGTGAACCATGATTCATGCTTAGGAAGTTGAACATCTTGGGTTTAGAGTTAGAGATAACCTAAGCTAGGGTGAGAACTTGAAATGGCTTGTGTTTAATGGATTTGGTTAGAAAGATATCACATTGAGGAATGGATGTTTCTAGTTAAATACTCCTTTATGCCTTGAGAAAGGATATGGGTATGATAGTGCCATTGTTCTCTTAGCCTACATTCAATCACATTCATATTGTGCAAAGCGATCTTTTTAATTGGTGAACCCCTATCCCTAATTCTAAATCATTAATTAGACCATTTTCCTGATTGCTTGTTTATTCCTTGCAATTTAATTGATCAACCAACTCCAATCATTTTTACAATTTTCTGTCGATATCATATAATTAATTAGATTTAAATTGACTGGTGAATGAATTGGTCCTTGAAGGAGACGACTTTAGAATATTCACTGTGTGGGTACTAGGACGATTCTGTGCACTTGCAGAAACAATCGATCAATGAGAATGTGAATTTGAGGATTTCCTTCTGTGTATGATTTTGTCATTTTACAAGTTGTGTATAATGGTCGTGGAAGTGGAATGTTTGTATGCATAGGCTTCTTCGTTGGGATTGCAAATTGTTGCTTGTTTTAGAGTAACATGTTGGAAAGTTTTTTGGGATGAATCATTGAGGTGGGATTCAAGAGTTTAACGAAAAGTATTTAGTAGTCAAATTGATATGAATAGATATTGCAGTTTGCAAGTTCATAGGTGTAGAAATTATGTTCAAAAATAAAAGGAAAATTGTATCAATCTAGGTTGTGTTAGACAAAGTAGTCTTCTTGAAAGTTGTAGTTTATCCTCCTAGCTTTTCATCGCTATAAAGTATGTAAATTTTGGGTATCGAAGTTGAGAGATATGAGCATTATAAGTGATGATGCCACATAGGAGGTATGAACATGAAAGCTATAGAGAATGATGAGAGTTTGTGTATGTTATGAGTCATTTGAGATGAGGTTTGGGAGTTTAATGCACTCAAATTGGTAATTGAATGTTTAAGGAGTGATATTACATCAAAAGAAGTGAATTTAGGAAAATTATGAGTGAATATGATGTTAAAATGGATTTAGGATCCATTGGAGCGGTCTTGTAGGGTGAAAATTTTCGTTTCACCCGAAAGTTACACGGTTTACTCGTGTGAATTCACACAGGCCATGTAATTCCTGATGCTGAAAAACTGCCAGAGCTGAAAGTCACACGGTCTGACCGTGTATATTCATACTATCCGTGCTTTGTCCAAATGACATTATTTCACTTTGGAGTCTTCACAAAAGTTGTAGATCTAGAAGTCTTCTTTCAAACCGTTCAAAAACAACGTCAATCCGACATCTATAGCAAAATTTATGGCAATTGCACCAAGGTAGGTACAAAATGATTAAGAATATAAACATGTTGGATTCTTTTGGCCATAACTTTTTCATCTGACTTCCAAATGAAGTGATTCTTAAAGCAATAGATTCCTAACACGTTTTTCTACCTTTCCAAAAAAATTGATAGCCTTTGGTGTTGAATTCAGAAAGATTGATGGAAGGAAGTGATGGTTTATTGAAATAACCCTACAAGGAAACCCGCTCACGCTTTTTGACTCCGAATAGTTGGACTCCGAGAACGAGGTCCAACATCTTGGTTGGGCTCCAGGAACAGGGTTCAACAAATATCAACCATTATCTTGAGTTCAGAAGTTAAAATAATTGAGGTATGAGAGAGTTCTTTTGTTGATAAAGAGTTTATAAAAAATAATGAAGATGTTGAATATGACATACCTTACAAGCATGACTGTAATGTGTGTGCTCCATGGTTTTGTAACTGAATCACATGACCTTTTTTTTAGCCATTATTCAACATTGTTATGGAACAACTTTCTTTTTTTTTTTACAATTTGCAATGTAATATAATGCAATGGCCAAGCATCATGGACTAAGCAACTAAGTTTAAAATTAATAAGAAACAAGACTTACCATTATCATGATTACTTTTTTAGTTGTACCATTTATAATATACAGAAAGAAAGGAACTTTAAAATTTTTCAAGAACCAAAATCTTATAGCTACATTCCTTTTCCATATAATGGTTAAAAAGAGCAATACTAAGTTTAATTCAATAATAATTCAATTAAAATCTTCTATAATGCATTACTTTTTGATTGTTAGGAGTGTTCAGTTAGGAATAGTTTGGCCTATTATTAGGATCTTTGTATGGCTTTCTGTTGTTTTATATAAGATTGATGATGGTTGATACTTGAATTTGTTTTTTTCAGAAATGAAGAGTTGCATAAATGTAAAGAACACATAAGAATTTTACTTAGTTCGATAGCATAAAGCTATCTACGTCCAAGGATCAATCTCACACTTTAGTTTTCACTAGCTTCAAGAAAAGAAGAATACAAGAGATAGGGTGTTATAAACACTTGCAAGAGTTCCCTCACAAGCTCCCTAGTACGCTTAGTATGTACTCTAGCACTCTCTCTTATTTTTCTCTCTTGAATCAAAAGATTGTACACATGTATGAGCTTATTGTACTCAGTGTGTGTTACTGAGAATTGAATATGTTCCTTTTATAGGAGTCTGAAGTAGTTGATCTCAGTGGAGTATTCATTGTCAGGTAAAGGCATGTGCTCTTTACGTGTTTACTTAATGCATCTTCTGCTCTGCGTATTATGTTGATATGTCTACGTTTTATGAAGCTTCTGATGTGTTAGATATGACTGTGTTTTGATAATAATGCTTCTGACTTGGTTTTTCTCATGTGTGTCTCACATGTGTTCATTTAGGCTTGACTTTTGTTTCTGACTTGTTCGAATATTCAAGAGTTCAACTCTCTCTCCTTATTTAAAAGCTTCAAACACTCCTTCTCACACACACACCTTCGACTCTTCTTCTGTTCTTTGATTGATGAGTTTGTATGAAGGTTTATGGAGAAAGTTGATTTCCTTCACATTATTCCCTCCTTCTCCATGAATTTCCACACAGCTCTTCAATTTGTGGCTAATTTCTGAAACCGAAATCGTAGTTTTTTTCAAAGTTATGAGATTGACTGGTAAGCATTATTCTTTATTCAAGGAGCTTCATTTATATGTAGAAAATCTTTACAGAAAATGAATTTCTTTATCGAAACCACTTTTGTTCCAAAATCTGATGAATTTTGTTGTCCTCTTATTTTCTTCAGGTCGACCTCTCTATTGTTGATCTTGTCCCTAATGAAGTGGAGATGAACGTCTATGTGTTTTGAGTGCTCATGCAGAACTAGATTTTTACTCAGGTAAAGTACGCTATGACTGTCTGTGTAGATTGCTTTCTCTATAATTTAAATTTTGATTTCTAATAGTAGCCCCTTTAGCCATGTTAGCTTCTTCAGGCCTTCCATAATTGCGTAGTTCTCTGCTTCTGTTGTAGATAGGGATACCACTGACCGTTGTTATACCTTCCAACTTATTGTATTGCCTGAAAGTGTGAAATAGTATGCTGATAATGACTTGCGTGTATCCTTATCTGCTGCTTAATCTATAGCTACATAGCCATTTAAACTTGTATGTTTAAGCAATTGTAGGTTAGATTTTGAAAAATGTAAACCATGGTTTAGAGTTCCCTTTAAGTATCTAAGTACTACTTTAAATCCCTGCCAGTGTTCTAGGCCTGGATTAGCCATGAATCTGCTAAGTAGGTTGATTGCATAGGCTAAGTCAGGTCTAGTACATATCATGATATACATTATACAACCTATACCTACATTATAAGGATATTTCTGCATTTGTTTCTATTCTGCTTCTGTTGTTGGACTCTTAGCAGTTGTTAGCTGTAAGTGTGTGGCAATTAGAGCAGAACTAGGCTTAGCATCTTCCATATTGAACTTAGATAGGACCTTTCTGATGTAGTCCCTTTTAATCAACCATAGCTTCCCCTCTGCTTCATTCCTTATGATCTGCATACCCAGTAGCTTTTAAGCTTTCCTTAAGTCTTTCATATCAAAATTATGCCTTAGAGCATTCTTCACTTTTTGGATCCTCTGCACTAGTTTTCCTGTGATGACTAGGTCATCCACGTATACCAACATGTAGACTACTTCCTCCTTCTCTAAATCCTTGAAGTATAGGCAGTAGTCATAGGCACTTCTCTTAAACTTCATTTCTGTCACCACCTCATAGAACTTCTTGTTCCATTGCCTAGGAGCTTGCTTTAGGCCATATAGTGATTTTTTCAGCAAGCAAACATGATCAGGATTCTTCTTATCTATGAAGCCTGTGGGCTGCTTCATGTAGATGGTTTCTTCTAGCCTTCCATATAGGAATGATGTCTGTACATCCATTTGGTGCATCTCCCATTCATTCAAAGTAGCTAGGGTAAAAACTATTCTTACTGTTTTGAACTTAACCACTAGAGAGAAGATTTTCTTGTAATCCACTCCCTCTCTTTGCCTGAAGCCTTTTGCTAATAGTCTGGCCTTATAGGTCTTAGGATCAACTCATATGTCTCCATCCTTCAACTTGAATATCCATTTACATTCAATTAGTTTAACATTTGGTGGCTTAGGAACTAGCTTCCAAGTCTCATTCTTCATTAGAGAAGTATATTCACTTAACGTTAGCTTTCTTCCACTATTCTACATCAGCCTTTTCAATGCTTCCTCATATGTTTTTGGTGCTCTTAACTCAACTAGTTCTCTAACCAAACAAGTATATTCAATTAGGTTAGTCTCAATATACCTTCTGTTTGGTATTTTATGCCTTAGTTCCCTGTCTCTAACTAGTTGATAATCCTGCAAGTGAGTTTGTTGAACTTCTGTAGCTTCCTTTTCCTGTTTTGTTCCCTCCTGAGAGTTAGGACCTGTGTCTATATTTTCTTCTCCTGCTGGTGTTGTTTGTTCAGCAGTTGCTTCAGTTTCATCATTCATATATGGAGGGTAGGACATAGAAAGAGTTTAGACTGTTGTTTGATCCCAGCTACTATAGGACCTTTTCTTGGACATCCATTCCTCCATTTTTCTGGTTCAGTAATGGGATTTTAGTTTCCCTGAATACTGCATCTCTGCCTATTTGAGTCTTTTAAGCTCTTGACTGCAGGATTAAGACTTTGTACCATTTAGTTCCTTTAGGATATCCTAGAAATACCCCTTTGACTACTCTAGGTTTAAGCTTTCCTTCTGTTTGATGAATGTAAACACAGCATCCAAAAGGTTTCAAATGAGTCAAAATAGGTTTAGAACCATTACATACCTCTTCATGAGTTTTATACTCATTTTCAGATGTTGGTTGTCTATTTATTAGGTATGTTGCAGTTTTGATAGCATCCTCCCCATAGTGCTTGAGATAGGCCTGAGGACAGCAACATACATACTTCTTTTCTCAAGTAGGGTTCTGTTAAGTCTTTCTGCTACTCCATTCTGTTGAGGTGTAGCCTTGATAGTTTTGTGCCTTTGAATTCCCTTCTTTTCACAGTAGTCATCAAACTCTTTATTGCAGAACTCCAACCCATTGTCTGTTCGTAGGCACTTCAGCTTCTTTCCTGTTTGGTTCTCCATTAGAGTGTGCCACTTCACAAATGCCTCTACTGCTTCATCCTTAGTCTTCAAGAGATATATCCAGCATTTCCTAGACTTGTCATCAATAATAAACATGAAATACCTCTTACCTCCCAAAGTTTGAGTCTGAGCTAGCCCTCACAGGTCACTATGAGCATATTCCATGCTTCTAGTGGATCTTCTTGCAATCCTTAGGAAAAGGGTTCTGTGTTGTTTCCCTATAATACATCCCTCACAGAACTCAATCTTCAACAGAGTTGTGTTTAGCAGCAGTCCATATTGCTCTAGGTGTTTGACACTTTTATTTCCTGCATATCTGAGTCTTGCATGCCACAGAATAGTTAAGTTCGGCTCTTTTTCCTCTATTATTAGATTAATCTCTGTAGTGCCTACAGCATAATATAAACCCCTCTCCCCTTTCAATTGCCCCTATGGCCACCTTATTAGCCTTGATGATTTCTCTCAAACCATCCTTGACCTTATCTTGTATCCTTGCTTGTTAAAGACACTTTCTGATAGAAGATTTCTTCTAACTCCAGGGACATATCTCACATTGCTCAATATTCTCCTCTTTAACATTGCCAATGCCTTTGATATCTTGCTTCCCTGCATCTGTCATTCTTACTTTGGCTAACAAGTTCTCAAAATTAGAGAACCAGTCCTGTAGGGAGATACATGCAATGTGCAGCCTGAGTCCAGAATCCATTCTGTTGACAACTCCTCTATTTCAGCTGTCATGGCAAGTATCTCATCTCTATTGGATTCTTCAAGCTTCTCAACATTTCCCGCATCACCTTTCTGTGTCTCTTTGTCTTTCTTCTTCTTCCTGCAATCCTTGACAAAGTGTCCTTCTTTATCACAATAATACCATTTTTTTACCTATAGCTTTGTTCTTTTTCTTTTCATCATCATTCTTCTTCTGTTTGCCCTTTCCCTTAGCTTTCTGTCCATTATCTTTCTTTGAACCATTTTGTGTAGATTTGCTCTCGGATCTGTTATCTAAGAACATCACCTCTGGTTCCCTTTTAAAGTGATTGTTATCTATCACTTCATCGAAGAATCAAGAACCCTCTTCACTATTAGAGCATCACCACTAGCATGCTTGACCACCTTACTGAATCCATTGTATTCCTGTGGAAGTGACTTTAGAATCACCACTGCTTGGTGTTCTTCTGAAATTTTCTCCCCTGTTGCTTCAAGATCCTGAATTAATTTAAAGAAATAATCCAGGTTGTCTTCAAAGGTTACTGTTGTATTCATTCTAAAATTTGCAAGATTGTGCAACAAGTTCATTTTGTTTGGTAAGCAGCGTTTAAAGTAGATCTCATCCAGTTTTTCCCATAATAGTTTTGTAGTGTTGCAAGCTTTCACTTTTCTGATGACGATCGATGAAAGATGCAACATTAACTTGCAATGTGTCAATCTTGCTTTCTTCAGATTCTTCACGGGATCTGTCTCATCATCGTAGGTAACATCTATGGCCCTAAAGCATTCGTAGGATTCAAGCAGGGCTTGCATATGTAATTTTCAGATTGCAAAATCCTCCTTTCCATTGAACACTTCCATCTCTTTTCCCACCATTTTTTAGGTCTTTTGTAAAGACTTGTTTCTGTTCTTAAGCTTCCTTCTTGATGGATTCTTGACTTGTCAATAGGAATGTGGACAGAGACCTAGATGCTCTAATACCAATCTGTTAGGATCTTTGTATGGCTTTTTGTTGTTTTATACAAGACTGATGATGGTTGATATTTGAATTTGTTTTTTGCAGAAATGAAGAGTTGCAGAAATGTAAAGAACATGCAAGAATTTTACTTGGTTCGATAGCATAAAGCTATCTACGTCCAAGGATCAATCTCACACTTTAGTTTTCACTAGCTTCAAGAAAAGAAGAATACAAGAGATTGGTTGTTATAAACACCTGCAAGAGTTCCCTCACAAACTCCCTAGTACCCTTAGTATGTACTTTTGCACTCTCTCTTATTTTTCTCTCTTGAATCAGAAGATTGTATACATGTATGAGTTTATTTTATTCGGTGCGTGTTACTGACACTTGAATATGTTCCTTTTATAGGAGTCTGAAACATTTGATCTCGGTGGAGTCTTCATTGTCAAGTAAAGGCATGTGCTCTTCACGTGTTTACTTAATGCATCTTCTGCTCTGCGTATTGTGTTGATATGTTTGCATTTTATGAAGCTTATGATGTGTTGGATACAACTGTGTTTTGATAATAATGCTTCTAACTTGGTTTTTCTCACGTGTGTCTCACATGTGTTCACTTAGGCTTGACTTTTGCTTATGACGTGTTCGAACATTCGAGAGTTCAACTCTCTCTCCTTCTTCGAAAGCTTCAGACACTCCTTCTCACACACACACCTTCGATTCTTCTTCTGTTTCTTTGATTGATGAGTTTGTGTGAAGGTTTACGGAGAAAGTTGTGATTTCCTTCACACCTATATATATATATAATAGTTCTTTATGTCGGTGCTCAATTATCGTCTCTTAATTTATTTAACTTTAAAAACAATCTTCAATCCTTACTTGCATATATACACTAAAATACTACGGGGGTGTTTGTTTCCGCTTTTATTTTTGGTTTTCTGTTTTTGTTTTCAAATTCGATAAAAAATCTTGTTTGTTTGAGTTTTTAGTTTTTGTTTT
>JAOSBP010000008.1:10728317-10741869 GCA_027563825.1 Erythroxylum mucronatum | reverse complement strand
AGCCTATTAGACCGTTCCCAAGCCTCATTGTAAGACTTGTCAGCTTCAGAACTGGCCTCAGTTATGGCTTCAGGCCTTACGTCTGAGACTATGGCCAAGTCCAAATCCATAACACCCAGTTGGAACTGGATTTGTTCGGACCAATCCCCATAGTTCAGACCATTGAATTTAATCAAGCCATTTCCTAAAGCGAACATACTAGAAGATACTGCACATACAACATATAGTTCACATTAATGCTTTGAGTAAACCTAAATGGATTCAAATTAACTAATAAACACTAATTATGCATTTAAATCCTCCTTTGGGTGAAATTTAAATACACAGAAATAACCTAGTATGATGCTTATAGATAATACTATAATGGACAATCTAGCATATTACAGTCAATATGTATGTTATCTTTGGATATACAATCATATTAACTTAATATGTTGATAAAATCCCTTTAATGTCATTAATTATAAGCAATGGTCCACCTTTGGGTGACCTCCTAGCGTTATAATTAATAATCTCAATTGTTCAATTCAACCGTTATGTCATTTTGCATCATGTTATATTGAACAATTGAAATAAATCACAATTAAATGATTAAAATTTTCAAGCTAGGCCACTTTGGTGACTAACAAGCTTTCCATGCAATAAACATTTAATTGGACAATTATCATACATGACAAAATTTAATTTAACTAGTTTGGTCACTTTGGTGACAAGCAAACTATTTTAAATGTCCATAATGTCATGTATTATATTCTACATATACTAGGAAAATTTAATTCCAATTATTACATAATATAAAATATTCCATCCTAAAATTACATTATGTATAAATCAATTATGAATTAAATTATCCCTTATGTTCCATCCTAAAATAATGTTTATGTTGGGTTTAAAGTCCATAACTATTAATTAACCCAAAATATTGTCCTCTGATAGCTCAAAGGCCCAAAAATCAGTCCAGAAGTCCCTTATTGGGCTTGGAAGCCCGTCTGGAAAGGTGGGGCTGCGTCTGGCGCCAGCGCCTCCCTCAGCCAGCAGCGTCTGGCGCGTGTACCACACGCGCCAGACGCTGTTCATCGTCTTCCTTCGACGATTCTGGGTTTTTCTTTTTTTTAAATCCCTTCTTTCTTTTCCTACGATGCTTTGGATTCCTTTTTCTCTTCATACCACAAAACATCCGAAGCCATACGAAGAGCATTTCTTGTATTTGATTTCTCTTTATACCAAACAAAACATTCCAACCTATTGTTCTTTCGAATCTCTATTACCCATAAGATTCACCATTAAAACCGACAATCTATCTTCGGGCATAGAAGAACAAAACATAAATAACATAAAAGAATGCAGTACGAAACAATTCAGAAACACATCAAATATTCTCATAAACTTAAAGCAAACCTTTAGTTTCAAGAAACATGCATTTCGTTACTTTATATATCGTAAATCATTCCACAGGACCCAAAACATTTCTGGTTAATTTTTCAACACCCATAATCATTTCAACGCATACAACACCGAAGTTTGATGTTCATTTCTGGCACTTTTAAAACAATCATCCACATTTATTACTTACGATGATAAAACATTGCGCATGACCAACAATCAATCTTCGTATAGCATGGGTATAAAAGAACAAAGCATAAACTCATCCTTTAGTTTCAAGAACCATAATTACATGCCCATTTAGTTTCGGTTAAACAGTGAGAATAAACTTAACATCCGAGAATTCTCAAACCGAAAATCATCATATCAAGCAATTGTTCTATATTTGCAAATACAGAACAAAATCAAACTGAACACAACGCAATCATTCATAAATGATACACGGTAGAACAATTAATCATGCAATACCGTGGCTCTGATACCAATTGTAAAACTTTTAACGGATCGAATAATGTGTACCTGTATCCATGATTGATTTCGTGTTCGTTGTATGTTGATTCCTTACAGAGCGTTTATTTCCTCTCGTCTTCTTTCGTTAGGAACTCTCAAATGGTTTAGAATCATAATCTTTCATAAGTGTTTTCAACTTATATACCAGTACCAAAGGACACGTCCTTTGGTAAGTGGAAGAGAGAGGAAAAGAGTCTGTGACCTAATTGAGACCCAGTTGATAATACCCAATAACCATTATTTTGGGTGCGTTTCAAAGGACTCAATTCGATAAATTACATGGGACATTAAATAAATAATCTAACAATAGGAGTTTTCTAGATTTCTAATGTTGGTGGCCTGACAGGCATTTTCATCTGTCCGCAGATTGTAGTTTGCGGTACCTGTACATTGTCTTACTTCTTTTCTCTATAATTTAATATATCTTAAATTTTCAAAAAAAAAAAACTACAAACTGCAGCCAATAAATATAAGAAGTTGGTGGAGGTTTCAGCTACGGATCTTATTATAGGACGCGACATGCTATTAAACTTATTAGTTGCTTTGCATTTTCTCCTGTGGAGTTATAAAAGTGTAATTGTCAGCCATCTTAAACATTCTAGTCCATCAACAAACAAGATGTTTAGTTGGTGAACTTTAGAATTCATGAAAGAGTATGCAGAAAGCTAGATTCTCAAGTTTAAACATATTAGGCATACATTCGATGATGATGGTCTGCAGGCCTTGCAATGCTTCAATTCCCTTGGATCATAATGCTAATTATTCTATTTACATTATATTTTCCAACTTTGATTTCTGGGATAGAATATCGTACGTGCATATATTATCATGGATCATAATAAACAGTATGTACTAACATCACAATGCTATTGTGCTCTGGTTTCCATAGTTATTTGTGTGAATTTGTTTGGTGTAGGCTAAGAAGCGGGTTTTCTGGACTGACCTTCCATTCAAAAAATTCATTTTATTTGAT
Organism: Erythroxylum mucronatum; assembly: GCA_027563825.1. Classification (NCBI taxonomy): domain Eukaryota; kingdom Viridiplantae; phylum Streptophyta; class Magnoliopsida; order Malpighiales; family Erythroxylaceae; genus Erythroxylum; species Erythroxylum mucronatum. The sequence goes on along the minus strand of JAOSBP010000008.1, from coordinate 10,739,003 downwards.
GATTATTGAATATTTTTGTGTTGGACAGAAAATATTTTGGGAAATATATGTCAAATGAGAAATAAAATTGAGTATTTCATAGTTAGCACAAATAAATAGTAGTATAAGAAATAAGGGTTGATAATTTTTTTTATAATTGACAATTTCAAAACAAAAAAAAAGTAAAATAAGAACTAAATTGAAATGTGTAAATATCAATCATGTTACACCTTATTAACTTAACGAGAATCAAATGAAAAAACAAAAAAAAAAAGACAATAGGAATATAGGCCAACGTTTCCAGAAAAACAAACCCTTAAAACGACATCGTTATGTTCTTCCCCGTCACCCTTTACAATGACCATTCCCCTCCCTTGGTCCCAATTACTCATTTCTCGCTTCTCTCTCTCGCTCTCGCGAACTCTTCGCACCAAGTCTCTCGATTTCGGTATTTCAGTCACAAACACCTATCTTCTCCACCCTCTATCGATCCGATTCGCCGGCAACTAACCCACCCAGAAACCAAAAACATAAAATCCAAGAAGAAGCAGAAAAACAAACCCGATATTTTTTGACAAAATTTAGAGCCAAATCCCACCTTTCAAGCCCATACCCATCAATAAAAATCCAATCATTTCCCCAATCTGATGTTTTTACCCTTGCCAATTTCTTAATTGCCGCTCTTTTTCCTGATCTAGGGTTTTTGGCCATGCGGTTGAGGGTCGTTATAGGGTTTGTCTTGATTTGAGATTAAATTGGATTGGGATTGATGGTTCTGCTAATTGATGAAAGAAGCGTGATTGATCTGTTGTTGAGTTGTAGAAGGAAGAAAGATGGAAGGGAATTACTATTCTCTTTGGGTTCGCTGGTCGCCGCGGCGTTGGTGAGAAGTGGAATCCGCGGCCGCACATGTTGCCGGTTCTAAACTCCTCGACGACTGTAGCTGTTGCCGCAGATTTTTCTTCTTCTTCTTCTTCTTCATTGTCTTTTGAATTTCTCCTCAAAGTATAACTTTTACCCTTTCTTGGCCTTTGTTTTGTTGTGCTTTTTGTTTCATTATATCTGTCAAAGTTGACTGGACAATTGGATGTTGTTTTGTTTGGGTTCTTATGATCTTGTGTGCTTTCTTTGACAACTTTTGGTGAGCTGATTTGTGATTATGCTTTCTAGTTACTGGGTTTGATCGCTTGCTTTTTGGATAATCGTGTTTGGTGACTTGACCAGACTTTTGGTATTTCTGTATTTCAAGCTTGTTTAATTCAAGACTGTATTTTATGCTTGCTCTTTACGTTTGTGGTTGCTTGAAGCTTTCCCATGTTTTCGCGTTGAGGTATTTGCGTTTCAATTTCTCGTTTTGCTCTCGTTTGTTATTGGAATTGGTCCTTTTGTCTTCTTATCTGAGATGATTGTTTGTTTTTCTTCATTTGATAAAATCCTTTCCCTTTCCTTTTTCCTTTTATTTCTGGATTCAATTCTTCGAATTTCTGTGTTTATGCATACCCAATTACCATTGTCGTCTATGTCTTGAATGCATGTTTGGGGTTTATTATGTGTAGCTTGTAAGGTTTTGTTTTGTTTTTCTTGTTCCACATTAATGGCAATTTCAAACCAAGGTGTTACCTTTTCTTGCTAAAATGGCTGGTTCTAGCAGCAGTTTCTCATTGTTTAAGTCGATTTATTATTTTTGTTTCTCGCCTAATTGTTACTGTATTCTGATTTGTCATTGTGTGCCTTAATTGCTTCTCTCATTTGGACTAACGTTAGTTATTGACAACAACTTTTAAAATTCCAAAGCTCCATCTGTTGCTAGGAGTTTAGGACATGCTCTTTGGTGATTATATTTGCATAAAGGTGCATATATACTTTTTTGATCTTCATTTTATATGAGAAGTCCCGTGGCATTTCACGTTGCTAACTGTAACATACTTTATTCATAGTTGATTATTTGAATTGTATAACTTGTTTTCTGAATTCTTCTTGCACTCTTTAGCTTGCACTCTGTAATCTGTATCTCCCCCATCATGATGTACTTAAATGTTTTCCATCACTATAGGATGGCCGCAAGATTCGTGTTGGTGATTGTGCACTTTTCAAGCCTCCCCAGGATTCCCCACCTTTCATTGGAATAATTCGGAAGCTGATTACGGGAAAGGAAGAAAGTCTCCATTTAGGGGTCAATTGGCTTTACCGACCTTCTGACGTGAAGCTTGGAAAAGATGCCTTACTAGAAGCTGCACCTAACGAAATCTTTTACTCGTTTCATAAGGATGAAATTCCTGCTGCATCATTACTCCATCCATGCAAAGTTGCATTCCTTCATAAGGGTGTTGAACTTCCTTCAGGGATATCCTCATTTGTGTGCAGAAGAGTTTATGATATTGAGAATTCGTGCTTATGGTGGTTAACTGATAAAGATTATATTAATGTAAGTGCTACATGTTTTATTTGCTTTATAATATTCTTGTAATTCATTATTATTTTGATTAGATCTGTAATAAGTTTTTGATACAGGAACGACAAGAAGAAGTAGACAAGTTATTAGACAAGACAAGAACAGAGATGCATGGGGCAGTGCAGTCAGGAGGTCGTTCCCCAAAACCCTTGAATGGTCCAACGTCTACAGCTCAGTTAAGGCCTAATTCAGACAGTGCTCAAAACAGTACATCATTTGCTAAGGTAAAGAAGAGGGAACGTAGTGATCAGGTTTCTGAGCCTGCTAAACGGGAGCGCGTCTGTAAAGCAGAGGATGGAAATTTTGGTCAAAGCAGGGCTGAGCACGCATTGAAGTCTGAGATTGCAAAGATAACTGATAAAGGAGGTCTTGTTGATTTTGAAGGGGTTGAGAAATTAGTACAACTTATGCAACCTGACGGCATTGACAAAAAAATAGATGTGGCTGGACGAATAATGCTTGTTGATGTAATAGCAGTTACAGATAGACTTGATTGCCTTGAGCGGTTTGTGCAACTCCGGGGTTTACCTGTTTTGGATGAATGGTTGCAAGAAGTACACAAAGGAAAAGTTGGTGATGGTTCCAGTCCTAAAGAAAGTGACAAGTCTGTTGAGGAGTTTCTTCTGGCACTACTTCGAGCATTGGACAAGCTACCAGTAAATCTTCATGCATTACAGAGTTGTTATGTGGGTAAATCTGTGAATCATTTGCGTTCCCATAAAAATTCTGAAATCCAAAAGAAAGCTAGGAGTTTAGTTGACACGTGGAAGAAACGTGTTGAAGCTGAGATGAATATGAATGATGCAAAAACTGGATCAGGTCGTGCTGTTTCATGGCCCACCAAACCAGCCCCATCTGAAGTATCTCATGTAGGGAACAGGAGATCTGGAGCATCTGCTGAAGTTGCAATGAGAAGCTCTATGATACAAGCTTCATCATCTAAAAGTTCTCTAGTTAAGCTTGCAGCTGGGGAAAATGTTGCAAAGTCATCTTTACCTGGCACAATGAAATCCACAAGTACTGCAGGGGGTGTTAATTCCAAGGATCCAAATTCTAGAATGTTAACTGGGACTGGAACTTCAGATCCACCTCTCACTCCAATCAAGGAGGAAAGGAGCAGCAGCTCTAGTCAATCTCAGAACAACAGCCAATCTTGTTCCAGTGACCATGCAAGGACTGTTGGTTCTTCATGTAGGGAAGATGCAAGGAGCTCAACCACTGGATCTGTGACTGTGAGCAGAAGTTCCAGTGGTGCTTCTCGACATCGGAAATCAAGCAATGGTGTGCATGGTTCCGTAGCATCAGGAGTTCAAAAGGACACCATTGCAGGAAAAGTTAGTTCTGCAAACAAGAGTTCAACCTCTGAGAAGTTATCACCAACTGGAGTTTCTCATGATAAAGAATCTGATATACCCATTGTTGATCATGGAAACAATCAGAGACTTATTGTACGTTTACCAAACACTGGTCGAAGTCCTTCTAGGGGTGCGAGTGGGGTTCCTTTGGAAGATCCTACTGCCATAAGTGGTAGAGCTTCTCCTTCCACTGAAAAACATGATAGTCATGATAGGAATGCTAGGGGAAAGGGTGAAGTTTCACGGTCTAATAATGTATCAAGTATGAATTCCAGTTTATGTGAGGGAAAAGATGCACAGCGTGGGCTTGATGAAGGGAATAATGTGATTGCTTTAAATGAGAGACAGAAAATTGACCATGAAAGTCCAAAGATACCAGAAGCATCAAAGGCTACTGGCCCGTTATTGGGAGTTATTCCCAGATTGGGAAAATCTTACGATGCTTCTTTGAGCTCCATAAATGCTTTAGTTGAAAGCTGTGCCAAGATTTCTGAAGCTAGTGCGTCTGCTTCACCTGAGGACGATGATGTTGGAATGAACTTGCTTGCTAGTGTGGCTGCTGGAGAGATTCTGAAAGCTGACACAGTCTCACCTTCGGCTTCTCCTCTGAGAAACTCACCTGTAGCAGAAGAATCGTCAACAGTTGATGATGGCAAATTAAAAAGCATGGTTGAAGAAGCTACTCAATTCCATTGCAAATCTAATGATGTACCTGATGATAAGGCAGCTGTGGAAAGGCCAAATTCTGTCGAGTCATTGTTGGCTAAGAAGGATATGGGACATCCAGCTGACCAAATGCTAACACATGTTTCTGGGGAAAGCAAAGTTTCTTTAGTTGGCTCTGAAGATAAGAAAGGGGAATCTTCTGCAAATTTGCATCAGTCTGCTGAAGTTTCTTGTTTAAGGTTAGATATGAAGTCCAGTGAACAAACATGTGATTCTTTAGTTGTTAACCAGTCTCTTGTTGAAAATATTGATAATCGAACAGGGGTTGAAGATTTCAATGAGTCTCTTGAATGTATGAAATCCGGTAATCAGAGGGATACTAGTAACTTTATTTCTGATTTTAAATCAAGGGGCAGGAGTTCTGCATTTGATGGCGATAGTAAGGTCAATTTTGCAAATGAAACTGCTGAGGAAAGCAGTGTAGCACCTGCATCAGAATTATCTGCTACTGGTGCAAAATGTAGCAAGGAATTGGATGAAAAACCAACATGCTCATCCTTGGAGGCTGGTCTTCAAAAGCATAGTGTTCTTGATAAAGAGTCAAGCAGTTTTGTCTTAACAGAGCAGAAGCCATCTGAAAATGTGCTAACTCGTGTGAACTCCTTAGATAGAATGGCTGAGGTTGGTAGCCTACCATCTCCTTCTGGAAATTTGTCTCTTGTGGAGCCCAAGGCTGTTGTCCCTGACAATTCTAAGATCAGCTGTCGTGTTGAGCTGAATGAGACACCACAGACAGACTTAGTTTCGTCTGGTTCAGATCACAACAATGAATGTGTTGAAGATAATTTAGATAGAAAAGATGTTCTAGGTGCATCAATGTCTCATGTTGAGTTACCCACAGTTTCTATGCGTGAAAACGATCCGTGTGAGAAATCTAGTGGGTCCAATGAGATTGAATCGGGGGAGATAAAGGAACGACATTCTTCTGTTGCAAATGCTTCAGTCTCAGCTACTGGCTCTGGCATGGCTGTGAAGCTTGATTTTGATTTGAACGAAGGCTTTCCGATTGATGATGGAAACCAAGGTGAGCCTACTAAATCTGTGGGTCATGGGATATCATCTACTGTTCATCTACCTTGTCCTTTGCCTATTCCTGTCTCATCTATTTCTGGAAGCTTTTCTACTTCAATTACAGTGGCTGCTGCTGCCAAAGGTCCATTTGTTCTCCCTGAAAACCCATTGCGCAGTAAGGGAGAGCTTGGGTGGAAGGGTTCAGCTGCTACAAGTGCTTTTCGACCTGCTGAACCTAGAAAGAACTTGGAAATGCCTACCTATTCTGGTGAAACCGCTATGGTCGATACTTCTAGCAAACAAGGTCGGGCTCCTCTGGACTTCGATTTAAATGTACCAGATGAGAGAGTTCTGGAAGATGTAGCTTCTCGGAATTCTCCTCGAGCATCTTGTTCTGAACCAGGAGCTCGTGATCGCACTTCTGGTGGTGGACTTGATCTTGACTTGAACAGAGTTGATGAGAGCCCAGATACTGGATTACTCTCATACAACAGCTCTCGCTTTGAAATTTCTACAACACCAAGCAAGTCATCTTTGTCTGGTGGATTGTCAAACAGTGCACTTAATATTTCAAGAGACTTTGATTTAAACAATGGACCAGGTCTTGATGAACTTGGACCTGAAACAGCATCGCGCAGTCAGTCGATGAAGAGTAGTTTACCTTTCTCTTCATCTGTTCCTGCTCTAAGAATGAATGGTGCAGAATTAGGAAATTTTTCCCCTTGGTACCCTCCTGCCAATGCCTATTCAGCCATAACAGTCCCATCAGTTTTCCCTGGTAGAGGGGAACAGAGTTTTGTTGCTCCTGCTGGTTTGCAGAGGATCTTGGCTCCTCCAAATACATCCACCACGTTTGGTCCTGAAATCTACAGGGGGTCAGTGTTATCATCTTCCCCAGCACTGCCATTTCCACCTGCAGCTCCATTCCAGTATCCAGGGTTCCCCTTTGAGACCAGTTTCCCTCTGCCATCACACACTTTTTCTGGTGCTTCAACAGCATATATGGATTCAACGTCTGGTAGTGCACTCTGCTTTCCTACTGTTCCTTCACAGCTAGTAGGTTCTGCTGGTGTAGTCTCATCTCCTTACCCTCGACCATATATGATGAGCCTTCCTGGTGGCAGCAGCAGTTTAAGTTCTGATAACAGGAAATGGGGTGGCCAACTTGATCTAAATGCAGGTCCTGGAGGAAGTGAGACAGATCAGAGAGACGAGAGACTGCCTTCAGCAATAAGACAACATTCTCTTCCAGGTTTGCAAGTGATGACAGAGGAGCAGATGAAGATGTATCAGGTGGCTGGTGTAGCAGGAAGCAGTGTATTCAAGAGGAAGGAACCTGATGGCAGTTGGGATACCCCTGATAGATTTCACAGCTACAAGCAATCATCATGGAAATAGATTCACAACCCAGTGGTTCAAGTCTGTTGGAGAGGTAAGCCATCTATTGAAGAAGAGTTTCACTGTTTTCTATATTGATAATTTCCTGTCATATCCTCTCTTCTTTTGGAGTGGGGTTGGGGAGCCTCTTTGTGAGGGAAGAAATGTGTGGAGGGAAGACTATGATCCCTCGCCCTACTTAGAGTAGCATAACTGCCCTTCCAAATTGGAGTTATAATGATTTATACTTTCGGTTTGACACTTGTTCCCGTTTTCAAGGGACTGAAAGGCCAGGTTCATGAAGGCCGAGGCAATGAAGAGACCATTTACAAAGTGAACTGTCCTTGGCACGGTCCAGATATTAAAGCATTTAAAATGCGACCACTGGAAGAGGGGTCTTCTGTTGTTTCCTACGGAGTGATCAACTTCATCACAGCAACAGCAGCAGCACCACCACAACCAGCTTTGCGAAAGGAGTTTTATCTGACCCAAGTGAGAGCCAACCAAAAACCTGAACAGTTTAGGACATTAAGAGGTTGTGACAACAAAAAATATGGAATCTTGCTGACTAGATGTGGTTATTTAGTTCCTTTCCTACCCTTTTCTTGATTGTACAGTGATATATATCAAAATGAATTTGGTTGCTAAAATGATGTTTGATACATTTAAAATTTTAACTTTTTTCCATAATTGTTGTGAATGCTGCTAATATTGATAAGGTATGTGAAGGGGACCACGTGCTGGTATAGCTTCCATATCTTAGCTGTGGAGACCGATGTCATTGTTTGAATGAGCGTTCAGTATGCAGTTAGGCACATACTTGAATATCTTTGCTTATTGTTTGTTTCTACACGGGCACTGCTGAAGCCAGGATTTGGGTTCTTGTTTTTAGTTTGCAGGGTAGGATGCTAATTAATACATAGAAAATACACTTCCTCTATTCATCTTCCCTCGGAAACTATGCCAAAAATGTGCGTCGTTGGATGGATTCGACGGTGAGGTGAGTTTGTTCAATCTAAAGGTTTTACTAAATAATTTGCGACTAACTATACTGATCAACAGATGGATGTAAATCTGAAATTGTGGTGTTTATATTATATACACAATACTATTTTAGTAGGAATGTATTTATTCGTTGAAAAACTTAAGGGTCTTAAACATTTTATCTTTTAATAATACTTATTATATTTAATTAATATCAGAGTTATTGTCTCAAAATTTGAAATATTTTTTAATTTTTTTTGTTAAATAATATTTTTATTTTTAATTATAATAAGATTATATTTTGATTAAAAAATAATTATTTAAAAATTTTAAATTACCTAAAAATATCTAATATTGACGGTTTTTAACACTTTATCTTAGTAGTATCAAAATCGATAAGAGTTTTAATACTATACTCGTAACTTTAGTTCAATGTATGCAAAATTTAAAATAATTAAATTGCATTAAAATTAGAAATATATTGATATATGTAAAGTAAATTTATAACTTCACTATTGTACATATTAAACATGCATACATTTCAATATAATTAGATTTTAATAATAATTACTTATTTTTGGTATTTGTGAATTGATTTTGATTTTATAGATAAATATTTATTTTCTTAAAATTTTAATTAATTTAATATTTTTTTAAAAAAAATAAAATATTTTTCCCAAAAATTGCTACATTGAAATTATAATATTTTATATATATTCACTCAAAAAATTGCATTTGAGAGCAAATAGGAAGACAAGACTATGCCCGTTACTATTGTTTATATGTTTGACCAAGTGAATTAGATTACATTTGTTTGATTATATACTTTTGACTAAGTGAATTAGAAGGCATTGTCATTGTAAGGATAATGCAAGCAGTAAGAGTGGATAATGTCACAAAGTTGTTTCTTCTTTATGCTTTTGATTTTCTGTTGAACCTGAACTATAAGTTGTAAGTTTATAGATAACCTAATTAAGCACCCTTGCATTTCTGTGCCCTCCTCGTGGAATAGACACTTAATCCACCTTAAATTTAATCTATAGAGTTAATTAGGTCCTTCAATTAATGTATTTTTTTTTCCTTCTATCTCAAGTCCACAAAAATTACATTTGAAAACTTTGGTTGCAAACAAACCGTCGATGAGATGGTTGGCTTATTGTGGACAAGTTTTGGAGTCGACAAGTCTGAACTAACTGCAACATTACTATTAATAGGTAAATATCATCATTCATCACGTGACTCCTTCAACAATCTCTTTTTCTACCATATGTGCATAATAATATATAAAAAGAAAATTTAACATACTAGTAAAAGAAAAGTTAAAGCAGTTAATTTTATTTAGCTAGCTTTCTTCTTTATTTTTTATAACTAATTTTCTAGTTAGTTAGACTATTAGTGAGTTTGTTGAAAACTTGTTAAGTTTCTATTTATGTCAGCAGAGGTGATGATATATATAAAGCAACTTACTACTTATTCTTTTAATGAGAGAGCTCATTTTTCACTCCTGAAATTAAATATGGTATTAAAGCTTAAGGAAGTTTTCTCTGTTTTTACTTATTTTTTCTTTTGTATTACTCGTTTTTTAACCTTTCCAATTTTTCTTTTGTTCATCAATGGCAAATCAACAACCTAGACTAGAAGAGGCTCCATCCAGTCCTTACCATCTTCATGCAAGCGGAAATCCACCCCTGTTCTTGTTTCACTAGCTATGAATGGATCAAACCATCACTCATGATTTCGGTATATAAAGATTGCCTTCTTATCCAAAAACAAAGTTCAATTTATGGATGGTAGTATTTTAATTCCTATTAAAAATGATCCAATGTTTAAAGCATAATAAGGATACAATACAATGATGCTCTCATGGTTAACACATTAATCATCTCCTTCTATTGCTCAAATTGTTATCTTGGTGGATAATGCAATCAATATATGGATAAATCTTAAAGATAGATTTATGCCAGGAGATTCTTTTAGGATCTTAGATATGTAATAAGAGATTCTCATCTTGAATTAAAGTGAAAGCTCTATCACATATTACTTTACACTATTGAAAATTCTATGGGATGAACTTGTGAATCTGAGGCTTATTCTTAATTATGTGTGTTTACCTACTTATGATTGTGGAGCTTAAAAACTATTAGAAACTATATAAAGTTAGATTATATCTTACAATTTCTCAAAGGTCTCAATAAAAACTTAGCAACTGACCACTTCTAAATTATGTTGATGGATCCTTTACCACCTATTAATAAGATCTTTAGCTTGGTTTTACAACATAAATGTCAACTCACTAATCTAGGAATGAATTAACCAACAGTTGAACTAATGATTTTTGATAATCGAATCTTCAATTCATATAATAAGAAAGGTTTCAATAACAACAATGATAGTTATAATGCAGTTGCAATTTTCAAGTTAGAATAAAATGTTTTATATGTATTTTTATGCTTTATGGTCATACAAAGGACAAGTACTATAAAAAAACATAAATACCCTCCAAGTTTTACTTTTGGATTCAATTTAACGAAATTTCCACAAAGTCTTAATTATGCAAAGGCGAATCAAGTTCACAAACCTTTTACAAGATAGAAGAGAATTTAGCTCACATATGGTGTTTTAACCAAGAAAGAAAGGTTTTAAGTTTGAACATTCTTGTAATGCTCATTTTGTTGCTATAAATACTTCTTTAGCAATCATATAATGTGGTTGCTGTAAAGAAGTTATGTAAATTTAGCAACTAAATTTATTGGTTGCTAATGGAAAATTTGAAATACTTGTAGTGACCACTCAATAGTTGGT
>JAOSBP010000008.1:10695250-10715565 GCA_027563825.1 Erythroxylum mucronatum | reverse complement strand
TCGATAAATTAATAACTCCGTATAAGATAATAATTTTTCTGGTCCCAACAATATTCATTTATAGAGGTTTTACTGTATTATAAGATTTTGTAGCCAGAAAGATGTTGCATCATCGAACGTTTGACAAATCAAGATAATTAATTATGAGGCAATTGTCAAATTAGTGTATAAATAAGGTGAAGCATTCTTTAAAAAGATTATGTAATTATTTTATGTATATAATTATGTTAGAACTTAACGATGACATAACTTTTAATAGAAAATTTTAGTGTATTAAGATACATGCAAAGGATCTTATATAAAGAAGTCCTTCTCTTTCTTATAAGTCTTTTAATCATTTTCGTTTAGTCTTTTGTCTTGTATTTAGCCTAATCATTTAATATGTAATACTTTTCTTTTAGTTATTTAGCCTAAACATTTTCTTACTTAACCTAAATATTTCCTTGTAAACTTATTTGATTTTTTAACCTTGTTTTATATGTATCGTGTTATTTATTTTATTACTTATTTCTATATTTTTATTATCTATATTTATTTTTATTGATTTTATTGTTATTATTTTTTGTTTTTACACACACGCGCGCGCGTGTGTGTAAGTCTATGAGAAATAACCTCTCTACATATTAAAGGTAAGACTTTGTATTATCAAATATTTTCAAATCTTACGTGTCAGTGAAATTTTTACTGAATTATTATTGTTATTATTATACTATTGAAATTAAAAAGGTTCAAAAGGAATGGGCTCCGACTAGATCCATGAGCTTGGATAATTCTCTAAATTCATTTCCAATCCCATTTCACCAAATCACGAAATTATTGACTTGCCCTAATTTAACAGAGGAGGCCCTGTTAAAAACTTAGCCCAACTCTTCTTCTTCATTTTCTTCCTCTCTCTCTTTCTCTCTCCCCCTTCCACATCCCAGAATCTCTTCCGGGGCAAAGCTCTCTCTTTACATTAGCACAACATAAACCAAACCCGTAAAGCCAAAATGGACAATAAACCTAGAAAGCGCGGTCGTAAACCCAAAAACTCTCCTTCCCCTGAAACCATGGACTTCCAGTTCACCTCAAACGCCCCTCCAAACGACACCGTTCCTGTCCCTTCCACCACTACAACCTCCTCCGAAATTCCGGCCACCTCCACCAGCCCTCCTCCTTCGCGCCGGGGACGAGGAAGACCCCGGAAAGCTGGGAAGCAAACGGAAACTTTGGAGCAACCCAAGTCGCCCGAACGGCGATTAACTCGACACAGCGAGCAAAACGGCGACTTTTGCGCACCCAGTAGCGAGATAAGACTGAATAACGTGATGGGGATTGCCGTGGCGGCGGCAGCGGCGGAGTGGGAAAGCGCGGTGAAGGTGGTTCCAGCTATGGATGCGGTGGTGAAAGTGTTCTGTGTGCATACTGACCCAAACTTCTCGCTTCCATGGCAGAGAAAGAGGCAATATAGTTCGAGTAGTAGTGGCTTTATTGTTGGGAGACGAAGGGTGTTAACTAATGCACATTCAGTGGAGCATCACACCCAAGTGAAGTTAAAGAAAAGAGGTTCTGACACCAAGTATTTGGCGACTGTTTTGGCTATTGGGACTGAGTGTGACATTGGTGAGTAAACTTTTAATTTTTCATATGTGCATAAGCTGATGTGTATTAGTTTATGCTTTTATCAAACTTTGAGTTGTTGTAAAGAGGGGGGTAGTCTGGATGTGTCTTTTAGGAGAGATAATTAATGTCAAGATTTAAAGAATTGTAATTCCTCAACGTTGGAACAGTCCAGTACGGTTTTCATTGAGTTGCTTAATCGAGGAAGGCTAATTAAAATCCTAAACGGAGCTTATATTTCTATGGTTGAGGATGAGGACAACGAAGAGATTGGAGGACTGGCCACACATTTTAATACTTTTTACCTTTGTTTTTATTTTTTATTTTGGCTTTTCTGGTAGAATGTTAGTATGAGAGGGATTCGTATTATGAGATGGGAAGAAACATCAATTTATCAATGGAGTATATTTATTTGGTATCTAGTTCTGGTTGGTATTTCCTGCAATAATAATTAAATTTATCAGGCAAGACACTTTTGTTCAATACTACTCCAACTGCTCAGGAGCATCACTTTTCCTTTCCTTTTTTTTTTAGTGATAATTTTTAAAGATAATTAAGTCAATGATTGTCAAAATATGTATGTTTGAATGTCTTATAAGTTTATGGTAATGCTTACTAGTCTTTTTTACTTACGGTGCAACTGAACTGTCAAAGTTCAAAAGCTTTGAGTATTTGTTCATGTCAACTTTTGCTCTCTTTTCTTGATGTTTCAGCATTATTGACCGTTAGCGATGATGAGTTTTGGGAGGGAGTCACACCAGTTGACTTTGGAGACTTGCCTGCACTTCAAGATGCTGTCACTGTTGTTGGTTACCCAATTGGGGGCGACACAATCTCTGTAACAAGTGGTGTCGTCTCCCGAATTGAGATACTTTCTTACATCCATGGGTCAACTGAGCTCTTAGGATTGCAGGTCAGAAAGACTGGAATTCTGCCTACTATATATAGTGCTTCCATTTAGTATCTACTGCTAATGGATCCATTGTATATGTTTTCATTAAAATTCTATTTCAGATAGATGCTGCTATAAATTCTGGAAATTCTGGGGGACCCGCCTTTAATGACAAGGGGAAATGTGTTGGTATTGCATTTCAGTCTCTGAAACATGAAGATGTGGAAAATATTGGCTATGTTATTCCAACGCCAGTCATAATGCACTTTATTGATGATTATGAGAAGAATGGGGCTTATACAGGTACCCAACTGTTGAAAATGATATAGAAACTGTTTTTTACATCTTACTAGTCATATATATGCTTACAATGCTCAGCTTGTGACCACTCTGCTTTTCTTACCATAAAGTTGTTGCTTTTAATAGGTTTCCCAGTTCTTGGGGTGGAGTGGCAGAAGATTGAAAATCCTGATCTCCGATTGTCAATAGGGATGGGAACTAATCAGAAAGGTGTCCGCATTAGAAGAATTGAGCCAACAGCTCCAGAATCCCAAGTTCTTAATCCTTCTGATGTCATTTTAAGTTTTGATGGAATTAATATTGCTAATGATGGGACAAGTAAGTTTTTCTTATCTGCTTATCTCAGGTTAATTTAAATATTTGCATTAATTTGGCTCTTAATTTTGCAATGTGAGTAATAAGTAATCTTACATGGAATTTGCAATGTGAGTAATAAGTAATCTTACATGGTTATTCAATCGTGTAAGACCTTTATAAAAGTTTATGACGTAGTCAAAATACCTGAGTGGATGGTCCAGAAAGAATATCGAGCAGAGTTGCTTTAAATACTTCTTGCACCTTTCTTTATTGGATTTATCTAGCTCCTGTCCCTAATATCCCTAATATCAAAGGAATATAATGGGGTAAGGTTTTCTCCGGTGCTGCATATTGTGCACAGTGTTAGTCATTTTAGTTTCTCAAATTCGTCTTCTGACCTAAATGGTATTGTGTTCTGGTAAATCTTATCAGAATCAATAGCTGAGGGTGGTCACAGGACCCTACTCAAACTAGCTTTATAAATCTAATTGTTTCTTAGTTTGTGCTAAATGTTGAAACTTTCTTTGGTGTTATCATTACTGACTTATCTTTTATATTACCTTACATTAACCTTCTATTTCTCTTTTTCTTTGGATTAACTTTCAGTTCCATTCAGGCATGGAGAGAGGATAAGTTTCAGTTACCTTGTTTCTCAGAAATACACTGGGGACAAGGCTCTGGTAAAAGTTCTCCGCAATTCAAAGATATTGGAATTCAGCATTAAACTTGCAACTCACAAAAGACTTATACCAGCTCACAACAGCGGCAAACCCCCTTCTTATTACATTGTTGCTGGATTTGTTTTTGCTGCAGTATCTGTTCCTTATCTGCGATCGGAGGTGTGTAATTGAGTTTGACCTCCAGTGTGCCTGTCTCTGGCATATTGGGTTTAGAAATTTATTTTCTCTGTTTGCTATTCTATTGCTTGTCACTGCTTTATCTCAGCAGTCCAGACTCTTCAATTTATAATTCCGAAGATATTTGTATTACACTGTATACATGTTTGCCTTACAAAAAAGGCTTTGGAATTTCACTAATTTCTTGGTGATTGCCCTTTGCTGCAGTATGGAAAGGATTATGAATTTGATGCTCCAGTGAAGTTGTTGGATAAACATCTGCATGCAATGGCTCAGTCTATAGATGAACAGGTTGTTGTTATTTCACAGGTATGTCTTTCTAGTCTTTCAACCAGCTTTATTCTATGCTTTTTCCATGGTATCTTGGAGCTCACTACTTTAGGATAAGTACACGCCAATCATATGCACTGCTGGACATGACTTTTTATTCACTATTTTTGATAGAGCGAAAAAAATTCACTGGATAAATTATGTTTATGAAATTTGTGCTAGGTGCTTGTGGCGGACATTAATATTGGGTATGAGGAGATTGTCAACACTCAGGTATTTGGCTTGATGTAGTTGGTTATATTAGTTAATGTAGCTTCTGTTTTTACGTTCACTAATTAAAATCTATGTTGTACCTGCAATAAAGGTTCTCTCTTTCAATGGCAAACCTGTGAAGAATCTTAAGAACTTGGCAGAGATGGTGGAAATCTGTGATGATGAGTTTTTAAAGTTTGACCTTGAATACCAGCAGGTTCTCTCTGTTAATTTGTGTGTGGGGCACCTCAATGCATACAGATTGTATACTTCACACATAGGAAGCGTTCACTGATTTTGGAATTCATTGTGCAGATTGTGGTTCTACAGAACAAAACTGCCAAAGCGGCAACATTAGATATTCTTGCAACACATTGTATACCTTCTGCTATGTCTGATGATCTCAGGACTTGAGAGAAAATTTAGACCTCAGAACAAAGGATTACAAATTGGTTGAAGAATGAAGCCAATGTAATGAGGATCATGTCCACTTCGATGGTCAAGTTTGCTCTTCTTGTTTGGGAGTTCATCATTATACAACAGGACTTAGTATTTCTGAGAGTAGCAGCCCTTGGAGTTAAAAACTGGTATGTAGTTCTTTAGTATGGAAGAACGGTACATAGGATCTGTACGTATATCTGTTTAACAGTTAGGTATGTGCGAATCAAAAGTTCAGAGGGCCATGTATCGGTACTCTTTCCGATATATTTTATATCAGGATGAAAACAGGGAGGATTTTGATAGTAGTCTCCCAAATGTTGAAGGATTTTTTCTTTTTGGGTTATGGGGACTTCTGTGGTAGTTGGGACTTGAGCCTTATATGTTATTGTGCGTCTTATGATACCTGATTTAGCACTAAGATAATTGTGGACGCTGAAGGACCTAAATGGGAAGTTCTGCAATTCGGTTACCACCTTATCAACCGCAAACTAACCAGTCTGGGTACCTCCGTTATTTATTTTCCTTTTCTGTTCATTTAACCCGAGAAGGTTAAATGCGTAATGCAGCTCATTGAATGTATTGCTCTGAGGATTGTTAATTGGTCTTTTGCGTGGAAATACCATAGTTTTGCAGGATTTGGCAAAGAAGCATCCTCTATTTTAAGGTGGTAGAGTGGGGTTTCTGAAGGTAATGGCAATCAAAGTATCAAACTCAACCTATTTCGTTGGCAACTAACGTGAGCTTTAACATTTTGTACACTAGTATACTTGCAACCAAAGGAAGGAGCCCTGGTTTTATGGAGACCCCCATGAGTAAAAACTGGCCCTTGTTCTATTCAAGGAACCTTCTGACCCTTGCCAATAAACTAGACTTCATTTTTGTAGCTTTTCAGCAAAGGAACCTTCTCCGAGGATGGACGATGCTCTGGGATCCCTGAATCACAATCCTGATTGAGCTCTTCTTTGGATTTTCCCCACATTACCGTATAGAATCCAATGGATATTATTGCAGCTCCAATGAGACTGAAAAAAATATATACGTATACAAAAGTAGTGTCAAAGATGCCATATAAAAACAAGAGAACAGATCATTGTAGCTCTTTTCCTCTGCTTACTTTTCAAAAGGTGAAGGTGGAAGATTACTAAAACCATAAACATAAGTTTTTGACTAAGAATTTTGGCCATTTTCTGAAGTTCCATACCTGCCAAGGTGGAGAATATCACCAAGGAACATCACACCCATGCCAACGGCGATGGCAATGGACAATGGCTTGAACATTGCCACGAAGAAAGGTCCCTTCAAGTGCAGGGCCCATGTGTGAACAGTATTGTTCAAGCAACACCCAAAGAGCCCCTACAGACACAAAAGGGAATAAAAAAGAGTCAAGTACTAGAAACTGTAGCTACATGGTACTCTAAGCAAATTCTTCTCCTTTATAGACTTCCATTCGTCTCTCACCGAGCAAAAGATCGAGGCCAATGCTAGATTTGGTCGCACTATCCAAACACTTGAAGTTCCTTCTGTAAGTAGAGCCACAACTGCTGCTATCACGCTCACGGACAAATTGTAGAAGAATACCACTGTTAGCTCTGCTGGGTACTCCTTCATAATTTGCGTCTATATAGTGTTACAGACTGTTCAGTTTCACTTCAAACACTGCCCAGTTCACAATTTTACGCTGAAAATGTAAATCCCTGGAATTTTGAGCAAGACAATACCTGAACAATGTACCATAGGGGAACTAGTATATACTCTGCTGTGAGGAAAATGCTGCCAAGGACCCAGTTGGGGTTCGAAGAGTGAAGACGGTGATCAAGTAAATCGGATGATGGTGAAGCTATAAACATAGGTGGGCCTTTGTAGAAAGTCACTACAAATGCGCCTGTTATTGACACAATGGTGCCCAAAACTTTGGCCTGGCTACTTGTTCTTCGCAAAGCAACAGTTTCCATCCTTTCCATGGGAATATTCATAGTTAAGTTAGAAGTGGTCCACCACAAGTATAGATAACTTGTAAGGGCGGAAGGCACTAAAGTCTCAATCAATCCACAAATGGAGTAATAGTCATCGTTCATTATCATTCAACTTTTGAAACTAGACACCAATCATCAGACAATTTCATCTATCCTCGCATGTACTAGTATTCAATTGATTATGTAACTAATTAGATTATGACAAAAAGGAAAGATGCAGCTTCCATTTGATTGCTCTCACATCCGCAGACAACCTCCATTCAAACATAAGGATTTTCAACTCGGAATCAAAGCTCAACTTCAATAGATAGAGGGGCCGATTGGTAACGTTTAAGATGGCTATTGCTAAACAAACTGAAAGCACAAATACTAACTGAAAACAGAGACAGCAGAATAAAGGTGTCAGATTGGCTTGCAGAAGTAGACATCTGCTCTAAGAACAAAAAAAAAAGTACCTTTGATCAACTTTAACAAAAAGGAAAAAAGAACCTGACGAAAACAGGATGAAAGTTTAAGCCAGTGAACTTTGCGGAAGCAAACGGGGAAATTAATGGAATAGGTCATTACCTGAAAATGATAGCAAGTATGAACGTAAAAGCTGGTGTCAGGTTGCTGATCGCCGAAGCTAGCGTGGGTGAACTATAATTAATCCCTGTGTACCCCATGATTTGAGATGAACTCCTGCTCCATAACCCAAAAAATCATGATTGATAAGCCTTTCCTTTTCACTTGCACACCTCATTGAAGGACAAATTACTTAATCATCTCACAAAACCCACAACTTTTTAGGCTTCAAAAATCTACACACACAGTCGGTTAAGTAAATATTTACCCTATAAGCCCAAGAAGAGCAATTTTATACAGTATAGAGAAGCTCAGTGGCGGAAGCACTCTTGATCTGCGTGAGAATCGAAGCACATGTATTTAGTTCATAACATTAATCTTGTTTTCTCCAAAAACCCAACCCACCAAGCAGGTGAGATGAAAGAGAGAGAGATAGGGACCTGTAGGAGATGAATGGAGCGGGAAGAAGAACAAGAGCAGCAATAGCATAAGCATATACAACAAAAACATGGTAGCTCATGCCCTTCATAGTTGCTGCCTTGAAAAGTGTGTTTAAGCCCACATTGACACACTCCATTGTCACCAACACTACAAATGGCAACACATCTCTGTAACAGTACCTCTCTGCCATGGTTATACACCTCTCTCTGTCTCTCTCTCTCTCTCTCTCTCCACCACAGAACACTAAAGCACAAAACAGGGGAAGAAAGAGAGATTGTCGTGTGTAAAACAGAGAGGTTGAATGCACAAAGGGAAGGTGATGCTTTTTCTTTCCAAGAGGCAAGTGTTGACAAGTTACCGTAGTGGCGCAATTATTTAACAAGGCTTGCATTTTATTATTATTGTGGTCACAAACACATACAACTACTAGCATAGCCGTGGGTAAGAAGCAATGGTTATAGTGTGAAAGGCATCTTTCACTAAATTGATTATTGCACGCATAGGTACCGATTAGCATTTCATTGGTCATTTTTAGAACTTGGGGTCAATTATTTACCTTCAAATATTTGGATGGAAGGAAAATAAGAGAAAAGAAAGAAAGGGAATTGTATTTCTTTTGGTTTATATTGTTTTGATAAAATTAAGCAAAAAAAAAGAAAAAGAATGGAGGGAAATAGGAGAGAAATTTGGTCTAAAAATATTTTTCATCAAATTAGTGGGAAAGGAGGAGAAATGGAAGACAAGATAATCTTAACATAAGTAAATTACCATTATATCCTTATTAAATCTAACAAGTAAAGATCAACAAGTTCTATAATCAAGGGCATAAAGGTCTTACAAAATTCTCTTCCATTCAATTCTATCATTTGATAAATTAAGAAAACAACAAAGAGAAAAAAAAATTACATTTTACTTCCATTCTTTTCTTTTCTTTTTATCTTAATATTTCCTCCCCTTTCTTTGGTCCAATTAAGGATCAAGGAAGTCGATTCATACCAGACAACCTCTTCCTTACAAGACAAATGGATTGGGGGATTTAATGTTTTTTTGAGTTAAACTGGACGGGGGAAAAAAGGAAAAGGAGAAACCAATGCAGTAGGTTTGATTAGCCTTTTACATAAGTGGGGTTGATTCGTGTGCCAAGCACACGTTTCTCTCATCCTTGACCATGGCAAAGGTTCTCGTTCTCACCGTCGCTTTTCTTAAAGGACACAAGTGGTCCACATCACATCTGGTCCACATCTCTCTATAATCTATACAGGCCTTCATCAATCAGAATTCAGAAACCAAATTCTTTATTTGGACTTCGATATCTTGTGCATTATTGGACTAAAGAATCGACGCAGAATTATTGTCAACAGTTGAAGCGCAAGTTGAATACGGAATCATTGCCTTTTCAGTCTGATAAGAGCATAATGCTCACTCCTTCTCTCAAGTGGCGTCTTCAGTTGCACCAAGCCAGTTCAGCAACTCATGCCAATTTGGTCAAATGTCCCACCCAATTCACCCACCATTTTAGGTTTCTAATATGGAACGGTCTATCCCAAAGCTCTGGACATTGGAGATCCAACACCCAAAAGGGTTAACTCTTTATTGTTAAGGAAGAGAAAACGAAGGCAATGTTGGCATTCCTTTAAGTTGCACAACGAAAAGCAGCGCAGTCCCTAAAGAGGAGAGGAAAACAGAGACTTGCAACTTGAAATACAGAGTATGAGAGGCTTTATCACTACTTGTGGAATAAAAATCCTCCACTTGAAGCAAAGAACAACTCTTATCTTCTATTAGTATTATGAATTATGTCTGTTTCCATTAACTAAAGCTACGGTGGATATTGAGTTCAAAACTATGTGATTTTAATTTATGTTTACGTAATAAATGATTTCTTTATTCAGAATTATATTTTCATTGTTCCTATCAATGTTTTAAGAACCGGACCGGTGACTGAACCGGAAAAGCAACTGATTTAAGGGTCAATGGTTCAACCGGAATTGAACCGTGATCGAACCGGTAACTAATAAATATATAAATTTTATTTTATATATTATATATAAGATATTTTTTAAATATACTATTTAATTATATATCTAACTTAAACCTTCAAACTTCAAAAACATACAATTTTTTTAAAAGCTCACCAACATAACATAAAATAAGATAACAAAAATCACTAGTCATATTTCATCAAAAAGATTAAAAAAAGATCAATAATTATAATATTCGTTTAAGTCAAAATCAAATGCTCCTTCATCATTACCAGTATGAACATCTTCAACAGATTCCAAATTTGGTTGTTCGGCAATTTCTTCATCACCTAATTTCATAATAAACAATATTAGACAAAATTACACTTTAAAAAGATGCTGTTAATATAAAGTATAATATAAGTTATAACATAAAAATATCTTGTTATTAAAAATATTTAAAATATTTAGAATATTTTTTTACAAAACACGACACAGTCAGTAACACTAAAACACAAAGGAGAAAGTAGCTGCAAAAGATGACAGTATATGTAACTAAGCATTTGTTTATTCAAGAAAAAGACAAAGAAAAAGTGATTCCAAATACTCACCTTTGCTTTCTTTCTTCCCAATATTTTGAGTTTTCTCTCTCTAATCACATGCGTAAAGAAACACAGAAGAGACACAACTTTCATCACTAAAAACTTGAAAAGGCATAAACATACCCAAGAGTCCAAGACTTCCACGGTTCCACCCAGAAAAGAACGAAAAGTTACAGAGTAGACACAACCTGCAAATCCTCGAGAGAAGCAACAGACTTATTGAGAGAGATAGAGAGAGAGACGTGAAAGAGAGATGAGAAAAAGCCTACCGTTGAAGAGTACAGTGAACGGTGCAGACTGCAGAGGCGGTGAATAGTAGCAGAGCGGCGTTTTGTCTGCTTATCTTCCGAGGTTTTAAGTTTTAACTTTAAAATTTTTTGGTTTTTAATTTTAAATGAAAAATCTTTTTTAAATGAACCGGCTGGTTCATTCTTTAACCGGTTCAGATGTTTTTATCGGTCCGACCGTAAAATAAGCGGTTCAATCACTCACAAAAAATAAGGGTTAAACCAGACCGTTTCATACTCTAGTTCACCGGTTCACCGGTCCGACCGGCCAGTTCGGTCTGGTTTTTAAATCACTGACTGAGTCCATAATTATTTTTGAAACTAACTCTTTACCTTTATATTACAGATTGAAGGAATTGAATGGTGAAGAAAAAGGTGAAGAGACATTCGAAATATTTCCGAAGTGTATGGACTTAGTCAAGATTGAGAGTCTGAGGATAGGGAAGATGCAGAATGAGGATGACGATCAACTACGGCCCTATCCAGAGCTACCTCACGTCGAGGAGCCACATGTGATACAAGAAGATCATAATTTTGTCATGTGAGGAGAAGAAGGAGTCAAGCCAGCGACCCAAAACAAAGGCGCTTCTTGGGAGGCAACTCAAGGGAAGTAAATTTCTTTTCCTTTATGTTTTCGCATTAACTTTTTTTATGCATGTGTGTTTTTTAATTTTTGTGTTTTACTTGTTTTTTTTAGTTTTCAATCAAAATGAGAGAAAGAATAAAACAAATGAAACACACATTTTCTCGTTTTCTATTGCTTCTGGGATTATATGATCATGATTAGAGTGTGAATTGACTAGAAAATTTCATAACAACTTTAACATGTACTTTTGCCCTTGTGATTGGTCGATATGTATTATCTTTGGAAGAGTAGTGACTAATGGTAGACAAAACCGGTGAGATTTTGAGCCTTAATTGACTGACATTGCCTTTTGATAATGTGTGACCTTCATGACATGTACGTCCTGATTTTGCGTTGAATTTCTATTAAAGACCACATTTTTATCACATGCATTAACATGGATATGATTAGGCATTCTTTATTTTTCATAAGCTACATTGGCCAAATGACCTACCCTATTGACATGATTATCCCTTCTTAAGCCCCTTTGAGCTTTATACCTTTGTTTTTGTATAAACCATATTTTATGCTTTTAAACTTACCCAAATGTCCTACCCAAGTCATAAAGCTAGTGGAATATTTGTGATTGTTGAGTTTGTGGATATACAAAATTCTAAGTGTAAGGGTGTACATATGTGTGGTGGTTATAATGTTAGGATGTTATTTTATATCTTATCATTGAAATTCCCATATTGATGTAGTTTATTTTAATTTTTATAAGAGAAAACAAACGAAAGGAAAAGAAAGAAAGAAAAGAGAAAAGCAAAAGAAAAAGAGAAAGGGAAAGGGAAAAGAAAAAGGAAAAAGGAAAATATTTAAATAAATGTATCAAGGAGGAATGGCGTATGTG
Source organism: Erythroxylum mucronatum (assembly GCA_027563825.1). Lineage (NCBI taxonomy): Eukaryota > Viridiplantae > Streptophyta > Magnoliopsida > Malpighiales > Erythroxylaceae > Erythroxylum > Erythroxylum mucronatum. Next base: position 10,703,354 of record JAOSBP010000008.1, on the reverse strand, counting down.
TTGAAAAGTTGTTTATGACTAATGCATCCTCCTAAAGTTGTAATGAATGTGTTATTGGAGTATGTTGAATATGAGGTAGATGTTGGCTTGAAAGGTTAACTCTTTTCTAGTTTTAATGTATTGTCATCAATTGTATGAGTGATTCCTTTAGATTGCTATATGCTTCATATGGTTTGTGTGTGAGAGCTGAATTAGGTTGTGAAATATAAATGTTGCATTTGTCATAGCTGACAGTACCCAGTTTTTTATGAGTGTTAACTTGTGCAATTGATTCCACATTAAATGTTGCATTGTTTCACTAGCTTAATGGCTTTCAAGTTACTTGACCCAAATACATCTCACCTTACCTTTACCCACATTACAACCTTAAAAAGTCCTTTGATTTATGATTTGGCATGAGAACATTAGTGGTGGAGAAATGAAATGATATGCAAAGTTGTGCAATGACATGATCATGAGGGGTGTTGAATGTACCTATGGATATATTTTAGTTAAACACATTTTTCGAGTCTACCATTAGATTGCTCTGTTTTAAAGATGATGAATGTTAATTGATCATAAGTAAAAGCTTGGAATGTTGACCTTTTGCTATGATTTTTGAAAGTCATTCATATTTGCTTGTGATTATATATTCTTAGAACATATGGGAATTGAGTAAATATTTTTAGGTCTTTGAGCTTTATTTTAATGTTTTACTCCAGGACGACCAAAAGCTAAGTGTAGGGGAAATTGATAGGTGCTTAATTAATTATGAAATTATTTTATAACACTCAGTGATTATTGACATGAAATTACTTAAGTTACTCACTTTGACTCATATGTGATTTTAGGCACAATTCGGAAGCAAAAAAGTTAAGGTGACTCGAAAGCACGACATTTGAACCATTTTTCGAAGATTAATTTTCACTTGTCTTCGTATAGCAAGAAGAAGAAAATTAAAAGATAAGAAAGATGGAAACACAAAGAAGAAAAATTAAAGTTGCAAATGGCCGCGCATGTTACCATGCAACTACGTGAATTTAATGGTCCATAAATAAAACAATTGTAGAAAGCAACTACCAACTCAGCCGATAGGAAGCACACCAAGGCCAAAATGCAGCGCAAAAGCAAGGAGCAACTATGAGCAAAACGCAGCGCAGCAGGTGGAAGCACGCGACAACAGACAAGCACGCCAAGGTCGAAACCACGCAGCAGCAGACTGGAATGCCTGCGTTTAACGCAGATGTAGGGAGCGTTTTAATTAAAAACACATAGTAACAAATAGGGTAAAAGGGGGCATGAACAGTATAAGTGGACCAACAAATAAATCAGAAAAGAGAACAGTAGCACAAAGGAGAGGAGGCGTAAGAGCAAGAGCATATAAGGTGTTTCGGTGGGACATTTTTTAAGGGGCAAAACTATGATCATTTGGAGACCCATGGAGGGGTAACGTCCTGATGCTGGTTCGAAGGTAACATCGGCGCCGACGACCTGGGTTAAGTATATTTTACCATTTTGTTGTTTCTTTCTCTCATTAGAAATTGATTGTGTTATCTTATGTTAATTGATTTGGGTCCTATGTATGGATAATCGTATTCTCATTATTATTTGGTTATTTGTGTATAAACTCATTGGGTATTGTGAAAAGATGATTTGAATGCGTTCATTGAATAGTTTATTTGCAAACTCATTTCTAAAATTTTGATATAATCCATAATTGTTGTGTTGAAATTCATGTGTAGCGACTAATGAATCGTAATCACTAAGGATAACACAACCTAGGTTAAATGACGCATCGTATGTAATTGTTACCTTGATTAATAGGTTTTCCTAATTCCTAATGTTACTGTCTAATTGAATCTAGAGATCGTATCCTAGGTTATTCGGTAGTTAGGTTTAATTAACGATCGTATATTGACTAAACACTACCTAAGGGAAAACTTGGGTTAATTATTAACCCAAGATCAATAGTTGCTAAGAGAGGTTTGAGAACAACAAATCAATGAGATATGTTTAATTAGAGTGTAGGCCGAGATTGAACCAAAGAATTGAGTCCCTACCAAATTCTCAACTTTTATCATCTTTTGCATGTTTTCTTTAATTTGTTTTTAATAGTATAGCTTTATTTAATTTTCTTATTTTCAAAATCCAAAACCCCCTTAACCTAAACACGATTAATTTCATTTCAACAACTTTGCATACATTCTTTATGGGATCGACCTACACTCACCACTGCTATAATAGTAGTTTAGTTTATTTTGATTAGCGTTACGATGCACTGTCAGTAATCACAAATTACCATCATTATAATGGAAGAATTTATGTAGCTTTTAATAAGATAAAATACAAGTTCTCCATTCCTTCTCAACTGATTAGATTATATTTATGACAATTGGCATGGCTAACTATCCCACTAATATCAATGTATAAATTGTTTATTCAATAAAATTAGCTTTCCAAAAAAGTACCTTGTAGAATGAATTGTAAGGAATTAAGTCAAGGAACTAACATCTTTGGATTGTTATAAAGGTTTTCAATAATATAATGTTTTCTTAAGAGGTTAAAAGTTCAAGGAGGAATCAAGTCTAGCTAGAAGGGACTTGTATGGAAAAAATTAAGGTAATTGACATGAGTTGGGGTTTAGTTATACACTTGGTATAATAAACAAGAGGGTGAATGGAGAATAAGGAAGAAGTTAAATCTAGCAATGGAAATGGATGATGAAAAAGTTTCCTTTAGCTCAACTTACTTTGGAAACTATATAAACTCATATCACTCACATATTGAGATGACTAATCTTATCAAAGGGAAAACTACTAGATCTCCCTTTCAATTTAATAATTATCTCTCAATGCTCCAGGATACGTAGAAGTAATGAAGAATAAGTACATGTAGGGAATTTAAGGGTTACAAGGTCTTCATCTGCATGCTAAGGTTAAGGGAATAAAAGAAGAATTAATTCTCTTTAACAAGTCTGTAACATCCCAAATCACCCGCTTACAGATATTATCCGCTTTGGGCCTTGGCCCAGCTAAGCCCTCACGGTTTTGCTTTTCTCGAGGCTTACCCAGGAGGTCACCCATCCTAGAACTACTCTCACCTAAGTACATTTAACCTCGGAGTTCTGATGGGATTTGGTCCATTAGGCCATGGAAAACGTATCTGTAAGGGAGAGGTATCCGCACCCTTATAAGGCGTACTTCATTCCCCTCTCCAACCGAAGTGGGATCTCACACTCTTCACCTCCCTTAGAGCCCAACCCTCTTTGAGGTCCAGTCTAGCTGGCACAACGGTTCGGGTACCAGCTCTGATACCTCTTGTAATATCCCAGTTCACCAGCTTACAGATATTGTCCACTTTGGGCCTTGGCTCAACCAAGCCCTCATGATTTTGCTTTTCCCGAGGCCTTCCTAGGAGGTTACTCATCCTAGTACTACTCTCACCCAAGCACATTTAACCTCGGAGTTCTAATGAGATCTGGTGCATTAGGCCATGGAAAACGCGTCTGTAAGAGAGAGGTATCCACACCCTTATAAGGCGTACTTCATTCCTCTCTCCAACCGATGTGGGATCTCACACTCTTCACCCCCTTAGGGCCCAGCCCTCTTTGGGGTCTAGCCTAGCTAGCACAATAGTTTGAGTACCAGCTCTGATACAACTTGTAACATCCCAGATTACCCGCTTACAGATATTGTCCGCTTTGAGGGCTTGGCCATCTGAGATGTTACAAAGTCACTCTATCTAGATATAAAAATGGCTATCGATTGGACAATAGAAAATATCACTAGATCTATTACTCAACAGTTAAAGGAGGGAAAAAAGCTACCAAAATGTCAGACAATTATATTCGATCCCTTTAAAGCTTGTAACAATAAAAAATACTTTAGCTCAAGGAGGAGATAAAAATAAAAAATTATACTATAGCTTCATCTAATACAAAAGAAATAGGAACAAGGTTACTATATTTCATAATCAATTAGGGAACCCCACCATAATGTATGAGGATATCAAAAAGCTCGTATTCATATATTTTAAAGGCATCTTTGATGAATCCACTAACAGAATTACCAATTATTAGAACATCAGACAGTTCATCGAAGCTTTGATTGGTTAAACTTTAGTTACATACCTTGAGAGGCCTTTTACCAGAGTTGACTTTGAGGAAGTTATATTCAATATGAAGCCTAAAAACCTAAACCTAGATGGTTACAATGCTCTATTATTTAAAAAAAAACTTGGAATGAGGTTTAGAATATGGTCACAAAAGTTATCTTAGAATTCTTATTAAATAGAAGAATGTTAAAGGTGGTGAACAAAACTTACATCTAGCTAGTTTCTAAGACTGCTAACCTAACTACATTATATGAATTTAGGCCAACCTCTTATTGTAATGTAGTTTACAAAATTATCTTATATATGCTTACAAAAAGATTAGAAGGAGCCCTAAAGGATATAATAAACCCAAGTCAAAATTTATTTATCAAAAAAAGAAGCATTAGAGATAACCTATAAGAAATCCATTAGAAGTTATGCTTTAAAAATTGATTTTTGTGGGGATTATATAGAGTGGGAATTTGTATTAAATTGCCTTGAAGTGTTTGGTGTTCCTAAGTCTTTTATAGAACGTAACCATCAATGTGTCGCTCCTACTTCATTTGGCATTATTATAAATGGAGAACCAACTAAGATATTCAATGGAGCCAGAGGTTTGAGGCAAGGGAACCTCCTATCCCCTACCTTTTTTTCCTTATACATAGAGGTCTTAACTAATATAATCTCTTACAATACTAAGAAAAGTTATGATTTCATATATCATAGTAAATGCAGGGAGGCCAAACTTTTTATTCATGCTTTTGTTAATGATCTACAGCTACTAAGTAGGGCTCATAAGCATTCAATGGAAATCCTGATGAATTCCCTGAAAGAATTTAAGAAAATGTATGGCCTAAGCATTAACTACTCTAAGAGCAAACTCTATATTTCTATAGGCTCGATCACTTTAGTTAAGGAATTGTTAAGAATATTAGGATGCCAACTTCAATAAGTACTTTTTAAGTACTTGTGCATACCAATTAGTACAAGGAGAGTAACATACAAAGATTACCACTCTTTGATGCAATTAGCAAAAGCATTACCAATTGGTAGAATTAACTCTTATTTTGATTGCAATTTATGAGTTCAGTACTTAATAATATGCAAATCATGCTTCCTACAAAATTAGTAAAAGCTATCGAGAAGATTATTAAAAAAAATCATATAATCTAAAGATTTTAAAAAAGGAATTAACACTAAGGTGAAATAGTCAGACATTTGTGTTTTAAAGAAAAAAGGAGGCTTAAGACTTGTTAAAATATAAGTAATGAGCAAAATGCTCATCATCAAAAGAATATGGAAATTGTTTAAAGACAAGGAGTCAATATGGGTGAGATGGATGCACTCTCATCATTTAGAAGCTACTAGTTTATAGAATTTGAAAGAAAAGTAAAATCATTCATATACCTTAACCAGGTGTTAAGGCTGAGAGAACCTATAAGGCTATATTTAAAAGAAATAATAAGCAATGGCCATGACACCTAGTTTTGGTTTGATAATTAGAGTAGATTGGAAAATTTGTGTAGGATCCTTGAGGCTCAAACTTTTAAATACATAATGAATAAGGATGCTATATTGGAGGAAATTATACAAGGTAACCAATAGCAATGTAATTCGAGAGGATTCTTAATTGTCAAAAACAACCTCCAAGCTAGATGCCAGATGTTGACAGATCAGGTCACATTATATGAATTATGTATAGATGAAGAAAGTTAACAAATAAGTCATGCATATACTTGCTCAAAGAACATCAACAGAAAGTCAAATAGAAAAACTAGTATGATCAAAATCAAATACGCCAAAAACCTCATTCATCTTGTGATTAGTTGCAAAAAGAGGCTAAAACCAATGATAAAATCAAGATTAGCCTATGCTTAAGGTGTGAGTTACGTAAGATGGTGGATGGAAACATTTCACATCTCGTTTTTAAGTATCAATACTTTGCAAAAATGTGGAAACATTTATAAGCAAGATGTTGCTCAAGGTGTGTAACAAGAAGTTAGGACAACCTAATAAAATAGGCAAGCAAACTAATCTATAACACAAAAGGGAACTTGGAAATTTTCAAAACGGATTTTTGCTACTCCATGTATGTAGTTTGGAGGGAGAATGCTTAAAAGCACGGGGAAACATCAACAAACATTACTATTTTTCTCAATGGTAATCTAAATTGGTTAAATAAAACCTTGCTCTACAATAAAACAAGAGGAAATGCAAGCATAGAGATGAAATTGAGATGAACCCTGCTAGAATAAACTTATTTCTTCCCTGCTCTTTTAAGCTCTCCACTAATAGTTAATATAGTTTGAAGGTTATACTTTTGCTAACTTAGGCAAACAATTTTCAGCTGGGAACAAAGAATTTGTTAATCTTGTAATCTAGGCCTAAAGAATAGACCTTTCTTTTTACCCTTGCTTCTTATGAGCTTTAACGTAATTTTCACCTTTAATTTTAAAATATATATGCTAAAATGAGATTCATGCCTAATACATAAATATGATTCATTCCTAATGTATAAAAGTTCATAATCCAAGATGATGAATTCTTCTTCTTCTTCTCCATACTCGTGTACCTTCTTTTTCATTGTTTTCATGCTCATGCAAATTTAGAATCAATGTGGTTTGTTCAAATTCTTTACGTAGTTCCGCGGATCTCTCACCAAAAGGATTCTTTTTAATCGCATGTATAAAAGTTTGTAGAATTCATGTAAATAGAAGAAAAGTTCTATAATCATTCATGTATTTACCATAGATAATATCTTTTATTATGAATCCATTTAAAGAACATAAAAATTGATAAGCAAAACAATTGTGGAAAAACAAAGGGTACTTCTTACTTCTTTTTTATACGGTAAAAAATATTTTAACACTAATGTTTCATCAATAAAATAATGAGATGGGTTAAAAAAATCCACCAATCAAGTTAAGCATGCTTGAAAATGAAAAGCTAGATGTAAAAGAAGTGTATAAAAATACAAAATTGAGAATAAAAATTATATCCTAATAAGAAGAAAAAAAATTGAATTTATTGATAGATTGATCATTTAAGAAAAAAAACTTCCTAATTTTGACATGTATAATTTTAATTGATGGTGGCATTAATAAGAATTTTAGTTGATTAGTTTAAAATAAAGCTCTTGATTTTTAATATATATAATTTTAATATACTATTAAATCAGTTACTTGTTAATTCGATTTTGAAAATTTAAAAACCTCCTAAAGGTTTTCATATATTAAATTATATGAATTAATTTTCAAAAAGAAAAAACCAACATAATTTTGTGATAAGATCAAATCTCATGTGAGTACAACTTTTCTTTTTCTAAATGATTAAAATGATGTGGTCAACAAAATATGTAAGCTTATTACTAATTCGTAGTTCTGAAGTCACTAATTAGCTTTTGATAAGCATTTGTGGCCGGCCAACAAGAAAAGGATGGCCTAGACGGTGTAAAGGTGACCATGAAGGAGAGAGCCAGCTTGACAGCACGCCTGTTTTTTCGTAATGTTTTTTTTTTCCACGGACTGTTCTAAGAGGGTTCAATTATAGGAAGATATTTTTAAGTTATTCACATTCAAATTAATTCTCGCACGAGCTGGATAGGTCTCTTGCAAGAGACAAAGCTTTGGCCTAAAGTTTTAAACAGCTATATATATGAGGGCTGTTCAAACCCGCGACCTCACTTAAGCCAAGCCCCCTACTAACTCACCTGTGCTTTGGGGTTTATATAATTAGTTTTTAAAACTATATATATATATATATATATATATATATATTTGAACCCGCGACCTCACTTAAGCTAAGAGAGTTCCCTACTAACTCACCTGCACTTTGGAGTTTATATAATTAGTTTTTTATATATATATGGTAGTAGAAATTCCAAACACTGCTTTTAGTATTAAAATTATACATAGAAATTATGTCATTTTTAAGAACTACGATATATATATATATATAGGAAATTTACAATATGGTAAATTAAAATTCAATATATATCCACGAATTTCTTACCATATACATGATAAAGATTTTG
>JAOSBP010000008.1:10661509-10679154 GCA_027563825.1 Erythroxylum mucronatum | reverse complement strand
TTTGCAGCATCATGCCTAGCCAACTACAATTCAAATGAAAGTTGGCTTATTGATAGTGGTTGCACAAATCACATGACCGTTGATAAAAGAATGTTCAGATAAATTGATACAAGTTTTATCTCCAAAGTCCAAATTGGAAATGGAGACTACATTGAAGTAAAAGGAAAGGAGATTATAGCAATTAAAGGGCATTCAAGTTTGAAGTTAATTTCATATTTCTTATATGTTCCTACAATAAACAAAAATTTGTTGAGTATTTGTCAGTTGCTCAATAAAGACTTTAAGGTACTGTTTGAAAACGACTGCTGTATGATTAAGGATGCAATGAATAGAGAAGTGTTCAATAGCAAAATGCAAAATAAAATATTTGCATTGGATTTTATGAAAGAGAACCATGCTGGTGATGCTGAGGAAGATATAATTAACACGAAGACCTCTATATATGATGAAAACAAAATGGGTTCTTCAAGCTTAAGAACATCTACAAAAAGGGCCAACAAGGTGGATCACTCCTTCATTGTGGAAGACAAAGGAAGATTTGACTACTTGAAAATGACAGATGGAAAAGTTCATAAGAAGCCTAACAACAAAATTGTGGGAGTGTAAACAAAAAAGAAAAAGAAAAAGATGCTTGGAGTTTGCTATATCAAAGTCAAGTAAGAGTTAAACATGTGAATTTAAAACAGTCAAAGTTGTTATCAAAATATTTTCTTTAAGTGTAGATTTTTATTCTACGTTGATTTAGTTTAGATGTTATCCAATTTGATTTTTATTCTATGTTGATTTAGTTAAGATGTTATCTAATTTTTAGATTTTAGTTTTAAAAAAACTGTATATATTGATAAGATTCTACTAAATAAAAATATAGAATTTTATTCGTACTTGTCTTCTTCCTTAAAAAAAACCAGTAAGACAGAAATCAAAACAAAGAGGGAGAGCTCACCTGTCAAAGAAGTAGAAAGGACAAAGAACAAGGGTGGCCATAGCGTAAGAGTAAACAATATAGACGAAGAAATTCAACCCTTTCAAGGTGGCTGCTTTGTACAGTATATTTGTTCCAACTCTGGTGCACACAGCTGCGAACAGAGCAGCGACAGCCACACCCTCGTACCAACATCTTCATACCATCACCACTTCGACCTCCATCCTCTTTGCTATGTCTTTCTTTGGATGTCAAAAGCAACGAATGCAAAAGGGGTAGTTACTAGGATTACCTAGTAATGTCCGACTCCGATGACAACCTTGGGAATATTAGGACAAATTTTTATATTCTCAATAATTGTGGCTTCCATATTTAATTTGCCGTAGTTTTGTTATTTTGTTTGTACATCAAAACGTAAATATTTATAGAAATATCTAACATCATATGCTTTCAATCGAATCATACATATTTTTCTTGTTTTTTTTGTATACTCGGTATCGTTCGGGACAATCCTCTGTTTTTATCTCTCTATTCGTCCAAGCTCCTTCATCCATCCATTGCAATAAATAAATGAGAAATAGATGGATGAAAGGGTTTGGGAACAAAGTGGAATAGAATAGGGGAAACATACGATATGTTTCCATCATTTTGTTGTAATTTCAAGTGGAATAGTACCGATTTGGATTGAAATGGTTGGGAGCTCTATTGTGAGAGCACGGTTACTTGACCAAGAACGAGGACAGTTACAGAAATTGTAAGAAGAAGAGAAAGAGAGAGAAAAGCTAGAAATCTTTCATTTTCATGTCATAGGGAACAATTTCTGCTACAGCTGTTTATACGACGTTCAGTAACAGAATTTCCTATGTTTGCTGCCAGCAACCCATGCGTGAACACATTCTCTCTATTCAGTTATTTACTACTAGATTATTGGGCTATACTACTAGTTAAATAACCCAACAGATCCAAACCAACGAACTCAAGTAGCAGCCAAAGTAGTAGCCCAATTGTTCCATATTTTGCCCCATACACTTCGTTTCTTCTTCTTCGCATTCTCTATGACCGTTGCCTGTAACAATTTTCCCTCCTCCAAATTGTCCTTGTCCTCAAAGACAAAGCCCGGGAACTTGATTTTAAATTCCTCCGCCAGCTCCCAAGTGGCCTCTGCTAGGGAGAGACCTTTCCAGTGAATTAACCACTGGGCTACAGACTGATGCTTGCGCTGCACCATGCGTTTGTCCAGAATGGCCAGAGGTTGAGGAGCGAGAGAGGTGTTCAAATCAGGAAGTGCAGCAGCAAGAGGATGCTTACCCAGGGAGCGCTTGAGTTGGGACACATGAAAGACGGGGTGAATATCCACCTGCGCTGGCAATTTCAACCGATAAGCCACTTCTCCAATCTTTTCGTCAATCACGAATGGTCCATAATACTTAGGAGATAATTTGTGATTGGTGTGTGTCGCTATGGATTTCTATCGATAAGGTTGCAATTTGAGGTAAACTGCATCGCCTACTTGGAATTTCCTTTCTGTACGCCCCTTGTCTGTTAATTGTTTCGTGCGATTTTGAGCTCTGTGGAGGTGAAACTTGAGGTTTTTTAACATTTCCTCCCTATCAGTTAGCAATTGGTCTACTGCAGCCACCGGAGAATCTTTAGGGAAGTAAGGAATATGTAGTGGTGGGGAAATTCCATAGAGTGCTTCGAAGGGAGTGGTATGGGTTGCAGTGTGATAGTTGGTGTTATACCACCATTCTGCAAGAGAGAGCCACTGATTCCATTTGGTAGGATTGTCACCTGTCATGCACCTCAAGTAAGTCACCAAACAACGATTAACCACCTCCGTTTGGCCGTCTGTTTGGGGGTGATAGGCAGTAGAATGGTGCAGCTCAACACCTTGGAGAGCAAACAATTCTTTCCAGAATTTGCTGAGAAAAATAGACCCTCTGTCGCTGACAATCGAAGTAGGCAACTCATGTAGCTTAAAGACATTATCCTGGCAAACTCTGGCCACAAGTGGAGCATCATAAGAATGTGGTAAACTCATAAAATGAGCATATTTAGTGAGTCTATCCACCACGACCAGTATAACTTCTTTCCCTTGTGATTTAGGTAGTCCACCTAAAAAATCCATACTGATATCTGAAAAAATGGTTTGAGGGATTGGTAATGGCTGCAGTAAGCCTGGGTATGCTATTGACTCATGCTTATTGCGTTGGCAGATTGAACATTCCTGTACATAGCGTCTCACAGATTTTTGCAACCCCTTCCAATAAAAAAGGCTAGAGACTTTCTTCAAGGTCACGGACATGCCTGAATGACCACCCACAAGAGAGTCATGGAAATAAGAAATTAGTTGCCACTGAAGTTTAGAATCATTACCCACAACTAGCTTTCCCTTTCTGGTTAAAGACCCGTCTTTCCAACAATAGGCAGGATGGGACATAGGATCAGCAACTAGGCCGGCAATTATGTTCTGTATATTAGTATCCTGCTGCCAACTATCTTGTATTTTCTTAAGTGCATCAGTAGAGTAAGTTGAGACAGCCAATTGTTTAAGTTCTCCGCTGTGCATTCTTGATAACGCATCAGCTACTACGTTATCTTTTCCCTTCTTATAGATGATCTCATAATCCAACCCAAGAAGTTTAGCCACCCAAGTGTGCTGGCTGTTGGTTGTCACCCTCTACTCCAGGAGGTATTTTAGGCTATTATGATCCGTCTTTATTTTGAAATGCCGGCCATGTAAGTAGTGTTTTCAGGCTGCTACTGCTTGTAAAATGGCAATCATCTCCCTTTCATAAGTGGACAGCGCTTGATGCTTAAGGGAGAGTGCCTTGCTGATGTATGCAATCGGGTGGCCGCTTTGGGTGAGTACTGCTCCAATTCCCACACCACTAGCATCGGTTTCAATGGTGAATTCCTGGGTCAAATCAGGTAGGGCCAGCACAGGGGCAGACACCATCGCCAACTTGAGGTTGTTGAAAGCTGTAGTTGCCTCTTCTATCCAGCAGAATGCTCCCTTTTTAAGCAGCGAGATAAGAGGTTTGCTAATGCTACCATAATTCCTGACGAACCTTCGGTAGTAGCCCGTGAGCCTAAGGAATCCCCGCAACTGTTTGATAGTGTTTGGCAAAGGCCAGTTGACCACGGCTTCAATTTTCTTTGGGTCAGTAGCCACACCGTCTTTAGAGATAAAATGCCCCAGGTATTCCACTCTATTACCTCCAAACTCACACTTGGACTGTTTTGCATACAACTTGTGCTGTCTCAAAATAGATAATACAGTCTGCAAGTGAATCACATGATCAGCAGTACTAGCACTATAGACCAATATATCATCAAAAAATACTAGGAAAAATTTCCTAATATGTGGTTTAAAAATTGAATTCATAAGGCTTTGAAATGTTGCTGGTGCGTTTGTAAGACCAGAGGGCATAACTAGAAATTCAAAGTGGCCGTGGTGGGTCTTAAAGGCAGTTTTATGAATGTCCAGTGGGGACATCCTGATTTGATGGTAGCCTGATCTCAGGTTTATTTTGGAGTAAATAGTAGACCCAAATAATTCCTCTAACAATTCATCCACCAAAGGAATTGGGAACCTATCCTTAATAGTAATGTTATTTAGTGCCCGATAGTCAACACAAAATCTCCAAGAGCTATCTTTCTTTTTTACCAGTACTATAGGAGAAGCAAAAGAGCTCTTACTGGACTGGATAATACCAGAAGAAAGCATTTCATCCACCAATTTTTCTATCACATCTTTTTGAATACCGGAGTACCTGTAGGGGCGTTTGTTGACTGGTTGAGCACCTGAAATCAGAGGAATGCTGTGATCCTGCTCTCTGATGGGTGGTACTGCCTTTGGCTCTTCAAATACATCAGAGAACTATTTTAGTACCTGTTGTATCCTGGAATCAACAGGTGTGTCCACCCTTTTAGGAATGCCCATAGAACACAGTGTAGCCTCCCCTGATGCTTCCATATTCAACTCCAAGCAATACAAACGGTAACTAGAGATTTTAGGAAATTTCTGCAACAACTTGGATAATTTATCTCTATCGATGCATTTGATTTTAGAGCCCTTTACTCCTTGAAGAATTACTTCCTGCCCTTTCCATACAAATGCCATCCATAATTCCGAGTAATTGGAGACTATATTACCTAAGGTAGACAACCACTGGACTCTAAGGACCATGTCACTGTTGGGCAATTCCAGAATAAGGACGTCTGCCATGAAGTTTATCCCCTGCATCCTCCACTGGAATCCTTTACAAACTGATTGACACGTCATACAATCTCCATTGGCAGCCTCTACAGTCATAGTTTTGACTGGTGATAGCACACACCCCAATTTCTTCGCCACATTAGCACTTAGGAAGTTGTGCGTACTGCCGGAATCTATGAGAATTTGTATGCATTTCTGACCCACATTGCCCAGAACCTTCATAGTTTGATACCCAGTTGTACCCAATAGGGCATTAATGGATATTTGTGGATTTTGATCTTCTGGTTCTTCTATACTTTATCCAGCATCTACAAATTCATCACTGGACTCATCGTCCTCCACTTCAGTGACTATAATCGAATACAGTTTTTTGTTCTTACATTAATGTCCTGGTGTGAACTTTTCGGGACACCAAAAACAAAGGTTTTGGGCTCTTCTCTCATCAAAATCTAGTCGCTTCAAATTGCTGCCCGAAAATATGATATGGTGCTGTTTAGTTGTGTACTTAGACCTTGGTGGTAATTGGTTCGTTGGCTGTGGTGGGTGATGGATGTTGGAAGGCTTGTTTGAAAAAATGGTTTTTGTAGTAAAAGAGGAGGGGTGTTTTTGAATGAGTTGTTTGGTGGGTTCAGGTTCAGGCTCGTTGTCTCTAGCAATTTCATACGCTTGAGTAAGAGTTTGTGGTTTCATAATCCTCATCAGTCGTCGTGTGTCAAACTTCAAGCCTGCGATGAACATGGTCAGGGCCTGCTCTTCACTCAAATCGACCAGATTCCAATACATATCAAATTCAGCAATGTAGGATTCAAGCTCTCCTGTTTGCACCAAGTTTTTAAGGGCAGCTAAGGGATCCTGACCAGCAAACCGTTTGCATAAGGCGGTAATATAGCTATCCCAGGAGAGGTTATGTAGTCCCACCGTCTTGGTGTATGCTTGATGCCAGTATAGGGCTGGCTTCTCCAAGTGGAAGGCGGCATACTTGATTTTTTCTATGTCAGGCAGCGGTTCCATATCAAAGAACTGATTTGCCTTATAAATCCAGTCCTTGACATCAGTTCCATTAAAGGAAGGAAACGATTTCTTTGGTTTCTTCAACTTATCAAACTGTGGCCCATAGTGTGGGGATTGATTACTGTAGTGAGCTGGGTTGGTTGAGTGAGAGAAGTTTTGGGTGACTGGTGGGTTGTATAAGTGTGGGTAGGTCACAGGAGATGTTTGAGAATTAATATGGGGAGTAGGTATTGCTTGGTGGAGTTGGGTTGATGGAGGTGGGGTGGGCAACAGGAGACCCAAAGTTGGGTTACTGCTCGAGCCCTGCAATTGGGGGTTAGAGTGCAAAACAGCAAAAGTGTTCTATTGGCCGGTGGGGGTGATGGGTTCCACAGGTGCAGCGGATGGTTTCAGCTGTTGGGCTAGAGCGTCTTGGATTCCTACCATAAGCGATCTCAGTTCAAAGAGTCCAGTAGCCTGCTGGGTAATAGCTTCCTGCAACGCAACATTGTTTTGCTACATTTCCTGGGTCAGCACATCAAACTTCTTCTGAGTCTCTTGGGAGAGGCTGGAGTAAGCTTCCTCGAGCTTCTTAACGTCAGTTGATCGTGTGTCTACCATTTCCACAGGCAATGTAGGAGCGACTTCTCTGATACCACTTGTTGTAATTTCAAGTGGAATAGTACCGATTTGGATTGAAATGGTTGGGAGCTCTATTGTGAGAGCACGGTCACTTGACCAAGAACGAGGACAGTTACATAAATTGTAAGAAGAAGAAGAAGAAGAAGAGAGAGAGACAGAGAGAGAGAAATCTTTCATTTTCATGTCATAGGGAACAATTTCTGCTACAGCTATTTATACGACGTTCAGTAACAGAATTTCCTATGTTTGCTGCCAGCAACCCATGCGTGAACACATTCTCTCTATTCAGTTATTTACTACTAGATTATTGGGCTATACTACTAGTTAAATAACCCAACAGATCCAAACCAACGAACTCAAGTAGTAGCCCAAGTAGTAGCCCAACTGTTCCATATTTTGCCCCATACATTTCGTTTCTTCTTCTTCGCATTCTCTAAGACCGATGCCTGTAACACATTTCATATATAAACCAGTTTCTTCAACTGAACAAGAAAAACATTATTTCATTGTTAAGCATGATTTTTGTAAGATTATTTCAAATTGTCAAAATCATTCCCAATCCCCCAAAAAGCATGTATATATAAAATGACAAAGAGACAAGAAAACACATCTTACCTAAAGGTCTCAACAATCTCGCAATTTCAAGATGCTAAGGGAAGAAGTACTCAAAGTTTGATAAGAAGTTATGGTATAGAATTTGTTCGTTTTGCATTCTAAAAAATCCATTCAACCACTAAACCTTTATCCAATGATGTAGAAGGTTGTGGCATCCCTTTTATTTCAGAGGACTTCCTTCAAGGTTTTTGTGTCCATTCGTTTTAAAGTAGTCTTGTTACCTAAATTCACACTCATGGAAATGGGAATTTGAAAGCCAATTCGTCCCTTTCAAAGGAGAGGTAAAGACGTGATTTTTATTCGCAAGGTATATCAAGCTAACGCTGTAGGAACACTTATTTCTGAACCCAAAAATGCATATCCTGTTGCTAATAAATGGGGTCTCAAGTAAATATCCATTCAGATAAATTCATGATAGATAAAGCATGTATTACAAAACCCCTTACGCTCGGACCCTAGTACTATCTTACTTCTCTAATCACATTACAGAGAACACATGGAGAAGAAGTTACAGCGACATGATCCACATCTGGGAAATATTGATTCTAATATAACCAAAACAAAGTGCTTTAATCTTTCAACTTTTCCTCCGTTTCCTTTTCAGGAAAGGCATCGCAGATAGACCTCCTATACCGGACACCTGGGGATTGTTATCTGCACCTTTTGTCACAGAATCACTGAGCTTGGGATGATCAGTGTTAGACGCATCTGCACTATCCATATTCTGCTTAATAGTGGAAGCATTCGTTTCCTCTTCTTCAGCCACTCGTTTTGTGCCAGAAGTTAATTGATGTACAACATTGTCAAACACAGCATCTTCCGTAAAACAAGAGAAATGAGAAGATTCAGAAGCTTCGCGGAAAGCAGGCACAGCAGTATCTTGATGCTCACCCGTCTCCATTTCACTGATGCAGAACCCACCTCCCATTATGTGGTAATCTTTAGGAGCATCAGCCTCAAAAGCGCTACCTTGGCTAACATCTGGCTTACTAACTTCAGCTTCATGAATGCAAAATCCACCCCCCCTTTCAAGATACTGGCTAGATGAGGTCTCAAGGGAAGGATCTTTCTCTTTATTCTGTTGCAGGACATTGAAATCACTGGGAGCTTCTCCAGACACGCCTTGATCCCTAGAGAAACCTTCTTCCCTTGCCTTATATTCAGACATTTCATATTCACTCTGATCTTGCAACTCATTCAAATCATCACTTTCTACATCACTCAACGCATAACAAACATTCTTCCGGGAACGTGTTGACTAGACACAGAACAGCAAAGAAACAGAGATTGATTCTTGTTAACTCCACGGGAAGAAAAGGATAAACAGTCATTAATATGTTATATCTATAAAGATAAAAAAATTTCCCAGATATCAAATTGTTACAATGCATAATGTTTGACCACAAATATTCTAGAAAAAGTTGTCAAATATTTGTCAGAGGCATTTCTGATTCACCGAGGTAGAGAAAGGCAAGGCATCATGATTTCAGTAAAGCAGAATACCTCCATACATAGAGGTACCTAATTATATTGAAACTACTAACGAGACCCAAAATACCTTGTAAACAATCAAAGTGAATGTCTAGTAGTTTGGATTTAAAATTTAAATAGATTAAGTTGTTTATATTCCAATTAATATTTTTTGCAATAGCATCCTTAAACCATAAAAGAATCAAGGGAAGAGGAGACACTAAGCTTACCCTTCGCACTCCAAGTGGTTTTTCTGATTTAGAAACCTGAAATCCTTGCTCAGCATCACCACTGCTAACATCGCTGGAGCTATGATCAGATTCATTGTCATGAACACCTACCTTTCTCTCTGCCTTTCCCCTCCCTCTACCTCTTCTTCCTCTACCTCTTCCAAGAACTCGTGATGCTTTATCAGTGCACAGCCTGCTTTCTACCTGTGTTTGTTGTTTTGGACTCCCCATTTCAAATGAAACAGGCTCCCTAGCAGTCCTTTTGTTAGACTTCTTACTAGACATTTTATCAGAATTCTGCTCTTTGTAATTAGGAGGAACACTTTCCTCTGTTAGCTTTGAAAGCATTTCTGATTCAATATCAAAACTTTTGCTGCTTTTCCTTCTGTTAGGAACTTCTTTGGAAGAATATTCCATGAAATCTGAGGACTGGTTTCCTGTGATTCCCTTAACAGCTTTTGTGATTCTTTTACTACGAATTTTTGCGAATCTTTCATTGAATGTGTAAAATGCTTCAAGGCGCAGTTGAATCTTCATCAGAGAAGCCATTGGCCGAAGTCATATTCAAAAGAAAACAAAAAACTCAGCCAACTCATTCCATATAAGCACAATAACAAGGCAGATGAGGTAATAAATCAGATAGACAAGAACTAAAGCATTTGAGCGTGCTGGTCAAAAAGTTGCGAGTCTCATTGCATAGCCATGAATACACACGAACAGATACATACATACATATATACATATATATATATATATATAAAGAGAGAGAGTGAGAGAGAGACTCAAACCTCACGTTTTTCATACTCCTTCAGAACAGGCACCAGCAACTCATCTGTCTTCTGGATGCTCCACCCAAACTTTTCCCAACACAATCTAGACATAATAATAATCAGCAACACAAGTAAATATATCTTAACTTGTGAGCTATTAATCCACAGGAATGGGTCTCAGAGTGCATAAATTTAGATATTTGGGTGGTGAGCATATTTATTATGAACATGAGAAGACCTGGTACGCCACTCTCAGTGAGTGTTATCCAGAAAGATATACCAATGATGCATACAAGCACTACTGTAATGATCTCCAGGTTTACAACTAACAGGCTAGCTGATGCAGATACAACCTGTCAATCTGAGAACCATCTAAATACTAAAAATCAGGAAAAACAAAAGGCGAAATGACTTACCTCCGAAGAAAATGAAGATCTGGCTTTCCCCATGTGAAAGGGTCAGTTGATCTGTCCACTTGTGGACAGCAATACGCTGAAATGACTGCATCACTTGGAAAAGAAGAAGGAATATGCCAATTTTTGCTAACATTCCTCTGCCAAAAGATGCATTTTAACATCACTCATGAAGACAGGAAAATGCAGATGGGACATGCCATCATAAAGTAAAAGTCAAGCAGAAAAAAGCCAAATGCCAAAGATTGAGCATTTACATGCTTATCCATGAAAATCTGCTTTGTCTGTTGCGCAGCATCTGCAGACTGCTTCATCATATGTGATTGAGGGATGTCTTGACCAGATTGAGTTCCTCCACCATCGTTATTTGCAGAGCTCAAATTATTACCAAGAACTTTGGACCCTTTTTTTCTCTCACTTAATCCAGTCTGCGCATCAAGCTTTCCTAGAATGGTTGGATCTGGTGATTCAATCCACTCCCGGAATTTATGGAGACCATCCTCCTCAGGAAATGCGTTTACAACCTCAATTGCATTAACAATGCCAATCCCACTGCAAAAATATTCATTCCATTGAAACCACACTTTAGGAATAAACCAGCATAAATGTATACCTTCGCATACATGGGAAAAATTCTTACTTCCCCATATAAGATCAACAGTATATAATTTGTCACATGTGCTTGTAAAGAACAAAGAAAACAAAAGTAACATGTAAAAATCTAGCATAAACAAGTAAACGGCAATTAGTATACTCTTTAAAAGTTGTTGATTACCTTACACCCTCTGTATAATCACTCCCAAGAAGCAAAGCCATGCGGATTAACTGATCTCTAGTTAGGCCAAGTTCCTTCTCGATATCCTGTGATATAATATAGTTTAGTGTAGAGGAATAAATAGAAAATTGGAGGGTAAAAATTTGAGAACACTGCAAAATTATGTCACTATAACCTGACACATGAGAAACATGACAATAATTTCAATTGTGTAATAAGCAATTCCAAATTGGTAAATAAGTGCACAAAGTTCAAAGCAGAAACAACCAGATAAGTGACTTCTATAGCTTTTTAAGTGAAACTTCAAAAACTTTATCCAAACATGAAGTCATTTAAGACTGAAGATGAAGAAGGAGAAACTCAATGTTTCTATCCACACCTTCATGAAGTATGTTTCAACATATTTGCGATCATCAAATATATTCTTGTACACACTTTGAGCCCCAAATAGAAAGACATCAGAGTCATCAGTCACAACACCATCTACAAGGTTTGCAGATTCCATATAAGCACACTGAGCTTCTGCTTCCATTGGTGCTATAATATATGGTATGCCAAACATCTGCAACAGCTCCTACAGATAGTAAAACAAAGAAAACCATCAGAAAATAAGCTCACCATTCACCAAAGAAAAGCCAGAATAACCACTTATAATTATAGGCCATTTATATACTAAATGTAGAGCTTATTCACAAGTAAAAGAGCTTATTCACTCTTGAGATACACTAGCATTCTTATGATTTCCCTGATCATTTAACATCCTACACACTGCAATTGCTTCTCTGTGAAAGATGTATAAAGAAGAGAATCCAAAGTTAAAGAAGATAATGTATAAAGAAGAGAATCCAAAATTAAACATGAGATGCAAGAAAATACTATTTGCTCTGCCAACCATTAGCATAGAGTTATTTTTTGTTCCAACTTAACACTGAAAAGGGGAAGGAAGGCATCCTCTGGAGAATGTAGTCAAGCCTAACTGGCTTTATAAGTTGCAATGACATAAAATTGGGCAACCATTCGTTTAGAAGTTTTGAGGAATACCTGACATTCTGCAAACATCTCAGTGCTAACCGATTCTGCATTACGTTCCAGTTTTCTCTGTTCATCTTCTAGATTACTATACTCTTGACCCAGATTTAGAATTTCATCCTCCAAACTATCCTTTGTGAGACCAACCGGCATACTTTCACTGCCCATGCATATGGATTGGTCTGTGTAGTTAACCTTCTCTTTTAGTTCTGCATCAGGATCCTTCCCTCCAGCCAATTCTTCCTCTAAACCTATGTCATTTTCCAAGTCTTTTGTAGATAACTGCCTGACATGAATGGAAGAGTTGGCTTGCTCCACAAAATGGTTAGATGGCACATCTTCAGTAGCAATTTTTTCTTTGTTGACCAATAAGGATGTTTCTGCTTCAGTATTAAGCAAGTCAGAAGGAGCTTTAGAAATATGATAATGATCCTTGGCACACAACTCACTACTCATAGATAATCCTCCACCTTCAGTAAAGGTATATGAAGACTGCTTCATGAAGCAGATCTCTTTTCCTTCCAAAGCTGCAACAGATTCTCCATTTGTGATTTCTCCAGACAAAGTCCCCTCTTTATTCAAGGCTTGGATTGAGTGTCCAACATATTCACATGATTCATTTACCACCATCGCCTCATTAACAGGATTTGGCTCCTCATGCGACCTTAACTGCAGTCCTGACATTTCAGACCCCGTGACCTCTAACTCTGATGTCTTGACTTGGGGAACAATACTAACAAGTGTACTCTTCCCACCATTAATGTCTTCTTCATCAAGCAATTCAACAGCATTGTTATCAATCTCTCCAGACTTTTTTAATATCCCATTCCCAGATAGGGTGTCAATGGGTTTCCCACCCCCATGATCTTCAAGACTTCTCCGTATAGCTTCCTGCAAATCAGCCTCTTCTTCCAAATAACCTCTGGAAACTGGTTTCTTTGATTCTTCTGGTGACAAAAAATCATCATGAATATTGCAAGCTCCTTCCTCCCACTCCACTTCACTGTCCTCACTAATGTTACTTTCCTTAAGAGAAGGCCCAACTCTTAATTCTTCATCATTAGAAAAACCATTTCCATGGCCTTGAACAATCCCTTCCTCCCAATCATTATCAGAAGCAGAATCAGAAGAAACCTTTAAAGGTTTCTCTGCTACTAATTCAGTAAATATGTCATCATCACTTTCAGCACATTTACTATCACCAACTTCAAAAGATATTTGTACAGATGACTCATCTTCCAACATTGATTTTCCACTTCTTTCAGTCAAGTTAGCAGAGTTCATATTGCCATTAGGCGAACTTTTCTCAAGCTGTTTAAGTTGAGTAGGGGCCTTACTTCCATCAAATTCAGACTGAGTACTTGGAGTCAAGATTGCATTTGTTTGCTCTTGCTCTATCTCCTTCATCAAATCCAGGTTCCTCTGCAAATCACGGGTCATTCGCATACCCATACCCCTCACTTTACTAACTCGTGTGCGACCTCTTTCGTCCATATATGTCTCGACATCATCATCAAACACCCTTGTAGATTCATCCAGGACTAGTCCCGTAACACTGTTGGGCCTAGCCTTAGGTGCAATATTAGCAACAGTATCTGAAGAATGAACCGTTGTCTGTTGTTGCACATTTCCCGTTCTGCCCACTGCGGCAGATGTAAACAACCTAGCATGATTAACAACGTGCTTGTCAGCGAAAGGGAATGCTTCCCAGAACCCATATGGAGTTGAAACAACAATCATTGGACATCACAGCAAATGCATAACAAAAGCATAATCATCACATACAAGAACAATTAACCTAGAGATTTTCTCAATGTATGTATTTGATGATGTTTTTCTTGCCATCATCTTCAATTCACTCACTGTTTATCGCCAGTAAAAGACGAAGAAAAGATAAATTCTCTGTTGGCTTCTGAAGATATCCGTGAAGTCTGAACCCCGCCTACACCCTTCCCAGCGGCAGCCTTTTGTACTTGATCAATTTCCCGGCGAAAAGCCACAGTTTTAAGATAAGCCTGAATTTGTAGCTCAGAAAATCTTTCAGGAGCCTAAAGATCATATAAAAAAAAAAGATAAATATAAATCATTGGGAGAAAAAATGTACTGTCAGAACACATGAGAAATTATAGACTTCGTGACATATAGCAGAAGCCAATAACAATTAAAAACTCAAAATTAGAAAAGCTACAAGCATTTACATAAAGCACAACTGTTTAATTGGTTGTTAAACCAACCTTTTTCACTTTTTGATACTTTTGTCTGTTTTCAGCCATCAGTCTTTCCCTCATCTGGAAAAAGAAAATAAAACCTATATTACAAATTTTCACTTGAGAGGAAATCAGAGATCTTGTGTTGAATGAAATAATAACAATGTGGCATGAATATATTACCTGAACAAGAAGATCAAGTTGCATGGATGGAGGCAAAGCAGCTAAGACAGCAGGATCAACTCTCCCATGCATTTCTGGCTGCAAGATTTGTCACAGCTAAAGGACATAACGCTATCAAACAATAACATAGTGAATAATGGAGAATCAGTTTATGAAACTCCCACATTCCCAAGGCCCCCCCAAAACCCCCTTTCATCTCTTGGGCCAGCCCTCACAACACAATTCAGGGAACTGACAATCCAAAAACAAATAAGACACCTATGCTACTACTTTTTAAAGAACTTGAACTTGTTAGTCCTCGTGTTATCACGTGTCCATAATATCATCCAGTCCTAAATCCATTCCAAATAGGAAATGTAACAATTAAGTAAACTGGTCTTAACCTATATCAGAAGTGCAAAGCAAAAACTCGCAAAAACTTGACATCAGAATGATTACTCAGCGTATAAAAATTATAGAAGCTTACCAGTAACATCTCTTCATCATCGTCCCAGTCTTCCTCACTGACATGATATGCGAAGGCAGATGTTGATGCATCCTTCGTCAAATTTGTCTTTTCTTCAGCCGTAAGAGATGCTGCCAACCTAAATTGACTTATTAAAACAATCAACAGCTTCTTTAATACAAGATGACCATCATTACAACAACTGCTTCTCTTACATTTCATCTAACTTTTCCAGGTCTGTTACTTCCTTGTCAATTTGATCTGACAAAATTTCCTTGTCCTTTGCATTTTTCACGTGTTTCTGACGCTGCTTTCCAATAGCCTTACAAGACAATAAAAATATCGATATTATGTCACTTCCAAGCACAATATCCAGCCCAGGCCTCCAAAAGTGCTCAAGATTTAGCAACATAAAATAGGTACCAAAAAGACAACAACTTTTATCATCACAAAATCATGTCTCTAGGCATCGTGTTATATTTCACGCTATGGTTATCGTGAACCAGAAATGTTGCCCATCTGGCCAGAAAAAATCATCCTTAAACGCTTCATTTGTTCTCTGTGATTAGACTATCCCTCAATCACAGAAGGACGGTTGTTAACTTACAGCATTGCAAAAGTGATCCCAAAGCAGGAAGGCCAGTAAATCCTATTCAACCCAGTTAACAATATCCCCCAGAAACATAGACACCAAAAGTTACCAGAAGATTAGCTTGCATGGATTCAGGCAAAGCAGTTATGACTGCTGGATCAACATTCCCATCCATTGCTGACTGCAAAACAAATGAAAGAAACGCAGTTATGTACATTACCTTTCCCATAAGTCTCAATGTAAGGCACAAGATTTAGCAATTACAGGAGCAACGCTTTAATCAGCTATCTCATAGTCTAGCATCAAAATTCCAGTATAACTTGAAACACTTTAAATTTTTTTTTGGAGTTGAATCAGCAAATTAGTTGAAACAAAAAGAAAAAAGAATGCTTTGCTTGTAAATTCTGTACTTGTTTTATGTCAAACTATTTATGGAGCTCTCCCGGTGCTTCTAAACCCGAGATTTAACAAAAATTCAAAAACCAAACAGCCTTTCAAAACTGATCAAACCAGCAACATTATACGAGGGGGTAGTAGTTCCTTATCTAAATGACCAATGAAGCATCAGTCTTTACCGAAATCATCTCTTCATCTTCATCTCCATCGTCTTCATTCTCAAAGGACACTCCACCGCCACCGCCACCACCACTAGCTGCAGCAGATGCCGAGGCATTAATTAATCCCTCGTTTTCCTCTGCTGCAATGGATGCTGCCAGCCTAAACCAACTCATCAAAGTCGTAAAAATATGTTTCCGAAACACAACTAAAAACCATCATTCGACCTACAAATATATAACAATCTTACAGTTCATCTAATTTTTCACGATCATAAGTCCCTGTCACGAAATTATCAGGATTGCTCGACAAAATGTTTTTTCCCTTAGTATCATTTTTATGCGTAGTCCTCTGATCCTCAAGATCCCTAGCTAGTTCCTTCAACCGCATCGCTTTAAGCTACCACCAAAAAATAGAGAAAAAAACAGACAAAAAGTAATAAATAACCCCAAAACTCCAAAACACAGTGCACAGGACTCAAATTCATCAAAAAATAAGCTCACTTGATTGAGCAGCAACTTCTCGGCGGTTTTTCGGATCTTAGCTTGGGCATTCTCCCGCTGCCTCCGGCGAGCGATGACCGTTCGGCGCTTGAGAGCCGGAGTGCCACCGTCGAACACGAACACAGGCTTAGTACGGAGGTACAATAGCTTGCAAATTCGACGGAAGAACCCCAATAAATGCGCGTTCCGTACCATCTCACCTTTCTCGTCTCTCATTGCCTTCATGAACTGAACCATCCATATGCTCGCATCTACAATACATCCAGTAAAATTTTGAACTTCTTCTCTTCAAGTCTTTGTACATATTTGAACTTTAAGCAAAATTAGATTTTTTTTAAAAACATATCGGGGTAATCTATATGTCGATTACCGATGGCGAGTTTCTTGCCGGATAGGGTTTCGACGGATACGCGGCGGCCCACGGGAGCGAGTAGGTCCCACAAGCCGTGGACTCCCATGATTGTTGGCGGTTACGTATCTGTGATTGCAGCCAAGAAATAGAAGAGAGAAAAAGTTGCAGCCAACGTATAGGATCAGAGCTGACGACGCTGCTTTGTAATAGCCAAATTCATTTCTTGGCGACGACGGTAAAAGACTTGGCACGTGAAAGTGCAAGCTCTGTCTCGTGACCTCCTTCAGAAAATTGTTATCGATAATGAATATTGAAATGTGCCTCTCAAATTTTGTCAACAGAGGTAAATTTAAGGGGGTGTTTGGTTTGAGCACAGATTTGAGAATAAGTATGGGTATAATAGTAGAAGGGAATATAAATGAGAATGGGAATGGGAATGAGAATAGGAATGGATATAAAAAATGATGTTTGGTTTATAACTTGGGTTTCTGTATTAATACCAATAATGTTGTTGTTGTTATTATTATTAATAATAATATAATTAATTTTGTATAATAAAATTAATAATAATAATAAAATATAATTAATTTCGTATAAAAATAAAAATAATAATAATAATAATAATAAGTTTAAAATCTATAATAATAAATAAGAAGAAGAAGAACAATAATTATTAATAATAATAACAACAATAATTAATAATAATAATAAGTTTAAAAATAGTAATAAT
>JAOSBP010000008.1:10627526-10646694 GCA_027563825.1 Erythroxylum mucronatum | reverse complement strand
GTTTTTCTCTACCTTTTTCCCTTCTTGCACAACCTCAAAATCACTCTTTAAGACTAAGAAAAATCAAAACCTAACATCACTCTCTTCTTTCTCTTCTTTTTCTCTCAACCACCGAAACCTCTCTTATTCCTTTTCCCATTCACGATTTTGGCTTCTTCAATACAAGTCAGTCCTTCTTCTTCTCCTTTTTGCCCTTAATGATTGTACAATGCCCATTTTGCCCTTCCTTCAAAGCCTTAAGGTTTCTAAACTTATGTGACTCGCCACATTTGCCCTTACACACTCTTACAACTTTAATACTTCAATTCCCTTAACTTATGTCATAACATCTTACCCACATTAACGTGCTAATTTATCCCGAAAACCTCAACATTGATTTAAAACATGCCTAATAAAAATAATAAAAATTCGGGGGCCAACAGTGAACTCGTCAAATTCAGTTTCCTATTTTTAAGTTAGTAGTGGGGTCTTGAATACATGTGTCCTGACTTTTAGGAGTTGATTATTTCCCTAAGGCTATCTGAATTCATCATTGTACAAACGTTATTTTTATTTAGAAAAATATCAAATTTGAGTTTCACTCAAAATTAGGTCATCGGGTTCCTTTCTGAGCTGGTACAAAATTGGTAAACACAAGAAATACACAAATGATCCTCAACTCAAACCCATAACTAGATCCAACTCTAACATCCCTACGGTAAGTCAGTCCAGAATTTATTACTTTTTATTTCAGAGCATAGAATTGACATTTGAGCATTTTCTCCTGTTATGTTCCCACATTGTTTGAGAGGTCTATTAGTTTACCGAATGCGTTCAAAGTACACAGCAAACTGAAACATTTGTCATGTGAAACAGTTGGAAAGTTGTGCTACAGATTGCTTGTTTTAAGACTTCTAGCCACGGATTAAGGTTACTTTGTCAGTTTTCGTTGTCTGATAGGATTAGATATTGTAGCCGTTGAACTGTTTCGATGGTTTAGACGGTGAGATAGAGTGAGTGCTTTAAAATTGTCACATAGACACTCCGAGTATGGACCAATTGCCATTTCGCACTGCTGGTTGTGGAGAACAGAATTATTATTGCACTTCCTTAAAGAAGTCAAGCACACAATGATAGGAATGATATTAGCTACCTGTAAAGGCTAAAGGTTCAATGATCCTCACCACATGCGAAAACACTCCCAAGGAAAGGATGAGAAAAAGGTAACGAGTCTCTTTCGAGTTTGCTAGAGTCAATATTTTTTCCATAGCTTCGTCCCGAGCATAAGCTTTTTGGGTTAGGAACAGGATATGAATTACTAATATCCTCAAGGCAAGTTCAATAGCAGGTGAAAAGAAAGTGCATGTTAAGCATGGGAAATTTATTGGATTGGATATAGAATGCATAGGCCAACTGTCTTTGAAATAACAACAATAACACACCTGAAGTCTGAAGATCATCAACATCTTAAATTATAAACATTTCTTCAACACTTTGAGCAGAGAATTGAGGGAAAATGACTGGTCTGATCTGCTCCAGTTGGCCACCACTATGTACTTCAGATGTCACGTTCAGCTATGTTAAATGTCAAAACTCTGTCATAGTTCAGGGATTAACAGTTTGTGCCTCTTATCTTGCAATCATTCTTGCTTGTTTGAGCAATAACCAAAGTCCCGTGAGGTAATTAAGTTCTTGTTTATAATCACCATCACCTATGTGTCCATCACTACCACTTCACATCAAATTTCTGACAGTTGACTTAAGAGAAGCTGTACATGCCAATAACCGGACAACATACATTGAACTCGTGAGGTAGTTAGTAATCTCAAGGATAAGATTGCACAACGCTTGATCTCTCTAAATCTTGTGTTTCAGCATTAGGCGCTGTTGATTGATTGATTGAGTCAAGATTAAGGATATTTATTTTCTTAAATTTTAATTTTTACTAATTATATCTTTGACTTGAAATGAAGAAGTACCTTATGAATCATCATTTAAAGTCATATCAAAACTAGCCCATCTTAATTAATAAATATCTTTATCAATTAAAATTTAGAAATAACTCCTTTATTAATTAAAAATCAAATTAAATATATTAAACTTGTTCAAATTTTGCATTTAACAAAATTTTTACTAAGCTGTTTTTCTTGTTAGCATGTAACATGAAACCTTTGCAAGATAGCATCTTGATGACGAGATACATTATTTTACCCAGTACTTATTCTTTATTCTCACACGTAGTTGGTAAAAAAAAATATTTCCTCTTATAAATCACCGTGTTGATCAAAATCGTCAACGTTTGTGAAACAATATTGTCGACTGTCTATCCTACGCCTGGATGCATTGGAGAAATTCCTCAATAATGACCACAAGTCGAGGCTTGGAGTGGACCTAAGGCCCACAGAAGCCCACATAGGACAACACGATTTTGTCGCTTATGGTTTACCAATCTGACAGTCACGCGCTTTAAAGGTACTTGAGGAGCAGTTCCACTTCTTTTTGGATCGTTTGATACCTCCGGCAGTGCCACATTGCTTTCTTTAACCAATGTTGATTAACGGAATGTTGAACATAACAAAATAATTTATAATAGAATGTAACATAATATGATGAAAAATTATTTAGAGAGGTTAAAACGATGATTGTATAATATAATAACATTTTATTTAAAAAATAAATAAAATAAAATGTAATATATAATAAATAATTATTATATCTTTTATATTAAAATAATTATTACAGAAAATTTAAAGGTATGATTTAAAAACAAAAATTATATCCAATTAAAAAGTCAACAGTAATAAATAATTTTTAAATAATAAAAATTTTATTATTTTATTATTAATTAGATATAATTTATTATTAATTTAATAAAATAATATTATTAATTATTTAATAAATTTTATTTAACTATATTATATTTTATTCTATTATATGTAATTATATTTAAAAATAATTTATTTATATTTTTATTTATATAGAAATATATAAAAGTAATTAAATATTTTCTATTTTTATTAATAAACATTTTATTAATTTTATTGTTAATTATATACATTTTATTATTATTAATTATTTAATAAATTTTATTATATTAAATATTGTTCTATACTATTTAATATATTAATTCTATTTAATATAATATTATGACTCGATCACAATTGATATCACAAAAAATTATTAAGAATATATTAGATAATATATATTTATTAGTTTACTTTTTATTATAAATCTTCCTAATTAAGATCTCTTATTTTTACTATTTAAGATAAAATAGGTGAAATATGAAATCCCCTGCTTTTATTTCATAGTATTATATTATACTCTATTTTATTATAAAACTTTATGATCTAAGTATATTAATTTTCGTCCGGTTCCATTACGAAACCGTCAACAAACAAGACCTAGATTCCACCAGGAACCACAACAGATAGTGACTTTTGTAGTGTTTCTAAAGAGAGAGAGTGGCAAGAGTTAGTGCCCACTTCATCTTTCATTTTCCCTTTGTTTGATTAAACAAGTTAGTACAAAGCTTGCTTGTGTGCTTTATTAGGGTTTTACGAGTTGTTTTTATCCTCGCTAATTGATCTTTTATTATCGTATCTATGGACTCTCTCAAGTATCAAGTTTGGTGAAGTTTCAAATTTTGGTGTTTCTATATATGTCAGCTTCTCTCGTATTATTGCTCAGCCAATGACTTGGGTTTGATACAATACAAGAAAATATGTTAGCTGCAACACCAACTACTGCTGTCTCTGGTTTTGAAGTTGGGACAAGCAAAGGAAGAGAAAGTTTGGGTTTTTTTGGGTTTTGCAACATTGCAAGGAAAGGTTCTTGTTCTATGCAACGTTCATCTGCAATGGCTTATTCTGTGATTCAGTGTTGAGCTACAAGAGGGTGTGGTTTATGGGTTTTCGTTTTAGTGTTTGTGGGATGTCAGAGAGCAAAGAGACAAGATGGTTTGTGGAGGCTATTCATCAAAAGATTTCATGGAGTCGGTATGAAATCAAACAGAAAGATGACATTTTTAGGTACGCACCTCCTCTTTCTCCTTCTGCAACGTCTCCATATAGCAGAGAGACCACCCTTTCGTCACCGTCATCATCATCTTCTGGTACTAGGATTAGCCCTTCTGTTCTTTTCATTATAGTGATTCTTGCTGTACTTTTTTTCGTCTCCGGTCTGCTCCACTTGCTTGTTAGATTCCTTGTAAAGCGCCCATCTTCCTCAGGTGAATCTCAATCTAATAGGTACCCAGAAATATCTGGTTCGGATGCACTCCAAAGACAGCTTCAGCAGCTTTTCCATCTCCATGATTCTGGTCTGGATCAAGCTTTTATAGATGCCCTTCCTGTTTTTCAGTATAGAGAGATAATGGGTCTAAAAGAGCCTTTTGATTGTGCTGTTTGCTTGTGTGAGTTCTCTGAGAAAGACAACCTAAGATTACTCCCTACGTGCAGTCATGCTTTCCATATCAATTGCATAGACACATGGCTACTATCAAACTCTACTTGCCCACTTTGTAGAGGAACCCTTTTCACTTCTGGGTTTCCAATGGAATACCCAATATTAGATCTCTATGATTTCAGAGAAGATGAAGGCTTTCCTGGTAATGGAGAAACTGGTATGAATTCTAATCCAAAAACTGTAGAAATTGAAGAAATTGTTGCTGAGAAGGGGGTTTTGCCTGTAAGACTTGGTAAATTCAGAAAGCTAGATGATGGGACGGGAGAGGCAGGGGGTGAGAGTAGTAGCAGTAATTTGGATGCAAGAAGATGTTTTTCAATGGGTTCATTTCAATATGTAGTTGGTAATTCAGAACTCAGGGTAGCATTTTCAAATGATCGACGGGTCCGGGATGTCAAGCTCCCGAGAGACGTAGAACAGAATGGGAATCTATCAACTGGTGGGGATTTGGAGGGAAAGAGGATTAGTAGTACGGCCAAACGAGAGAGCTTCTCTGCGTCTAAAATTTGGCTTTGGTCCAAGAAGGGCAAGTTCTCCACCGCTTCAGATGCTAATAACAGTATACATTCTTCCCTTAATGTGGACTTGCCTTGGATGGCTAGAACACAAGACAAATGAAAGGTATTTTCCCTTTTTGTGCTTCAGTGATATTATGCTCCTCCTCGGAAAATTTTGGGATGGTTAGAGGCATATTGTTGATGTACTGGTCTGTATTGTCAAATTTAAAGAGCATTAACCAAATTAGGATAGATGGAGATCACCTTCTACTGGTTCAGAGGTTAGTTTTTACACTTATTGAAGAGAATATGATGTTGCTCTTTGTTTTAAAGAAGAGTATGGGGTTTCATATTTGCAAAGGCACACTAACAAATCAAGTTGTCAATTTTGTTGCCTCTTGATGGCAGAAGCCTTAATACAGGGAAACGTTTATCATGGCGTTTTAGAAACTTGTGATTCTGTATGTTGAAAACAAGTATAACTGTTAGAATGCTATTTTCACATGAACGTTTGCTTGATATTGGAATTAGGATCATATCGTAAAATGTTATCTTAAAGGATTGAGATTCTCAATTCCAACTAATCAGTTTGAATTATGTGTTCTTAAGCAAAGGATCATCACTGAATGACGACTAACGAGTACGAGACCCTTTAATTCAAAAGGTTGGATGTACTGGCAATGCCTGGCTCTTAGCTATGTCCGTGTCCGTGTCATGTGGGCATGTTATAAACTAATCCAAATTGTTTGTGTTCCAATGCACAATTGTTTAAGCTGCTAATCTGTCACAGTGCAGCGATCTTGAAGATTAAAAATTTGAAAAGAAGAGTTTAGGTTATCATTAATCATAGTCCACGGCCTTGCTCGTCCTCTTTTCATACGAACTAGTGTAGTGACTATGGAGCAGAGTCGTCTTACTTGGTGATGTGCGATAATGGTTCATGAACCAAACTAGTGGTGGAAGGCTAGACATCATGTCAGTGTGCTCGTGGGATACGACACTGACAGGTCAACTGCGTCCACGATAAACAAACACACCGAATAATTGGAGTCTAGATCGTCTGTTTAATATTATGGTGTCTTATTCTGTCTGATAAATTTTAACTATTTATTTATGCGACTTTCGCATGGGGCTTGCGTAGGTCTCGCAAAATAAATAGTTGAAATTTCATGAGACAGAATAAGATAGAGTAAAACTGGATATAAGGTTTCGACTAATTGAGCCTTAGAAAACTAATTTCTCTTAATCAATACAGTTTGACATCTAAATAAAACATAACCTCTTCATTAACGCCTCTCTTACTTTTATTTATTTACTCCTCTAAATCTCCAAAATTATGTTACAAAACAAGGAAAAAAAGAATATTACCAAATATAAATAAATAATATTAAAAGAACGTCAACCTCTCATTTAAAACATCCATTCGCACCTCCATCCCTCGCCCGAAGCTTAATGCACAGCGCTGCACCGCCGCCGCCGCCACAACTACCGTTGGATCATCTGGTCATTTCTTTTCTCCGGTAGAATCCTGCAACTCTCTGTCAAAATCCATGGACGTCTTGTTGCTGGCAATAGAGTACCTAGAAGAAAACCCTCGGCTAAAGATATCATCATCAATATGATCATTACTGGCCGGACCCTCATCGAAGTTCAACGAATAACTCAACGGATCGTACTGAAATTTCTCCACCCCTTGATTATTCCCTCTCCTGATAATCTTTCTCAAAAGCGTCTTCCACTTTGAACCCGCCACAACCTCCGACCAGTCCTGAACCTTCTTCCAGCCCCTGTTCCACCCGTAGCCGTGGTTTCTTCGAGAGCCGCTCTGCGCGGTTGTTGATGGGGTTTTGCTTCCGTCATCCGTGTGCTTAATCCGCTGCCAAAGCATTGATCCAAAGTCACCGTATTGACATCCAGTTTCTGTGAATGGGAAGCAAAAACAACAGCCTCTCCTTGTAAAAGCCATGTCTTGGATGTCGTCCTTCGAAGTGGCATCCAACTGTGTAGCTGATGACATGGTGAAATGGGTTTTTGCTGCGGAAGAGAGAGATGGAGGGGAGGGGTGGCAAGAGACACACGAACAAGGTTGTTAGTTGTTGTCTCTGCCAACCCTAGTCCACCGCGCACGACTTTATTCTCTAGATTCTTGTCTCTATCCCTTGAAAGGAAATTGTCTAGCGTCTTTGAACGTGTTAACGGAGAGAGTTTCGGAGATAGGCTTTTTGTAATGGGATACGGTGGTGGTTACTGGCATGCTAGTTGCCAGTTGTGCATGGGATTGGATGGTAGTGGTTGTACACCAAGGCATGATTCGGACCATGTCAATGAATGATTTGTATGCACACAACTTGGAACAGCTCATCACTTGTTTCCCAAATCCCCAGACTTTCCGTATCACTTGATAGGTCATATAATTATGAAGGCAAAATTAGAATGAACTATTTTTCACCCTTAGAAAATACAGAAATGTTGAGAAATGAGACAATGAATTATACGTCTATATTAAGGGCAGTTGGTTCACGTCAAGGATGATAATAAAAATGAGAATAAATATAATAAAAAATAAAAATAAGTATTATCAATATAATAATAATAATTAATTAAGATGACTTAACGATAACGAAATATCCAACTGTCATTGGGACGATAACTATGCGATAAAGTTTTCGCAAAGGCTCATGCAAGTAGGATAGATAACAAAAAAAAGGGGATGGTGTCGTAGCCGGTGGTGAAGCTGCAGTAGCTTTTGTCGGTACTGGCGATTTGGACTCTAGAAACAAAAGATATGCCTGCAGCTCGTGGGAGAGGAGGGGGACGCAGGTCTGCATACACGGAAAACGATGAACGCCCTTTCACGTTGCAAGTTATCATAGCCCGTCACACGTCTCGAGTCTCCTGATAACTTGCCGTTGTCTTAAGCAATCGTCAGTTTTGTCCTATGGATAGCCGTTGGTACCACGCGTTTTAGCCTCCGTTTTAAGGTTCACGAGTTAGTTCTATCTTCTTTTTGTTATTATTATTAGTTCTATTAATCATTTAGTATTTTTATTTATATATTTAGATATTTATTTATTATTGTTTATTTTCATTTTCATTTTCATTTTATTTATTATTATTTTATTATTTTACTTTTTCTCTCTGTAACCTGCATCATTTATATCTTGTCTCATTTGCATGTGGGTCTACAGGAAATAGCCTCTCTACTATGTACGGGTAAGACTGCGTACTATCAGACCTCTCCAGACCCTGCTTCATTGCGAAATTTCGGACTGGGTGATGATGATGATGAATTAAGAGGGAAGAATGATTCCATTACTATTGATAATAGTTGGTTTTTAAACATATAAAGAAATAAAATTTATTATATTTTAATTAATTAACTAATAATATATTAATTAATTATATTGTAATTAACTAAGTACAATATATTAATTAATTAAAAATGTAATTAATTAATTATAATATTTTAATTAATAAATGAATTATATTTTAATTAATTATAATGTAACTAATTGATTAATTAATTTTTAATTAATTGTAATGTAATTAATTAATTATTTTTAATTAATTAATTAATTATAATTTAATGAATTATAATTTAATTAATAATAATAATTTAATTAATTAAATTGTAATTAATTAATTAATTACAATATCTTAATTAATGAATAATTATATTTTAATTAGTTATATTTTAATTAAATATATTGTAATTAATTAATTAATTACAATATTTTAATTAATGAATAAATTATATTTTAATTAATTAATTAAAATATAATTAGTTAATTATGTTTGAATTAATAAAATAATTATATTTCAATTAATTATATTATATTATTTTAATTAATTATATTAATTAAAATATTTTAATTAATGAATGAATTATATTTTAATTATTATTTTATAATTAATTAATTAATTATATTTTAATTAATTGTATCATTTTAAATAATTATATTGTAATTAACTATATTTTAATTAATTAATTGCATTAAATTAATTAGTATTAAAAAAATTAAAAAAAAGAGTTACTACTAAGGAATGAGTTTTGTTTGTCTACTAAATGAAGGGTATAGAGGATTCCTCAAAAGTAAGATATCAAACTATTGCCCTTATAATGATAATCAATAACGAACCACTCACTTTTCATTCCTTACTCATCAACCCTTCTCCAAACCCATCAACCAAACACCCCTTAAGTATTACAAAATGAACCACGATTTTCATACAAGTGTTTATTCTATATTTGCTAAAAGACTATAAATATAAATATATATGGCTCAATTAATATTATAAGATTTTCATAGTTACAAGTAGATTCTTTAATTAATTCACAGTATTTAATTTTAACATCATACTATCATAGTTGTAATTTAATATTTTAAAATTGTTATTCTTAAGATCCCCTTAATTTGAAAAATTTTCATCATGTCAATTATAACTCTTAATCTTCTAAGATCTTTAAGCTTTAATATCTTTGTGAAAATATTTTAACTTGATCTTGAGTTTTCACATACTTCAACTCTACTTCCTTATTGATTATACATTTTAAAATGAAATAATACCTTGTATCTACTATATGCTTATTGCTTCGATCATGTAACATTGGATTTTTTGCAAGTATTTGT
The DNA here is from genome assembly GCA_027563825.1 of Erythroxylum mucronatum. Lineage (NCBI taxonomy): Eukaryota > Viridiplantae > Streptophyta > Magnoliopsida > Malpighiales > Erythroxylaceae > Erythroxylum > Erythroxylum mucronatum. The sequence continues at coordinate 10,637,120 of JAOSBP010000008.1, read as the reverse complement.
GTAAGCATGATATTAATATAAATCTCTGTAGCGTCTTCTTGCGGTTCCTTTAATAATTTTTTAAGCCCAACCCAATAGCACGATAAATACAATAAATTATATTTTTATCTGAGATTCTACGAAATGGTTCTTCGAGAAGGAAAGTGAAAGCGAAAGCGTCGGGACTTCCATAAAGTTACCGAAGTCTAAAGGGCACGAAGTTTTTCAAGATCCCTGTTGTCCTAGGCTAGCTGACATCCTTTACATGCATACTATGAAAGGATGCATCTTAGACTTGAAGAAGTAAACACCGCCATGAACAGAAAAGTAGGAATTATCAAACAGCACGGATTTTACGGCCACAAGTAAAACTAACGCCCTTTCACATTCAATATGAACAAAAAACAGAGAGCCTATGTGAACTTATACCTAGTATCTTCAAACTGACGTAACATCATTTTCTTTTTCTTTTTTCTAGATCGAACGTTGAATAAGGTCATGAGTTCGTGCTTTTGAATTAGATAATATGGAAATTGGGAACCTTGGACCAGGACCAGGCAGTGGTTTTTGGTCCACACTTAATAATCTTTTTTATCGACTTTAGTGGCTTTGGTTCAATATTATTGACTTCAAAGCTTAGAAGTGACGACATCCAATGGTATTTCCATTTGTGTTTATTCTACTTAAAGAGAGGAGATTTTGAGGTAAATAAAATTATATTTGCATTACTTGTAATTGACGTAAAAAAATAAGTAATTTTAAATTTTATCTTCTTTTATCCTTAAAATCGTTAGATTGTCATTTAAAAAACAATTTTACTAGCAACAGTATGATCACCTAATCCAGTCTAGTACTTCTTTTGCTCACCTAGATGGAGGAGATGGCTTCTATCTTATTGGATGAATGTTTCCACATTAATGGTTGCACGAGGGGGGAAAATATTTGGTCTAAGTAAACAAGTTAGACTACTGGAAATGGATGTGTTTCCATGCCATAAGCTTAAATGTCTCTGCATAGAAATGTCCTTCCTTACTTCCCAACGTAGTTAGTAAGTCCGATTACGTGTTTGAACCAAGAACTTGGGTGGTCCAAGTCCAAACATATGTTTAATTTCACTATAAAAAGAGACGCAATAACACACTAACTTCTGTATATCTAACTGCAATGGCTACACAGCTCAAGACATGGAATGCCCTTGTCCTGGTATTCCTCTTGACCTTCATCGTGCTCATCTATAGCGCACTGGGTCGTCCGTTTTCTCCAAGCCATAACCGCCATGAGGATGGACTTGATGTTGTTCAGATACTTGAAGACCTTGCTCTTTGGGGGATCAAGAAGGAAGGCCCTAGCCCTGGGGAAGGGCATTGATTGATCCACTTCTTCTCTCAGCTTAATTTTAGATCAGCAGTTTCGGGTTATCGCAGCTTGGTTTTCATTACATGTTGTTTTATTAGCTATTCAAGTTAGGATACCCCTGTGTACTGTTTACTGCAAAGTTCCTCTCCAGTAATTTAGTAAAACTCAGATTTCAGTTTCTTGATCAGACTATTCCCAAGGCTAGAACATTAAAGTTATGCCTAATTCAACAAATGTCAGGGGAAATGGACTCTTTTGGTCCCCAGTGGCAACCTTTGTTCCTGGATCAGCAAAATTTTGATTCCCAACTAAAGGCTAATTCAGGGTATAATAATAAGAACAGCAAAACCAGGTTTTTAGGATCATGACTTCCGAATTCGCTAGAAGGAGGGCTTGAACCTCCGACCTTGTGGTTAACAGCCACAGGCTCTAACCAACTGAGCTATTCCAGCACATACTAATGGTTGTATATAAAGTTATTTGTTTTTCAAAAAGCAAAACCTAAAGTTGTCTCGTAACATAAGTTGGGTTCCGATTGTGCACCATTTTGACCATGATTTTATGTTTTGGGGCCGGGACCTTTTTTTTCTTTTTGGATACAGGCGGGTCAAGCGGGCTCACTTTTTAGAGGGTCAAGTGGCTACACCTCATCAGAGGGCCAAGCGGCTACACTCTATCACGGAGGGTCTCATTAGTTCTCTACCCATAGGTAAAACCCCGGCTACCCCAGGCTCTTACAAGAGGACTAGCAAGGAATCGAACCTAGAACCTAACCGAAACCAAGCCCCGCTCTCAACCATCTAGTCACACCCCTCGACGGCGGAGCTGGGACTCTTGTACACTCCTTGTCTGGATCTAAAATTATTAATAATGTCACTTCGTTGAGAATTCTCATAAATGGTTTTGCAGGTGTAAATAAAAGTATAAGTACATAATTTCAAGAACCTCAAGCTCTCTCTTACTTGTTTCTCCTTCAACTAAACTTCTTGCCATATTTCCCAACTCATTCACTTTCATTTTTGGGTCAACAACAGAAAGTTGTAATCTATAATAATAATAATATCAGTAACATCTTAGTTATAAAGATAAATTGTACAACTTGTGCTTCTCTTAAGAAATCAAACAGGCCAAGAAAGATGCTAAATTGAACGATAAAGGAAAAAAGAATTGAATAGAAACATTAAGATGCACCTTCCTAAGCTCACCTTCAGCACTCATCCTCATAATCACCAGTAAAGTTTCTAATATATTCCCTTTTGCTTGCCCCCTGATAACTTGAATATTGATTAATAAGCAGGGGAATAACCAGAATAGTTGTACCTAGGCCGAATATTATTATAGTGGCTGTACCTAGGATCTGCATAGTCTACAGCCTTAATCACCACAGCTTCGCGACGTCCATCCTGTTCCTGAACTGCCCCAAACACAATCTCATTTGTTTCACAGCTTTTCTCATAGTATGTTTTCGGGTCAGACATATAATGCCTGTTATGCTGCTGCTGCTGTTGCTGTTGCTGTTGCTGCAATTGTTCCTGCAGTTGTTGCTGGTGGTAATTCATCTGTTGCTGCCGGTTATAGTCACCTTCCCAACTGCTGCAGTAGCCCCTAGGTTGCTTCAAATGGTGGTTCCTTTCCATTACTTCCTTGGCCATAAAAGGATACGTTTTCTTGGGGGTAGGAGCTCTGGTTTCTAATGGAGGTGGTTCGTCTTCATCAGGAATCACATAGCTTTCTTGCATGGACCATGCATTTGAATGCTTAAGTGCTGGCTGGTAATGCTGGTGGAACTGATACTGGAGGGTTTTCCTTCTCGAGCCAGAGAATAAGCCGCCAAAAAGTTCACCTACAGTTGATCCAGTATTGAGGACAAGCCTCCCAAGTGAACCAAAAAAGCCTTCCTCTGGCTTCTCGGGTTCATCCTCATTTGGAATCAAAGGAGGCCTGAGAGATGTAGGAGGCCTTTGGTATGGTGGCATTGGTGATCCTTTATTGACATAAGCTTTTGAAACCTAGAAGAGAAATAGGTTCATGAAGATTAATTTCAGACATCTAACTTTGCGTTATTTTATCCAATCGGTACCTATTGCGATCCTACTAATTAGACGATCGAGAATAGAAAAAGGATAAGAGGACCTGGCATTACTTACACAAGTTGAAGAAAACAGTGCTTGCACCTTGCGCTGCAGCAATGCCAGCATGTAGCCAAAGAATCCAGCAGCAACAAGCACTGCCATTCCTGCAATTGCAGAAACTTACATCAATCTCCACATTTATGGGAGACGAACATAAAAGCAAGTTCTACATTGAGAAGTACCTAAATGGAAATTGCTATCGTAGTGATAGTTACAATCGTCATCATGGAGTTGAATTTCTCGAATTGCCTGGTTTCCTCTATCTATAACCAAAAGAGAGCAGCTACTCCCAACATAGATCAAATCAAAATCATCCGAAAACTTTGCATCTTCACTTGGACCGTCAACATGACCACCTCCTCTCGGCCACTTACCACCAGCAATAGTTGTAAACCCTGCATGAAACAAGACTGAACTCACTGAGATTGTTCATCAGTCACTTACATATTAGATATTAAGTCTTGACTCAGAAGATTCTTGTCACGTATTATGGTGTGTTAATAGACAGAGATGTTGATTTTCTTTATGAATCCAATTCCACAAATATACCTCCGTCACTGATCTTTCTGATAGCCATATTCAATGTGTCTGCTATGTATATATTCCCTCTGTCATCCACTGTAAGACCTTTCGGGTGATTCATCCTCGCTTCCTTTAATCTTCCATCTACATGTCCGGTGTACCCTTCAGGTGACCCAGCAATCAGCTTGGGTCTGCTATCTGCATTTTCTCAATCCGTATCAGCCTATGAAGTACGGTACAAGCTACTAGAAACTTTTTCTGGGTCAACACTGATATATACAAAGAAGACATGAAAGAAATTTGGCGCTCAGAAAAGTTAGTGCATGTAAAGCTCTGTCCAGTTCGCATATCTAGATAGGAGCAAAGTGAAGATCCTAAGATCCATTGCACCCAATTTCGGTTGAATCATTTTGAAGTTAATGAAAAAGAATCTTTAAAAGCCAAAAGAGAAAAGTGGAATTGGATTTTAAACTTGTAAAACAAGTCACTAAGCTTCTAAAATAGAGCTGAGTGGCTAATCTTGTGGTAGACAAAAGCCAAGCACTTAATTCTGTGCCCAAAAGAGATAAAGGACCAGTGTAGGATGAGTAATTAACAGGCTTCCTAGCCAATAAGGAATGTCGGACATGGTGTGAAAACTACAAAAGGTGCAAATCTTCAAAAAGAATGGAATTCTTCAGGCCCAAAACGTTTATTGCAATTTAAAAAGTTCAGACCTGTCCTCATCAGATCAAGCCGAAATACATTTCTAACCCCTGTCTTTCTTTACGAAATCATAAATTTGGAATATTGTAATACTAATTGATCAAAGAAAAAGAATCAACAAATGAAGTCCATCCCATGAAGCAAAGAACCTCGATAGTTAAAATCAAACTCAAACCAAGGACAGAATCACACATGGAAACACAATCATCACGATATTCCATGCACTCTTAATAACATTAACTTACATGTAGTTAATGGCGTTGAGATCTTGTAAATGTTACTGTTCTCTGAATCCAAAACCAAGAGCTCTCCACTCGGAGATAATTCAACAGAGTATGGCTCAATCCCAAGCTTGCTTCCGTCAAACACAGTCTCTACAGTATACCCACCTTCAAATTTCATCATGGAACGACTAGAGACAGCTGAGAATAAATCCGATGAACCACATCAGCGAGGAAATAACACACAGGAATTTTTTTAACATCAAGCAGGGGATATGGCAAATGTGGGCTCAAGAGACGACCTTTTCCCGATTTAGCGTTGGATTTGATTGACCAAAGCCACTTTATTAGTGCGGAAACTACATTGGACACAACTCCACTTACAATTTCTGCATAGTTGTGAAGATACAAAACAAAATTAGAACAAAAGAAGAGTCTAAAAACGAAGAAGTGGACAAAAAATGGCTGAAAAACAGAGTAAGCTGTGAGCTTGCACTTACTTGCAGGAGGTGTTGATGAGGCAGAAGACAACCCAGCAGACAAAAGAAGTGAAAAAATAAGAGCAAAAACAATCCATTTTCTAAACATTGTTGATTTCTGAGTTGAACTTGAGAGAACAAAGATATACTGAAATGGGAAGATTTAAGCTTTGCATTATTATATACCCACTCGAGAAGGAGACCCCACAAATATATTCTACTACCTTTTTTCGTTTTACATGATAATTAGTGAAAACAGTGATTATAGAAAAAGGTTTAACAATGAGCAGGACGGAACCCTGTTCAAGAAAAGGAAAGCAGACAAAAGAACCAGCAAGAGGGAATCATGTGCTATGGTCATGTCTTACGATTTGTCTTTTACTCAACAAAGCTGTGATCCAAATTCCAATTGGTTCTATTTATTAAAAAGAAAAAGGTAGGACAGAATTTTTGTCATTCTTACTAAATGGAGGCAAATGGGAATCAAGCAAGAGTAAGTTGGTGATCAAGTTTGTGACAGTCGGAGCTGTAACAAGAGAAGAGAAGACGATACTATCACATCACTGTGGTCCGTTGAACCACCAGACAAGATAAGAGACATAGAATAGCTATATTCTTTACAAACTTCAAGGTCTTACATGATGTAGCTCCAACTTTGTTTAATGCAATCTCACATCTATTTCCTAGAGCTTATAAACATGGATAAGGTTCTGTCAATTTGTTGTGCAGATGTCTAAAGAAAAAAACTAAGCAATAACTGATATTAACGTGTTTTTTTCCTTTTTCTAAAGTCAATTCCTTTATTTTCCTTCTGTAGGTGGTAGGGAGGCATCGAGTAATCTTCCCTAGCAAATGTAATGTTCCCCTTGTGTCGTTTTTCTCTTTCTTTCGGCTTTTGGCTTCTGGTCAGAAAACGTCATAGTTACACTGCCTAATAACAATCATTACTAACAAGACTATGAAAACTAAACTATAAACAAATCCATTTGCCAAAACATGATTGCATAAAAGCATTTCAATGCAAGGTTTGGATTAACGTTACCAACCATATTCTATCTTTGTTTCTCTAGAAGATAATTTGCCACTTGGTTAACCAGGAAGTGTGATTTGGAAGTTCTGGAGTTGGAAGTTCTGCAGGCACTCATCTTCTCATAGAGTTTTGCTTCCCCTGTTACTCTTTTGCTAGTAATGGATGACTTCACTTTTATGAATTTGGTGTGACTCGACTCTTTTATAAATGAGAATGCTTTTGTAGACACCAATAAGAATGAAGTACATTAATGGCGCCACTAAGTCGGTATTACCTCCTATTCTTGCCTTTTCTAATTCAAAGTTACCATCTCAAGTTGGCACCACATATTAGGTCATCTAGCCTTTCCTATTTCAAAATATATGATATATGTGCATGATTTACTTATCTTTCTCCACTTCAAAATACTTCATATGCAATACATATCACTATAATAAAGACACAAGTTTTTTTTAGAATTAAAATTGTATTGAAAAGAAAGAATAAAGAACATTCTCGGATAGGTGTCAAGAATCCTACATCGAGCAAGTGTAAGTGCATTGAGCCATTTATAATAGTATGTAAACCTCCCCTCTCAAGCTAGCTTTTGAGGGTGAGTTAAGCCTTTTAACATGATATTAGAGCTCGTTTGTCTTGATGGTTTGGGCGATACCCGATTCTGTCCCTTTGCCCAATATCCCAATAGATGTGCTATCCTACTTTGAACTGAGGGGGTGTGTCAAGAATCCCACGTCAGATAAGTGTGAGTGCATTCAACCATTTATAATAGTGTGCAAACCTCCCCTCTTAAGCTAACTTTTGGGAGTGAGTTAGGCCTTTCAACAAGAGGTTCTAATCTCTCCTTGGTCTTTAGAACAAAAGCCAACTTAAAACAACATCATACATCAGCATCTATTGGAACGACATCGTTGCACCAACAACACACTCATTTACCAAAACATTGTCATTTGAAACTGAAGTAAGGATCTTCCCTTTCTACGCAGTTCGAGTATTACCGAATTAGGTAAGGATCTTCCCTTTCTACGCATGGAATTTTCCATCTAACTAAAGGTAAGGATTTGATCTTTGTTTATCATCCGTCTTTTCATCCTTCTTGCATCTTGGATTGCAATCTCATAGTCATGTATTTATCTTCGCAGGGGAAATCGATAAGTGACGAGGAACTCGTGGAGATCTGATGGTTTCGAATGAGCTGGTTTAGCCGATTAGGTAATATTTTAGCTTCATCTTTGCTGGCTTTTCTGTTATGTATTTCCTATGCATCTCTTCACTATACATATGTTTACATTCCGATCGTAGCTTCAAGTTATACATTTAGTGAAGCTAGGATAGTTATGTCGTATGTTCTGATTAAGGTTTCGAAATAGAATGAACTCTTTGAGTTCATAGAGGATCTCAAATACGAGAACCTTTTTGGGTGAGTTGGTTCCACCAAACCGTCTGAGGTTCCTTTACTTCCATAATCCATATACACAGAGTTCCAGGGATGGAAAATGGAGCTGTCTATTTGGGTTTGGAGGGGATGTGTGGTTGGTCAATTTTTGAGTAACCTCTATAATAATGTTCCCAGGATTTAGCCACAGGCACTTGTTAGCTATAGATTCCCATACATTGTTACTATAAGGGCATGTGAAGAAGAGATGATCTCTTATTTCCACATGGTTCTTACTGATATGTGCTTAATTGTTGATATTTTTAATTAATTTCACTTAGTGATTATTGATACAAAAAATGATTAAAATACTCACTTTAATTAATATTTATTTTTAGGTACATTTTGAGAGCAAAGAAATTAAAGTGAGTTAAAAACATTATATATGGGTTATTTTCTGAATATTTATTCTGCTTGTCTTTATTGAAGGAGAAGAAAATTAAAAGACAAGACAAAAATTAAATGAGCAAGTGAAATGAACAAGGAGCTAAATGAGTGCATTAGGCGTGAGAGCAAAATTAAATAGGAGAACGCAAGTTGAGGCAGCAAGCTACAACGTGGATGAGGATTTAACAGAAGAGAACAGGTGGCGTCGTTTTTGGAGCAGCTCAACAACAGAGGAAATGCAACATATGAAGACGGAAGCATAATGGAAGCTGGACACGTGGAGAAGCAAATGAGCAAATGAAATCAAGACAGCTGATTAAAATGCCAAGGAGAATCACGCATAAGAGAAGGAGAAATTAAATAGGTCAAGCAACAGGTGGCATTGGAGGAGTAGCGTGGAACGCATATGGTTAATTGTCAAAGAGAGTTGATGTGTGACCTTTATTGGTCACATCATCAAACAGTAAGAAGAAGCCACACGCTGGAAACAAACATAGGCAAGCATAGTGCGGCAATAACAAAGGAGAAGGTTTAAAGGATTAAAAAATCAAGAAAATGTACCAGTGGGGTACAAGTGGGTCACGCAATAAAACAAAAGGAGAAGACCATAAAATTAGCTATAGAGGGACCAGGAAGAAAGCGATGATAACCAACGCAGTGGGCGGCGCAGACAAGCAATAAAATCAACAACAACGGCGGGAGGCGGCGTTAGGATTAAAACACAGGAGAGATGTGCGGCGTAATTGGAGGGAAAATTAGTGCACAGAGATATAAAAAGCAGCAGACCCAGAAGAGCAGGATAGTGGCCGAAGGAGTTAAACAGTGTATCGTTTTTGCTGTAGGTGTTAGCTCCTAATTAGTGCGTCAAGGAGAAACAATCAATACAGGAGTGAAGCATCGGCAGTGAGGAGAACAGCCAGTGAGGAATTTTCGGTAGGATGTGCGGGGTTGAAATATTTTTCCCGAAGAGATTCATGGAAGGGTAAAATCTTGATACCGGTTTGGAGGTAAAATCGACGCCGACGACCCGGGTTAAGTATTTTTGTAATTAGTTTGTTGTTTCTTTCTCTCATTAGGAATTGATTGTGTTATCCGATTTTAATTGATTTGGGTTTTGTGTATGGATAATTGGACTTTCGTTATTGTTCGGTTATTTTTATATGAACCTATTGGGTGTTGTGATTTGATAATTTTCATGCGTTCATTGAATTATTAATTTCAATCCCATTGCTAGAATTTCAATATAATCCGTAATTGTTATGTTGAAATTCATTTGTAGCAACTAATGATTCGTAATCATTAGGGATAACATGACCTAGGTTAAATGACGCATCGTATGTGGTTGTTGCCT
>JAOSBP010000008.1:10608685-10627426 GCA_027563825.1 Erythroxylum mucronatum | reverse complement strand
TAAGTTTTATTTAATTTATAATTATTATTAGTAATAAAATATTTATTATTATTTTAAAAACTTTGAAAAAAAGGAAACCAAATCTTCTGTTCCACTTACCCAGGACCAACTCTGTGCCATTCATCCACAACCACAGATTTTTGTAGGACCTGCTAAAATTTGTGGTTGTGGATGAATGGCACAGAGTTGGTCTTGGGTAAGTAGGACAGAAGATTTCAACCCGAAAAAAGGGAGGGGAGGAGAGGTAGGAGGGAGGGATAAAGATTGTGAATTTTTTTAAAAATTTTGCAAAAAAGTCCCCCATTTTTTTAAAATTTTCGGTACCGATCGGTATTTGGCCGGTATTTTGCATACCAGCCGATACAGCCAAAATTGGCCGGTACTAACCGGTATTCAAATCCGATACCAAAATTTAAAATACCGTACTAATTTTGGTACCGGTACGGAACGGAATTCATATCCATGTGCCAAACTACCTTCAATCTCCCATAGTACGTGGATATGGGTGCTTTCTCTTGTTGTAAAATAGCAATGGTCCACTTCAAATCATACACTCGAGGAGCCAGTCCTTGGGTAAATCGTTCTTCAAAATCCATCCAAACTTCTTTGGCGATATTGGCATGTGCTGCGCTGGATTGTAGATCTATATCAAGTGCATTGGTGAGCCATGACAACACGATTGCGTTGCACTGAACCCATGACTGAAAATCCGAGGATTGGACGTCCAGCTTAGCGATTAACCATCTACAAAACCTGCCTTGTTTTTTCCTGCAAGAGCGTTCATCATGGTTTTGTGCCATGTGAAATAATTTTCACCATTTTCATTGAGTGGATGGGTAACGAATATAAGCCTTGGGTGATCAGAAAGATGTAAGTAGTAAGGTGATTTAGGATCAGTTGTGTTTGTTGTTGCAACTTCGTCACTTATGCTTGGAAGATAATAACAAGGCCACAGAACCTTGCTCTGATACCTAAAAGATGAAAGTAATCAGAAAATTAATTCTCTCGGTTATATTTCTATTAAGAGATATCAACATATATATACTACACAGGTCCTAATTCAGATCCCACTGTTAAGGGATATGTAATAATTCTATACCAAATATAAACAATTAGCTATATACAGATAAGCATGATGAGAGTGATACGAGGAGTATCCCATTAACCACGATATTTCCTTCAATAATTATAGTTGATGAAGTTCCTCCTAAACTTGTAAAGAATTCAGTTTGTGTTTGCTTTATATTGCAAAGTTGTCTTCTGGGGCGATCTGAAGTCACTTGGGATTGTTTTCAGCTTTACTTGGCGAAAAGCTAAAGTTAAGGGAGTTTTCTAAGAATTCTGTTTAAAGGTCTATTTTAGTACAGAATGGTGTTCTTCTGCACAAAATAACCCGCATATCTTTTACAACTCAATTTGTTAACAACGATTGGAGATTGGACAGAGTAGTATTACTTTCTTTTTTTAGCTGCTGCTGATGATGATTGTGAGGCAATCGCTACTGTTTGCTTGACTGGAGAATGAAGAATACATTTATCGTAACAGTTGAAGATGCAAAAGCGAACAACGCTACAATTGAGTACTTCAAAGACTAAAATCATTGATTGGGGTGTCTGGCATTTGACAAGGTAATTTCCTACGTATTACACATATTGTCTGTTGTGTTTGGCAGTTTGAAAGAAGATGGTGATTCGGTGAATTGGATTCGAAATGTTAAGAATATCTAGGAGGACCTGATTCTAGTTAAATAAATAGTTCAAAGATGTGTAAATCAGAGCACCAGGTAAGTGTTTGCTGCGTCTAGATTTTGATACTGGAGGGGATCTATCTATATGATGTTGGAGACATGGTGTGCCAACTTGTAGTGATTGGGTTACTGCTAGGAGGCTGCTCACTTTTCTTCCTCATTTTACTTGTAGATATCAATGCAACGCGTGCTGCATCCCATAATTTCTTGGATGAAATGTTAATAGTCGATTGTTTTTAGAAGGAATATCAAAGGATGAGGATCCCAAATCGATTACGGCAAATAGAATACAAGAGAAACTTATAATTATTATGAGGACTTGGAAAGTTGAATTAATTGTTATATTGCTGTCCCTAGATACTGAGTATGTAGAGTTTTCACGAAATCTGCGAAGGTGAGAAAGTTTTAATTATCGAAAAACAGGTCAAAGTGAAGGAAAGAAAAATAGGAATTGGACAAGAGACTTGGTGAATAATATGTTTACTTGTGACAATTCAAAACAACTACATCAAACTCTCAATTTAAAGACTCGAACAAGCTAAAAATTAGGACCATATCTGATCCACTTTATCATGATTAGAATCACAACTAACAAACTACTTCCGTGACAAATCATAACTGATACACTACTTCATGACTTCTTATAACTAGGACCACTACTCACAATTTAAACTAACAGAAAATCAGAATTAATAATTCAACCAACATCTTCCCTTAATTCTGATTTGGAACGGTCTTCAAGCCAAGCAAGTTCCTCAGCTTGATAAAGGCATCAATCTTCAACGGCTTAGTAAAAATATCTGCTACTTGATCTTCTGTATTACAATATTCTAGCTTGATTATATTCTTCGCAACTTGATCTCTCAGAAAATGATATCGAATGTCAATATGTTTGTTTCTCCCATGAAAGACCGGATTCTTAGCTAAATTGATTGCGGACATGTTATCAACAAAAATCTTCAATGGACGTTGAAGATTAAAACCAATTTGGTTCATGATATTACAAAGCCAAACCGCTTGACACGCACTAGATGCCGCTGCTACATACTCTGCTTCACATGTTGATAAAGCAACAATGGACGGCTTCTTTGATGACCATGTAAAAACTGTTTGTGCCAGCATAAAACAATGACCACTTGTACTCTTCTTTTCATCTGAATCTGAATCACGACCCCAGTCGTTGTCGGAGTAATCAAGAAGTTCACATTCTTTAGATCATGTATAAAAAAGACCAAAATCATGAGTACTGCTTGCAAATGTATTTGACAAGGAGACTCCATGAATCGACTAACTAAACCCACAACAAAACAAATATCTGGTCTTGTGCATGTGAGATATCATAAACTTCCAACAATCTGCTTAAAATATGTAGGATCAACGATTTGTTCATCACCATTTTTTGTCAATTTCATACCAGTTTCAGTTAGAGTTTGAATTGGAATTGAGACTTCCATCTGATACTCTTCAAAAACTCGGCAGCATATTTCTTCTGATTGATGAAAAATCCATCTTCTATTTGAACAACCTCAATGCCAAGAAGTAAGACATAAGACCAAGATCTGTCATCTCGAACTCCTTCTTCATGGTCTGTTTGAAATCAATAATCATATTGACATTGTTTCCTGTGAAAATAATATCAACATAAAGACAAAATCAATATATCTTTAGAGTTATTAGTCTTCACATATAGACCATGATTAGAATGACATTTTTGGAAACCAGCTCCATGAAGAAACGAATCAATTCATTTGTTCATACCCTCGGTACTTGTTTAAGGCCATATAATGCCTTATTAAGCTTGTACACCTTTTCTTCTTTACCCAATAATATGAAATCGGGCTGCTTTACATAAACCTCCTCCTCAAGTGAACCGTTGAGAAAAGCCGACTTAACATCCTTTTGGTGAATTTTTCATTTCTTTTGTGCAGCTAAAGCAATCAATAATCTCACTGTCTCCATTCGAGCAACCAGAGAAAAAATTTCCTCATAATCATGACCTTGTCTCTGTTCAAATCCCTTCGCTACTAGCCGCGCCTTATATCTTTCGATTTCACCATTTGCCTTCATCTTGAGTTTATAAACCCATTTTACATCAATTGCTTTGTGAACTTTTGGAAGATCGGTAAGTAGCCATGTTTTGTTCTTATCAATTACCACCAACTCCTCATTTATTGCATCCATCCATTTAGGATTTCTAAATGCATCTTCCAGTGTTATAAGTTCAGTATCTGCAAGAAAAGCATAATGCACCAACTCTCAATCATCATCAATTTCATTATCAAGTGTTACCTTGTAATCTTGCATATGTGTTGGTGGTCGACGTTGTCTCCTTGGTCTTTCTGGTCCAGTAGAAATAATTTCAACATCATCAGTTGGAGCTGCAATTTCATCTATTGTTGGAACTTCCATTTCTTCTCCCAAAACATAAATTGAACGCTTCTATGAATCTTCATGAGTACCAACACTCCAGTTCCATGCCTCATCTTCAGTAAAAGTCACATCACGACTGACTATTACCTTTTTGGTAATAGGATTGTACAGCTTATATCCATCGTGTTTGTATTTGATGAGAACTGTTTTCTCTGCTCTATCATCCAACTTCATTCTCTTGGCTGTAGGAACGTGAGCATAAGCAATAAAGCCAAACACCTTAAAGTGTTGTACATTTGGTTTAAAGCCAATCCCAGCCTCAATCGGAGTTGTGTTAGGAACACTTCTTGTAGATGATCTGTTCAACAAATATACAGCACATGAAACTTCTTCTGCCCAGAAATAGTTTGGCATACCTTTTGCTTGCAACATACTTCTCGCCATATCCAGTATGGTGCGGTTCTTTCTCTCGGCCACTCCGTTATGTTGTGGAGTGTGTGGAAATGTGGGGTTGTGCTCTACTCCAAGCTCTTCACAATGGTTTCTAAATTCATTAGAGGTATATTCACCTCCTTCATCGCTCCGTATTGACTTCAATAAGTAGCCACTTTGTATTTCAACAAAAACTTTAAATCTCTTAAAGCAATCAAGCACTTCAACCTTATTTTTCAACAAATAAACCCAAGTTTTTCTTGAAAAATCATCAATGAATGTCAAAAAATACCTGTTACCACCAATTGACTGGATATTCATAGGGTCACATACGTCAGTGTGGACGAGCTCCAAAGGCGATTTCGCACGTCATGACTCTTTGAAAAACGGCAACCTATGACTCTTCCCAATAATACAATCTTCACATAGTTGATCAGGATGATTGATCTGATGTAAACCTTTCACCATATTTTGTTTGGCAAGTGTTTCAAGGCTGTGAAATTTAGGTGCCCAAATCGAGATGCCACAGCCACGATTCGTCATTCACAATTGCATTCAAACAATTAACTTCTCCCTTACTAATATCTATTGGAAACATGCGGTTTTTTGATAAATAGGATATAAGAATCAAAGTACCTTGTTTCTTTGTCGAGTGTTTTTTATGATTTATGATTTTATGATTTTCGTCCAAAAAAAAAAAGAATCAAAGTATCTTGTTTATCAAAAATTGAAAACTGGTTTCTAGAGATATTCATCATAAATCCTTTCTCAGCTAATTGACCAATACTCAACAAACTACTTTTCATATCAGGTACATAAAACACGTTTGAAATGTACCTGTGATCTCCATTCTTGAGTGTGATAAGAATTTTTCCTTTTCCAACCACTGGAATGAATCTACCACCAAATTTAACTCTTGTACGGAATGACTCATTAAGTTCTGACCACACAAGTGGTTCGTACAACCAGTATCTAGATACCATGTATGATGATTTGAAGATTCATCCGATGAAGACATCATCAAAATAGCATGATCACTTTCTACTTGCTCTTGATTACTAACATTTTGTGCAAAATTAGCAACCTGGTTGTCACCCTTGAATCTACACTCATTTGCATAGTGGTCACGTTTATGACAGTTGTAGCACTCCACATTTGCTTTATCAAACCTTCCTCTGCCACATCCATATCCTCGCCCTCTTTGATAAGAGGAGTTCGAATAGGAATTGTTGTTTATATTGTTTTGCTCTGCGGCTCCATTATTCTGTCTACCATAGTGTCCACCACGACCTCTATTGGAGTAATTGCCGCCTCGTCCTCTTCCTCTACCACGCGAATTTCCTTATCTTTAAGAAGAATCACCAATTGAGACTTGCGCTTGTAAAGCTTGTTCAATTGGCTTATCCACTTTGTTTTCATTCATTCTTTGTTCATGTGCTCGTAAGGAACTAGATAATAACTTGGTTGTCATTGTTGACAAGTCATTGCTCTCTTCAATTGTAGTGACAACATGCTCAAACCTTGGAGTCAAAGATCTCATAATTTTCTCCACTTTACTTTGTTCGGACAGAGCTTCACCATTTGTTTTCATATTGTTTGTTAACGCAAGAACTCTGTTGACATAGGCATCTATTGTTTCACCAGGCTCCATTTGCAACAACTCGTACTGTCACCTCAAATTTTGAAGATGCACTCTCTTAATCTTCTCATTGCCTTTGTATGAAGTGGACAAGATAGTCCATGCTTCATTCGCGGTAGTTGCTCCTTCAATTTGTTCAAAAGTCTCATCATTCATCATTTGATGAATGAAGAACAAAGCCTTCTTGTCCTTTTTATTTAAATCACGATGTGCTGCTCTGTGTGTATCAGTTGCATTATCTGCCAATGCAGGCACTCCATTCTCCACGACCTCCATTAATTCATGGTAGTCAAATAGGACCTTCACTTGAACATTCCAGCGATTGTAATTTTTGCCATCGAAGATGGGAACTGACAATTGGGTGGTACCATTCATCTTAACAAGTTATGTGGCTCTGATACCACTTGAAGGAAAGAAGAATAGGAACTAGACAAGAGACTTGGTAAATAATATGTTTATTTTGATAATTCGAATCAAAACAACTACATCAAACTCTCAATTTAAAGACTCAAACAAGCTAAAAATTAGAACCATATCTGATCCACTTTATCATGATTAGAATCACAACTAACATACTACTTCCATGACAAATCATAACTGACACACTACTTCATGACTTCTTATAACTAGGACCACTACTCACAATTTAAACTAACAGAAAATCATAATTAATAATTTAACCAACACAAAGATGGATCGCATGTTTTTGCCATGAATATTGCAATTTGCTAGCACCTCAAATCTATCAGAAAAAGTGAGAATGACCACAAAGCTCCAGTTGATGAGGTTTAAATCAGAAACTGCATATGCTGACGGTATATCAGATTATGAAGATATCTGAATGAAGCATCTAAAGAGCAGGGGGGAGATGACTTTGATATTTTGAGATAGTGGAAAACACAGAATCCTAGGTTTCCTGTCCTTTAACATGCGGCATTTGATTTGTTCCCAGTTTTTTTAACTGCAGCTATTTCAGAGGTAGTGTTTGGCACAAGTATTCTGCTGTTTCATAACTATTGAAATCATCCAATGTGCGTGAGTTGTGATCATGTGGTTGAAGAGTATGAAACTAGTTTCCCATTGCACGCAAATATTGAGTTGAGGACTCTGCCTTCTAATATATATGAGGTAGTTCATATTACGTTGTCTTTGCATAAGATGTGAGCGTAATCATTCTGGTTGTGGACATTGATTGGGTACAGTATGCATAATCGGCATGTTTCATGGTTTTTGAATTTTGTAATAGACTCACTGATCAGTAACTAAATCTGAAATTCAGAAATCCCATGACAGAAAGCTCAAAGAAGGCTATAATTGAGGTTTTCATTGATTTTGAGTGCTGATAATTCAGACTAGTCACCTGCAAAAGATAAAAAAGACTACAAGAACAATTTAGGAAGGATGCTATATGTGTTGGCATTCCAAACAAATTAGTTTGTAATTAGACGCACAGCAGTTTTGAATCTAGATCATGCCCATTATGAAGAGCTGCAGTGTGTGGGATTACAAGAATATTCATTAAAAGCAAGTGGTATTGGAATCGGGATTGGAGTGAACCTACCCTTGGATGTTGACCTGCTAGTCTTAAGGTTCTTGAAGTCTCTTGATGCAGCTGAGTGCTTGGGCAACTTCCTTCATGGTGGGCCTTTTATCAGGGTCTTTCCTGAGGCATCGGAGAGTGAGCTCTACACATTGAATTGCCTGCCTCTTGTGTTCCCTTTCCAGTACGTCCTTCAATTTGTTCTCAAAGAACTTGTCCCACTCGTCCAAACAGTCAGAGGAGACCGGAAGCAATCGGCTAAAGGAAGCGCTGGTCGTTCCAAAAGATTCATCTTCTTGCAATTGCCACAGTCTTTTACCCGTCAAAAGCTCCAAGACTATCACACCAAAGCTGTAGACATCACATTTCTCCGTATACCTTCCCATCAGGCAAATTTCTGGCGCTACGTACCCAGCAATCCCACAAAATTCTTCTGTATCAACATGGTTTTCACCAGCGGGAATTGGGATTGCCAACTGAAAATCCATCAACTTTCCAGTGTAGTCTTCATGGAGGATTACGTTGGTTGTATTAATGTTGCGATGAAGAATTACTTTAGATGAACCGTAATGAAGATAAGAAACTGCATTAGCTATCCCAGTTACAATCTTAAGCTTGGTCTCCCATGAAAATTCCTGATCATTACCTTCAACTACCATGTAATTGGACAGCACACCTTTGCTTGCATATTCATAAACCAGAATAGGAAGTTCGGTCTCCAGACAGCAACCCAGAAGCTTGAACATGTTTCTATGATTGCTCATGAAGGAAGCTACTGATATTTCATTTATAATCCACTCCACCTTGGACGTGCTCTTGAACTTCTTGACTGAAACTTGGCGGCCTTCATGAACACCTTTATTCAAAGTGTGATATAGATCCTCCCTCAATATCCCATCTTCAGAATAATTGTTCGTTGCCCTTTTGAGCTCTTCCTCAGTGAAGCTCCTTATTGGGTTGCATTTGCCATCGAAACCAGTGATGATCTGCTCTAACATCTTGCCTCCATTAGTGAGGAAGAAGCTTTGTTTTGCTTTCTTGGAGTTGAATTTCATTGCCTTTGAACCTATTCTAACCTCTTTAACACCTTACGAGGAATGATTATCCAAAGCATCGGATTCCACACTTGGGACTTCTTATCTTTTTCATTAGATCTGGCACATAAGATTTGACTTTTTGTAAGAAGCCGCCCACGGATTTTTCCTTTAATTTGGAATTAAATTAGATAATGGAATGGAGGCGTAAATTGGTGATATAATTCAAGAAACTGAAAATATGCAATCTCAATAACAATTGTCAAAATAAAATTTTTTATTTAATATTGACTTGATTTTATGTTTTATTTCTAAATAAAATATATTAAAATAAATATCATTAATACGTGACAATTAATTTACTTTTTAGTTAATTTTAAAAAATGTGTAGTAAATTTTATTTTTCTTTCAAAAATAAAAATATTTCCTTAAATTGATAAAAAAGGTCTATTTAAATATTTTAAGAATTGCTAAATTTTAATTTAAATGCTGGGACTATTTAAATTGTATTATTTTGAAAACTTGTATGTATAATTGGCTTTTCTGGATCATCAATTAGGCTATTTTTTATTTTTGTGGTTATTAATAAAATATAATGAGATAGAATGTAATATTATTTTATTGTTTGATAAAAAAAATTATAATAGAACAGAATGAAATAAATATTATATCTCTAACTTATCATAAAAATAAATTATTTCTAATTTAAAAAATTTATAATAAAATATAAAATAATAAACAAATGTTTTACTTTATTATATTATTAGTTTCCAAACAATAATAACCTTGCATCAAACATCAAACCGAACGTTTCTTATTCTCTCAAACGAACAACACAATCGTTTAAGACTCGGTGTGAATGTCACCCTGTGAGCTAAAGCACTGACCCGCAGCTTGCCTCGAGAAAATGAAAGACGAAGCAAATGAAAAATACTGGCTTTCAAAACCCTTCTCTCAGTAGTGACCACCTTATCATTCTTGTACAACCTTTTGTATAAATCTGGTAACTTTTAGTACTTTTCTATATCAGTGTAATTTTTGTTGTTTCCGGCTGATTGTAGCTTGATTTTGGTAGGATTTTTTGGCCAATTTGTACTTATCTTCAATAGTTGATTGCTAGTGTTTGACCATGCTTGCCTCCAGACATCAATGTGAATGAATTGCCTCTCTCTTGCTTTAGTTTTTCATGTGGGTATCGTCAAAATACGATTCTGGGATATGGCCGTATGGGTTTTCCCTATAATGTTTGTTCATGCATATGATACTGATATTTGAGTGTATGTTTATTATAGGTAGGGCTTTTATTGTCGTAACACTTCTCTTTATCTTTCACTCTTTATGTCCCATTTAGTCAAGTGGATTATAGGGCTCATAAAGAAGCACGGACACGGACACGGACACGGACACGGACACGGACACGGACACGGACACGGACACGGACACGGGACACCGGACACGGAGACGGACACGGAGACGGACACGGGGACACAACAATTTCTAAAATTTGGTGGACACGGACATGGCATATATATATATATTATAAAATTTAGAATTAAGAAAAAAAATTCAGAATTCATAATATGATATATATTGATTGATGTGTTTCAAGACTTTCAATATCTTGATAATTCATACATATTTTGTACTTTATAAGCCCCTCTCAAAAAATATGGAACAAATATATGCACTCTTCGTGAGTGTTCGTATCAAACACGTGTCCGACACGGACACATGCGTGTCTGACACAGACACGTGTCCGACACGCGGACACAGCTCCATTTTGCCGTGTCCGTGCTTCTTAGATATATGTCCATGATTTAATTATCTTCCTCCACTTCAAAATACTTCATATGCAATACATATTACTATAATAAAAACACAAGTTTTTTTAGAATTAAAATTGTATTGAAAAGAAATAATAAAGAACATTCTCAGAGAGGTGTCAAGAATTCCATATCGAACAAGTGTAGGTGCATTCAGCCATTTATAATAGTATGCAAACCTCCCCTCTCAAGCTAGCTTTTGGGGGTGAGTTAGGCCTTTTAACATGGTATCAGAGCCTGTTTATCTCAATGGTTTGGGGCGATGTGTCCCTTTGCTCAATATGCCCAACAAATGTCTTACTCTGCTTTGGGCTGAGGGGGGTGTGTCAAGAATCTCACATCAGACAAATGTGAGTGCATTCAACCATTTATAATAGTGTGCAAACCTTCCCTCTCAAGCTAGATTTTGGGAGTAAATTAGGCCTTTCAACAAGAGGTTCTAATCTCTCCTTAGTCTTTTACAACAAAAGCCAACTTAAAACGACATCATACATTAGCACCTATTGGAATGACATCGTTACACCAACAATACACTCATTTACCAAAACATTGTCGTTTGAAACTAAGGTAAGGATCTTCCCTTTCTATGCATCGAATGTTCTAGTATTACCGAATTAGGTAAGGATCTTCCCTTTTTACGTATGGAATTTTCCATCTAACTAGAGGTAATGATTTGATCTTTGTTTATCATCCCTCTTTTCATCCTTCTCGCAACTTAGATTGCAATCTCACAGTCATGTATTCATATGATAACAACATCAAAGCCAAGTCTTCATCCTCAAATTGCACATCCAAATTCAACAGGTCGCCTTAGATTGTTATAGTTCTTTACAACTAAAATCAAGCGCATTTCTTACAAATTAAACATGAACAATTATAAATGCAAATTCGGGCAAACCAAGCAATTTAGTCAACAACCAACATTAGGAGAAATCAAATAATAAATCAGATAATGAATGAGTTTTCGGGTCTCCCTCTCTGTGTTGTTTGCGTCTCTGAATTGAGAGAAGTGTCATTTTATGGAACAAGAAGGGATAATCCTAGGTCACTTGGCCTCTAATCGTGGAATAGAAGTGGATAAGGCTAAAACTGAAGTGATAGCGAATCTACCTCCACCAACTTCAATTAAGGAGAGTTGTTAATTGAAGAACTGATAGGTGAAAATTGATAACGGAACTCCAAACAGGGAATTTATAAGCGTCTCCAGCTTGCGTTTCTCCCCCAGCTGCGTTGCGTCTGTTTTTCCAGCTGCCCCCTCCTTTTGGTGAATTTCAGCAGGGTAAATCGACAAGTGATGAGGAACTCGTGGAGATCTTATGGTTTCGAATGAGCTGGTTCAGCCGATTAGGTAATATTTTAGCTTCATCTTTGCTTCTTTTTCTGTTCTGTATTTCCTTTGCATCTCTTCCCTATACATATGTTTACATTCCGAGCGTAGCTTTAAGTTATACATTCAGTGAAGCTAGGATAGTTATGTCGCATGTTCTGATTGAGGTTTCGAAGTAAAATGAGCTCTTTGAGTTTATAGAGGATCTTAGATACGAGAACCTCTTTGGGCGAGTTCGTTCCACCAACCCGTCTGAGGTTCCTGTGCTTCCATAATCTATATACACAGAGTCCCAAGGATAGAAAATGGATCTGTCTATTTGGGTTTGGAGGGGTTATGTAGTTGGTCAATTTTTGAACAACCTCTGTGAAAATGTTCCCAGGATTTAACCACATGCACCTGTTAGCTATAGATTCCCATACATTGTTGCTATGGGGGCATGTGAAAAAGAGATGATCTTTTATTTCCACGTGATTTTGACACATTGGACATGTTCTATCCATTTGCAGATAATAAATTCTATCAGCAATGTTTAGCCTATTTGGGATTGTTAACCATAATATGAAAGATACCCTTGGGGTCAATGCTTTGCTCCAAACAATTATGTGTCATTCCACCTTGTGTTTCCTATATCTTAATAGATCACTTATAGCCTTGTTGATGAGATTAAGGATGGGTTGGGTCTGCCAGTAGAATATGTCCAGAGAGTTAGGTTGGGGAAGATATGATGGTTAGAGATGCCTCAAGTTTTGAGGCAAATTCCAGGTGTCCTCTGTAATCATTAAGCTGAGTTTAAGTTTGAGTGAAGCAATTTGGGAATTGCTTAGACTGCTAAAATGATGCATGACAGGTCCCAAGTTAGACTAGTTGTCAAACCAAACATATGTCAAGTTACCATTCCCAATTTTGTAAGAGATCCCTTCGCGAACTTTATCCCTCAATTTTAAAATTTGGTTGAGAAAATGAGAGCATGAGGCTGATTTCTTAATGATCCATAGGCTTCTTTCCTTAAGAAAATAAGAGCGTAGCTATTTCACCCAAAATGAGTTTTTATCCATGAGAATCCACCATAATCTTTTCAAGATTAGGGCTTGATTTATGATTTTGATAGGAGTTATACTTAGCTCTCCTTCATCCTTAGGAAAACAGATATCAGCCCATTTCACTTTAGCTGTACCTTTAACACCATTTTGGTGATTCCATAGGAAGTTCTTGAGGATTCTTTCAATGGTTTTGATGATACCTTGAGAAGAAAGATGTGAGAGCTCCAATAAATATGGAGAGAGTTTGACATTGATTTGATGAGCTGAACCTTCCCCACATAGGACAGAGACTTATTAACCCATGAACTGATTCTTGTCTATATTTTTCTCTAGGAGTGGAATGCATTCCACACATGAGAGTCTTTTAGTAGCAACTGATAATCCAAGATACAATAGAGGTGTCTATTTAAAAAGCATCCCAGTTGATTAAGAGATGAGAGGTCTCAAAGCAGTAGCTTATTTGGATAGGAGAAAATGGCTCTTTGTTGGGTTGAAGTGTAGCCCAGAGAAGCTTGTGAATTTGTTAAGACCTACCATATAACTTTGTATGGAGTCTATTGAGGCCCTGCAAAATAAAAGTAGATCATCTACAAAGCATAGGTTAGTCAAATCAATTTTTATGCATTTAGCATGGTATTTGAACTTTGGGTTTTTAAGTACTTCATACTTGATGAGAGAGTTAAGAGTCTCCATGTAAATGATGAAAAGGTAGGAGGAAAAGGGGTCCCTTTGCCTAAGTCTTCTTGCTGCCTTAAAGAGTGTAGTAGGAGTGCCATTGATCAGAATAGACAAGGAGGAGGTTGAGATACACTCTTTAATCCACTTTATAAAGCTAATTGGAAATCCATGAGCCATTAATAATGTCCATAGGAAATACCAGCTTATACTGTCAAAAGCTTTATGGAAATCAATTTTGATTGTGAAGTTTGGAGAGTAATTTGATTTGGAGTAGCCTTTTAGGAGCTCTTGTAAAATAAAATGTTAGCTCCTATATGTCTGCCCTATATAAAGATTCCTTGGTTGTCACTAATTAAACGGGTTGGTTTTTTCAGTCTTGAAGCAAGTATTTTAGATATGACCTTGTAAAGGAAATTAGTACATGCAATAGGTTTGAAATCTCCAAAATGTGTGGGGTTGGTGCATTTAGGAGTCAAACAGACATAGGTTCTGTTGATCTCTTTAAGGAGGATCCCTTTGGAGAAGAATTCTTTGACTACCTTGATAACAAATGGTCCTGTCTCACTCTAAGATTTTTGAAAGAAGAACCCATTTACGCCATCAAGGCTAGGAGCTTTGGAGCCATATATAGCAAAAATTGCAGCTTCTATTTCTATATTTTCTACTAGTTTTATGAGAAGATTCGAGTTAGCTGATGAGATTTGTTTGAGGGAGAGGGTTCTGAGTTTATCAAAATTAACATTGAAGTGTTAGGAGTTCCTAGAAGATATTTAAAGTACCTTATTGTCTCCTCTTGGATTTCTTATTGTGTCTGAAGACTTGCACCATCTTTGGAAGTTAAAGAGTGGATTTTGTTGCAGTTTTTCCTCGCAAGAATAGAGTTGAAAAGACAAGTTATCATTCTCTACATCCGCTTTTGTTTCTTCTCACCCTCTTCAAATTATCTTTTCTACTATGTGGATTGCACTGGTTATTTCAAGTAATTGTTTCTAAGTATTATATCATTTTTATAGATCATTGACTAAACAATTTGGCTTTACCTTTTAAAGCAAAAGTCTATGGTTAAAGAAATCTTTATTTGCTTCAAAATCCTTGTAAAAATCTATTTCCAACACCAAATTGTTACATTATATTCAAATAATGAGGGAGAATATTTGGGTCTTAAAGAATATTTAACTACCAATGGCATTTCTTACTTCAGCACTCCACCTCACATATTGAACTTAATGGATACTCAGACGGATGACATTGTCACATAGTCAAAATTGATCTTACCTTACTTTCATATGCATTTCTTCCTTTAACATTTTGGTCATGCATTTACAACTATTGTCTATTTAATTAATTGAATGTCTATTATTACTCTCAATCTTTCTTCCTTGTATGAAATAATTTTTGGTGAAGCTCCTAATTATTCCAAACTTAGGATTTTTAGGTGCCTATGCTACCCTTAGCTTTAACCATACCACCTCCTATAAACTTGATCCTCAATCTAAACTATGTATCTTCCATGATTATTCATTATCTAAGAGTGATTATCTATTTCTCAAACCATCCAATAACAGAATTTATATTTCTTATCATGTTCAATATGTCGAATAATTTTTCCTTATAAATCACTACATTCTCATTAGCTACACATTAAATCCATCAATTTTAATAATTAGGTTGCACCAATTGTCACTATCTCATTTTTCCATCCTTTACAATCACCTTCGTATACTCTATTTGAAGTATCTAAATAATTGTCATCATGAATTAATCATTTACTTGCCCCATCATAAACATTTCTCAACCACCCTAACACTCTAATACAACCATTTCCAACCCACTTAAACCTTTATATCAACCAAATACAAACCAAGCTCCCCTACCCTTTGACCAACATCACATGACTATATATGTTAAAAACAACATCTATAAGCCATTAAAAAAACTTAACCTTTATACTCATATTCATCCCATATAAACTATTGAACTTACAATTGTGACCTAAAAGACCGTAATTAAAGACAGACTATATCAGGTGATTATAATGCTTTAGTTTGTAATAGTATATGAGAGCTTGCACCACTTACTACAACCTCTAATGTTATTGGTTGCAAATGAATTTTTTATATCAATTGAAACTCTAATTATCCTATTGACATATTTAAAGCTCGCCTAGTTTCCAAAGGTTTTGATTGAAGAATTGGTTTCGACTATCATAATACATTCAATCCAATAGTTAAACCAACTATCATTAGACTTGTTCTAAGAATTGTTATCAGTAATGGTTGGACTCTTCAAAAGTTGGATGTCAATAACACATTCCTACAGGGATAAATTTTAAAAGATGTTTATATGACACAACCTTTGGGTTTCACACGCGCGCGAACGCACATACACACATTGCAAGCTTTGCAAGTCCATATATGGCCTCAAGCAAACGTTGTAAGCTTAGTACCAAGAGCTACATTAATGCCTTATTAATGGTGGATTCAAGAATTCTCATGATGACATCTACTTATTTGCTCTTAATACTATTACTTATATTTTTTATCTCTTTGTTTACGTTGATCATATTATCCTCACGAGTGATAGTTTAGCTCTAATTAGTCAGTTCATTACACAATTGTCTCTCAAGGATCATATACATCTCTCATATTTTCTCAACGTTAATTTATCCCTCTTTAATATGGTATTTTATTGTCCTAGTGATGTTACATTATGGATCTTCTCACTTAAGCTCATATGTTAAATACCAAACCTACTGATACTCCATTTCTTACTAATTCATCTCTTAGTTTATACTCTGGCACACCACTTTTTCATTCATTTAATTACTACAATCTTATTGGTAATCTAAAATATTTTTCACTTACCAAACATCTTTTATATGGTAAACAAATTATCTTAGTTTATGCACAAAGCAAAAAAAAGTGTTGGATATGATAAGAAATCAAGGTTAGATCATATTCCATACGTAGCAAAATAAAAACAAACATTTTCATTCAAGTTTTCAAAACTCAAGATTATTTTAAATTGTATATTATGATTAATACATAAAACATAATAAAGTATGAGTTATAAATTTGTACCTTATTATAAAGTTCAATCCTTTTCATGGGATTCCTTTGAATCGTCTCTAAACTAATTCATCACAACTACTGTAGTCGTATATGTATTCAACCTTTAATAGTATCTACATGAATGAGTAAAAAGAATTCTACATGTGGTCTAGGGAGGGGGAAGGGAAAAAAATGCTAGATTATTTAGAGCCTACACTTATTTAAAAAGGTTTGGAGCTTTTCATAATTTAATTAAATATAATTATAATTTTAATTAAAATTGAATTAGAATTAGAATTAATTCTAATTTAATATAATTGAACCCAAATAATATATAATATCTTACATTAGTCCTTATATATTAGATATCTCATATTTAACCTTTAAAGTTTCTTAAACTTTACAATCAAGTTCACCTTAATTAAATTAAATTTTCTCTTATCAACAGTTTTGTGTGTGCGACCTAATAGGTTCCTATATATGTTGGAACCTTAATTCATATTTAAAAATTGGCAAATCAAACTCTTTTAATTTTTCTTTAATCATCTAATTAAATAATTTATATCTATTAATTAATATTGATATTAAATAATACATCATGACTACCCAAATATTAAGAATGTCAAAATGATTTTTACTAACTTTTCTTGCATGATTTTCTATATATTTCAATTCTTTTATCATAAAATATTCTTATTAGATATAGAGTACGAAATTAATGTCTACTTTATTTAATTTGAGTCCAATAATATTGGAACTCCACTATTAGTAATTAATTTTATTAATAACATTTAAATTTTATTTTTAAAGTGTCATTCTATATTAGCTAAGAATTTTTTGAATCCATACTAGTAAAAAAAAAATAGAACATTCTTCCTGATCACTTCTTGGTGATGAATTATATATTGGTCACTTAAATACTTTCATACAATTTACAAAATATGTAAACTACAAATTGAGCTATTTTTGATTAGGATAAGTCATAAGTAGTAAAAAATATTAAAAGGACCCAACTCGGAGTTCCCTTTATAGAACCCGAGTAAAGCCCAGCTCCTACTGTAGCACTTTACTCTCGCAAGACACGTACCCAACATTCTAAGTGATATCCGAGTGCGAATCCTACAAAAGTGGCGTGCTAGTAGCAGTCAATTAGATAAACCTTCGTACAATTTTTTTATAACACACGTGTATGCGAAAATTTATAATCAAATTCGGGCCTATACTTTTATTTCATAAAACTCGAAATCACAATTATTATTACACTTTGATCAATCTGTTTTGCAAAACATTTCCAATTGGAAAGTTATACACAATAGCAATATTTAAATACACAAGATACAGTAATTGCAGAAGACTCAATTCGGTACAAAAATAAAGAAATACAATGCAAACGCGAACTGATTCCGACCTCTACCTCTTACTTGAATGTAGTGGCTATACTCTCGTTTGCACAACGGGGTAACTCTTTTGAGCTTAAAAAATATTGCAAATTTTGGGTGAGTTTTACGAACTCAGTGAGTGACCATCCTCGATGGCTCACTCATCACATAACACATACAATTCGCATAATTAACATCATTTCATTAATAATCAAATTGAGTCACATATAGTTCACATTCGCTTCAAACATATCTCACATTCAGAAAATCAGTTAAACTATTCAAAAAATACACATCAATTGCATATGTAATGGTTATGAGACTCACTTTCAATTTGTTATTGTTGTGACCGAGTGCCTATAACTATCCCGTATCCATTGTGGATACCGGGCTCATTTTACATAGTGAGCCTTTGGCTCTTATACACCTTTTGAGTTTTAAGCTCTTTTTCACATATGAGCTTTAAGTTCTTTTTTGGTGGCTACTTCATGCATTCATGAAATGAAATGCATCACATTCATATCTTTTCAATTAGTCACCTGATTTCAGGTTCACAATCACTTTCACATTCATCATCGGACCTTGGTCCGGCATTCAACAATTAAGTTCAGAATACTTTTTCTTTCTTATGCAAACGTTTAACAATCAAATCATGTATCACTTATTTCATCAAATTCAC
>JAOSBP010000008.1:10574496-10588942 GCA_027563825.1 Erythroxylum mucronatum | reverse complement strand
GTATACAAGGCGACTTGTTAGTACCGAAAGGGAACAAGGCGACTTGCATCTCTATACAAGGCGACTTATCCCTACACATCCAATGTGATCTTATCCGCCACATCATCCAAGATCTCCCTACGATCTCTATCCGTTGATGATGCAGTGTGATCTCGTCAAAGCCCACTAGCACATTAGCCTAATCCAATGCTTCGAACAATAAGTCCGTTAGTCGTGGTCCATTCATCCAAGACTAGGTCGAGTCAATCTCCACTAGGTCGAGTCAATCTCCACAAGGTCCGAGACTCTACCAAAATTCGTACCAAGTCCGATCTCACTCGCAAACATTTTCTTAGTATTTTCACCATAACCTATCTACAATAGGTCTATCAATGCACGTCCATGGATAAGTCCATCTTCCATGATCCAACTCACTCCTGGTGCAGTCTTGTCGCTTCATGACTAAGTACAAGTCACAAAACCAATTATCATAAAACCTCACACAATTCACATACGACCTGCCTCGCTGAAGTCAAATGCTTAAGTGCCTCGTCGCGCTTGTATGCTTTTGTGTATCCTCGCGAGGTTTTACATACCTTTGCGCCTTCTCGTGCACCCTCGGGTCTCGCATGACTTAGTTTACCAACTCTGTGCAGCCTTGCATCCGAATCTTACTTCCCGTCGAAGATTTCCACCCTACGCGTGCCCACGTGTATCGAATCTCACCTACTCTCGAGATCTTCGCCGATACTTCCCGCATCCCTCGCCTATTTCGCAAGTTTCTCTGGTTTTACTCGCCAGCTCTCAAGACTTTGCCTTGTTCCCTCATCAACATGCCTTCCTCGTGCCGACTTGCGTGCCAAGCTTTGGCCAAGTCTTGCCAATACTCGCACGATCCCGCAGTCTAAACTTAGGGGTCTAACACTTGGCTAGATATCAAGAGAGAGTAATCAAAACCTTAGGATATCAAAAATCAAGCGATATTGAATTAACAAGATAAAGGGAAGACAAAACAAGGATAGAATAATCCCTAATTTCCAATATTGATTAACTTAACTTTTATTGCTATCTTTACTAATTTAGTTATTAAGTTTTATTATTTTATTTTAATTTTAGTTAATTGTTTTAATTCAATTAATTCAATCCTTTATCACCTTAAACAAAGTGCATTCAAGTTATTAGGTGACTAATCCAATTCTCATGGGAATCATATTTTGTGTCTTACAATATACGATTCGTATACTTGCGGTATTGCATACTTTAGAATGAGCAAACAAGTTTTTGATGTTGTTGTTGGGGAATTGAATTAGCATCTTATTCGATTTGAATTCATTTGATTTAAGGAATTGATACTTTTCTATTGTATGATTGTAGACGCATGAATACAAGAATCACTCGGAGTATGAGAAAATTAGAAGATACATCAACATTTGATATTGCAAAGCAAGAAAGAGAGTTTCAAAAGGTGGAGCATTAACAAGTAATAAAAAGAACAATGGTGGAGGGAAGAAAGCAAGGAGAACAATAAAGGACATTATGGATTTCATGAGGTCATGGTTCAATATGAATAAATAAGGGATTACAAGATCACGATTAAAGACTAATGCATTTGAAATCAAGCCAGCACTGTTAACTATGCTACAAACCAATGTGCAATTTTATGG
This sequence comes from Erythroxylum mucronatum, assembly GCA_027563825.1. Lineage (NCBI taxonomy): Eukaryota > Viridiplantae > Streptophyta > Magnoliopsida > Malpighiales > Erythroxylaceae > Erythroxylum > Erythroxylum mucronatum. Next base: position 10,587,299 of record JAOSBP010000008.1, on the reverse strand, counting down.
GCTGGCTAATAAGGATCCCAATGCTCATTTGGCTAATTTCTTGGAGATTTGTGATACGTTCAGGTATAATGGGCTGTCAAATGATGCAATTAAGATGAGACTTTTTCCTTTTCGACCCAAGGATCAAGCCAAGGCATGGCTAAATTCACTTAACCCAATGAATGTTACAATATAGGGAGAGCTGGTGCAAGCCTTCTTAGCTAAGTACTTCCCCTTGATAAAGACTATAAAGCTCATAAAGCAAATTACAAATTTTCAGCAAAATGAAGGTGATTATTTATATGAAGCTTAAGAGAGATTTAAGGAATTGAAAAGGAGTTATTCACATCATAGCTTACCCAAGGAGTTCCTTCGTAAACGTTCTATAATAGAGTGCTAGTTGTACACTTATCCTAGTAGGTTTTAGTTCGCCCAATCCTATTTTCTCAAACACAGAATAAGGCATCATGTTAATTCCAACCCCTCGGTTGGATAAAGCCTTATCTATTTTTAAACTACCAATTTTTAAGGGTTAGTAAAACTCCCTAGATCTGTAAGCTTCTCTGGTAGTTTGCTTTTCAAAACTTCTGAGCTCCTTCGACTCAGCGTAACAGTTGATAACTCCTTTAACTTTTCCTTATTCAATAGTAGCTCCTTTAAAAGTTTCATATGTTATGGCATCTGCATAAGTGCTTTAACAAAAGATAAGTTATCTTGGAGTTTCTTAAACATTTAAAGGAACATACCAAACTATGCATCCATTCGATCTTTCTTCACTTTAGCATAATAAAGAATGACAAGTCAGTATTCCTTAACTTATCTAAGGTGGCCTTCACCTTTGGCTTTTAGTTGACTCTTTATAGTTTCCTTATTCTTCTAGAAGCTCTTTTCCATCTTTAGGGTTATTGCCATTATACATTCTTAAGGATTTGTTTCAGTTGTACTAGGCAAACTCCCCCGTGGTCTTTTAATATTAACTTGACGATTTGACCGATCTAAACCTCCAAGTTACATATAAAAGCCTTTGTTCATTAATATCTTGCATCAGAATCTTGAGCAATCTTTAAGAGTAGACTTTGTGTGGTGGTTGTTGCGGTATCCCAATAGAGGGTTGTTCCTTGTTTGCCCTTGATTTTCCCAAGAGAAATTGGGTTGATTCCTCCATCCCAAATTGTATGAGTTGCTATATGGATTGTTTTAGGATTTAGGAGCATTCTCCAAAAAATTCACATGCTCAGGCTGTACTGTTTAATAGTTTTAGCCCAAATGTTCTAGCCCGCACACCTCACACTACATAATTTGACCTTATTGATTCATCATCAATCTATCAAATTTTTTGCTCAACACTTCCATTTGGTTCACCAACTACACCACTACGTCTACTTCATAAATTCCCGCTTGCTTATTAATTCTTGCTCTAAAAGAGCACCACTAGTAGTTGTTCATTGACATATCATCAATAAGGTCGTGGGCCACTTCTAGTTCTTATTATTGAGAGTACCCCCAGCAGTTGCATCTATTGACTACCTTGTATTCTGATTTAGCCCATTATAAAAAGGTTTGGATCTGCATCTAAAGTGGTAGACCATGATGTGGCCATCTTTTTAACATCTCTTTAAACCTCTCCCATGTATCATATAATGATTTGGAATCAACCTGGGGGTAAGAGGAGATATTGGTCCTCAATTTTGCTGTCTTCATTGGAAGGAAGTACTTTAACAAGGATTTCTCTACCACTTGATCCTATGTAATCAGTGAAATCTTGGCATTGACTTTAACCATTGCTTTGCCTTTGCTCTGAAAGAAAATGGGAATAATAGCAGTCTTACCACCATTGATCTTAAAAGTTCCACAATTCTCCAAAAAAAATTAAGATATGTGTATACAGATCCTCATCTCATAATCCAGACAGACTGTTGTACCATCTGTATGATACTAGGCTTGATTCAAAATTATTGGCACTCAAAGTCAGTTTGACATTGCTGGACTTCGCTCTAATCAAGTCTTGTCTAGTGTAATCGAACATAGTCCTTGGTTGTTCTACCATGGTTCCTGATTCTTTAGTATCAATTTGACCTCCCAAGTCGTCTATTTGTAATCTAACTTAAACTCTCTCAATTGCATTCTGCAGAGATTCCTACGAGTTGTTTTTTTGATTTCTAGATCTTCAAGACTTAAGCACTTTTGATCACTTCAGTTTAAAAGCTGACTAAAGATTCAATTAATGTTTGTGAAAACAAAAAATTAACAAAATCAAACAAATAAAATAAAAACAAAAATAAGATAAAATAAAGTAAATATGGTTAGATTAATAAAAGCTAGGTTTTCCTAATATTACTAATCCCTGAAAACAATGTCAAAAACTTGATTGACAATTTCTATGTTTATAAGAAACTTATCAATGCTAAAATAACAACTGCAATGTTTACTAATAGCTAGGATAGGCAAGTATGGTTCGATTCTAGAAGGACTGTAAGTACTAGTAATTACCCTTTTCGTAATATCTAATCGTCAAATCGATCAGATTGTGGATTTAATGAAAAATTAAACTAAACAACTAAACTAAGATTTAAACAATAATGAACTCAAAACAAAGAAACAAATTTGAAAAGTAGATATTAAGAAAATAGTACCTAGGTGATGAATCCCATTTAAGAATCCTTAAACTTTATCATGCAATTATAATATTGATTGTTGGAACATGGAAATTCCTATCTTAAGTTAATATCTTTATCAAGACTACTAATAACTAATCCATAATTTTATATAACAAAAATCTTTCTAGTTAAACCACCTAAGATTGTATTATAGATTCGCAAATTTCACTATTAGGTTTAACCCTAATCTAGTGGATTTATGTCGACCTATCTTTAGGTTTACATGTAACTTCTTCCAATTATGATATATCTATTCATACAAAAGGATTTCTCAATCTCAATCATATAAATCAAATCATTAACTGATATTTTGGATATATTAGAATAATAATATAATGCATAATTGAATCGCAATATATCAATCAATAAAATTGCATTGAATAAAACATCAAATCATATTGTTATCGTAACTTAGGGTTCGTCACACCTAGGCACTAAACAAATTAGGTCCTATCCATAGAAAACAAAACCAAAGACAAATATGCAGAAAAATAACTAGAAACAAAAGAAATCATAATTCCAAATTCTTCTAATGGTTCTTCTTGCAATTTGGATTGAATGTTGTTATCTATCGAATCTTTTAACGTATTCTTCATGTTTTCCTCGTCCCTTTATCAAAATTGTTGGCTCTTTATGATTCTTATGACTCAAAATTACTTTAAACTTCACCTCCTCTCTTTTTCCTTTGTTCACACCCTTTTATTGTAAAAACTATATGGGATACAAACGATCAACATACATGGGTGTGTAGGTGATTGTGTATCTCCAAAAATATCTGAATTCATGATTTTACACAAGCGTAGAGACTTACATGGGCAACATATATGACCGCGTATATCAACATACACGATCGTGTAACCTTACATGACCAAAAACAATATTCTTCATATCTTCACACATTTACGGAGACCTACATAGTCCCTCTACATAGTCCTGTAAGTCCTTACTTTCCTTAAATCTTCATTCCATGCCATGATTTCATCTAAAATTTTCTCTAGGTAATTATCACCTATAAACTCACTTGAAGCAAATTAAAAATACTATAAAACTATGAAATATTTTATCACATGTTAAGGTTAAATTGGAACATGTATGCAATCCATCAAAGAGGGCAACGTAAGTATTAATGATATTAGAATCATAAAGAAGGTGTTGATTGTCAAAAGAATATAGAGATTATTGGGGCAAAAAGACACATAGTACTTTAGATGGTTACACATATACTTTATAAAAAGGCAAAAGCTTATGGGAAATTAATAAGGAAGAGGCTAACTATGGTTTTTCTTAATAACTATTAGACCTTAGGAACTTACTATCAACTCAAATTAATTTAAGATTGGAAATGGGGGAATTGCTTCTTTATATTACAATAACTGTTGCAAATTAGGTCTAATATGCTTCACTCAGATGGTTTAGTAACTATTTATATTTTTCCCACTCACTCAAGAGTAAAGGTTATTATTAATGACAATTAAAGGGTCAGAGAGCCAAATTACTTTAAAAAAACTAGTACCAGATGATAATCTTGATTTTGATAAAGAGGATAAATTTATATGACTTGCGTACCCATCTAGCTCTTTCACTAGTCTATCATAGAGAACTGTATTAATAGGAAGTGGTGCAAAACTTGCTTGACATTGTCTGATATGGAACAAGATCCATCAAACTAGGGTGGCAATCAAGGCTTACAATGTTGAACAAACTTACAACACTTGATAACTAGAAACACCTAAACCTTATAAATAGATGTTGCTTACGCAAGGAGGATTTCGAAAGATCTAAGAACCTCTTTTTCAAGTTCTATTTTTACTCAAACATTTGGAAACAGAACCTTATGACATATTGACTACTCAAAGCTCAACTATCGAGAATTTCTAGAGAGGTTAAATGGAATAAGGGTGTAATTTTCTACTAGTTTTTGGCTTATGCATCTATACCATATAGGAGACAAGAAACTATAGGTGTTTCTAGGGTAAGAGAGGAACGATGATAATGTTATAATAGATTTGATCTTTTGAGTAAGAGAATAGATGGCCTACGTAATGGAGACAACTAAGTTTATCAATGGCATCATCATGTCTTAGAGGGTCTAAATTATGTAACTGACACTATCGCTAGGAAATAAGTGATCATTGACTACTAATCACTACTAGGTAATACATGCACAATCCACAGGCATATACAAAAATTAATCATCCACAGGAAAAAGGGAATGGAGATCCTAACCATAAAGAGAACACATCACAGATGGAAACTCTATGAGAAGGCCCCTTATTATGAGAACCACACGAAATACAACATAAAACAAGCTTAAATGCAACGAAGCAGCATGCAATGGGATCTTAATAATGAACAAAGCACAGTGACTAACAGATGGAAAAGAGAGGAAGCAGCTCACGCAACCATACAAGCAAGAGGTAGAGTTGGAGGCCAAAAAATGTCCAAACTGCATGTAGATGTCTCAGTTACTCGATTAGATCAAAGTTGATCCCAGCTCATGAATCTCTTTAGATGCATATCAATCCAGGAGACTTAGTTGCTTATATGTGGTAGAGAACTTAGAAGATAAAGTTTAGAGCATATATTGTCTTATTTCTGTTATTGATATTGTCCAGGTCTCGAAGTACTAGACTAATGCATATACTCTACTCTCGAAGTACCAGACTAATGTATATACCTAAGAAGCACAGATATGGACACGGACACGGGACACGACACGGACACGAACATGAACACGGGGACACACCAACTTCTAAAATTTGGTGGACACGGACACGGCATATATATATATTATAACATTTAAAATTAAGAAAAAAATTCAGAATTCATAATATGATATATATTGATTGATGTATTTCAAGACTTCCAACATCTTAATAGTTCATATATATTTGATACTTTATAAATCCCTCTCAAAAAACTTGAAGCATATATTCTATAGAACATATATTCCATTAAGTAATGTCCGAGCGGTCTCTAGACATGTCCGAATTGTGTCTACTATATGTTAGTAGGTGTCCAACACAGACACGTGTTTGACATGCGAATACGGCTCCATTTTATCGTATCCGTATTTCATAGGTTCAAGTCTTATCATATCAATTGATGAAAGAAGTATTACGACACGTCAACTTTAATTAATAAAGTTGGTCTTCAATGGCGTCGCCTTCATGTTTATCATCAAATATGGCTGTAAAACGAGCTATCGAACAATCTGCCTCTTTTTATATATATATATAACATTATTTTATATAATATTGGAAAATTATATCAAATTGTATTGCAAAATATTGAATTGAATTGAATTTATAAATAAAAATTAAAAGATTAAATTGCATAAAATTAAATTATTTTGTATTAATTTAATAATCCAATTATTGAATTAAAATTTGAGATATTTTAATTACAATTAAAAGTAAAGATTATCAAATTTGATAGTGATTGGATATTTGTAACTTTGAAAGAGACATCTGAGTGGTTGAATACTTGAATCTTGCATATAATTATGGAATAGATGCTCTAAGATACAGAAGATTACAGAGTAGCGGAATAAATTTTCATAAAAAAAGAAAGGGGGAACAAATCATCCTGAGCCTAAATCAGCACAGGATGAAGGGAAGAGCCCTAGTGGACAGAGAACAATCATTGATGGTACAATAACATAGAGTAACGAAGATAAAGGGTAGCTATTTTCGTTTTGGTGTGTCAGCTCTTGAGACTATTCATCTATTCCTAACAAGGGAATTGATCCCGAGTCAAATATGCAACTGTGTCAAGAAACTATCTATGAGATATTTTTGAAACAATACTTCAGAAAACTTCCCTCGGAATAGAATAATTTCCCTGGTGATGACTGTACTAAATCACCAAACCTTACCTTTTCCTTTGCATGCAAATCCTATGAGAATCCGATGCTCTTAATGAGAAAATTCTCAAGTTAAAACACTTTGGTTTTCTATTTGTTAGGTTCCTTGATTTCTTAAATTTTATAATCAATAGTTAGGCTTTGAAAACGTTTCTTTAAACCCATCTGGGAACTTAAATAGTTTCTTTAACTAATCCAGGCAAAGACATGCCGTAACAAAAAGAGAGTGCGCTGTTGGTGTGCTTAAAGCCACCATCATGTTTATCTAATTGAGATGGCTATATGGACCACTTTACCTAATTCAAGGACTTCCTATTACGTCATGAATCTGACTTTTTCCTCTTCACCTTGCCTTTTGTAATTAAATGCAAAAGGTATCCAATAAGCTATCTATTTGAGATCATATATATTAGTAAAAAAATAGGAACTTTACTCTGGCCTGTTGGTGAAAATAACCCATTTTTGCATATATAACTATCAATAAATGATAATCAGTATGAGATAAGAAACTATTAAGATCAAAAGAGGGACTGACGTGACTGGAACCATCAACACTACACGTCTACTGAGAAGAAGAGGAAAACAAGTGTCCTACCAACAAGAAAGTAATGGAGATAGTGCAAATTGGCCTTGTCATGGAGCTTGTCCAGTGCTGGGAGTGGTGGGTGACCACTGTCCACGACTGACTAATCTTCATCGCGGAATGCCCTACCCCTTTTGTCCTTTATTTTTCCCCCCACTTGCTGCTTCACTTTTATTTTTGGAACCTGGATTTAGTATTTTCAATGTAGAAAATAACGTATTTAAATAAGTTAAATTTTGTATAAATATTGAACAACAATTATAATTATGGGATCAAAATATTTTTATATTATGAGAGAAGATGGCATTGAGAAAGAAAATTAAAAAAAAAAAACTGCGGAGATTGACCCATCATTCATGGCTGCCGACTCACTCGTGGTCGTGGTCCCAAACAAACTTAGCTTGGTGCAGATTTTTGCTTCTTTATGCATCAACGTTCTTTACACGTTCAAAATGTAATCAAGGAGATACTAACTGGACAAATCTTTGTTTTGGACGAAATTCCTCCAGACTTTCACTTAAGGTGTTGAAGAGGACAGAAAATGAAAGATGGAGACTTGTTTACAGAAATAGAATATGCCATATTACCATATGATTAAGATGACAAGGTCTGATCAGATTTCCATGATATCTGCTCTCTGCAACCCAAGTGGGTGCGGGACCATCGAATTCGGTTTTGTATTGTTGTCTGTAACTGAAAGCCAAGCCAACTACACTAACATTAACTCTTCATTTATGTATTGCTGTTAATGAAGATGTGAGATCTCTGAGGACTATAAAAAGCTGCAGATCTCAATTACTTGGGGATCTCAGAAGAGGGTGTCTGAATCCAGTCCACTCTATACAATACCAATATCCAGGAGATGATATAAAGCATAAATGATTTCATTAACATGGTTTACGTTATTTTAGGTCCTTAACATGTGTACATGTCAATAATTTCATCTACGTATATTCTTTTAGGACATTAATGTACATCATATCATATTCGACTCTAAACATAGATTTTGAACTTCAAAAACGTTCAAAAGAGACAAGAGTAAAGAGTTGTAAGAGGCCTTACTAGAATTGATCTCAAAATTAATATGGCCTTTTCTATAAAGTCTTCTCAAAATTAATAGTTCGTTCTGCATTAAATATTTTATGCAGATCAGGACATAGCATGTAGAAAGCAAATGCTTTGCACATGTTGGTCTTAAAAGCCCTCCCATTACATCTGTTAGTAATTTTTCTCGTAAAGTTAGACAACAATTAATTATAATTTTACAATTTTAATATGGTTGGGTCGGCTGGACCGGCCTTGACCGGCCCAACCTCAGGCCCGGATGTTGACGGCTCAACGACCACAGCCCATTCGGTCCACTGGATGTCAGACTCCCATGCAAACACAATAATCTACGTAGACCTAGCATCCACGGCATATATAAGGTATAATCTTGCCATAATTCAGGTACGGCAATATAATCTCATTGTTCTCTGATTACAGCGGCAGAAACCCTATAAAAATACTAACTTGAGCGTCGGAGGGGCCTCCTGGGAAACAAGCCCCGGCGTGCCTTCATCTGTTTTGCAGGAGTTACATCGTCAGAATCGCGCAAGACATGGATCAAAACGATGACAATCCGACTCAGCAGAATCCGGCTGAACCATTAGTAATAGTAGTTTCAACTGGGAACACACATTGTATTGTATTGTTTGTAATTTGGAACCTGGGAAAATTAATGCTCCTTTATTCAAAGCTACATTCACGATCACAATATATACCATTTAAAAAGAAAGGAATAGTCATAGAGCTACAGGTAAGAAGGAGGAGAGATACAAGATTGCAGATCAGATAGTCAACGTCATCAGAGCTTATCTCTATGCAAAAAATGTGCAACAATCACTTTCTTTAAACATACAATGAGCATGGCGCATATATTCTCACCTTAGCTATTGTAATTACATACGTGTCATATATTTCATTAGTCTATTTCTTATCATTGTAATTATTAGTAAACTCTCAACATAAGAGTAGGCGGTAGGCCAAGACCTTTTGTATATTTTTGTATAGTTTTATCTATAGATAATACGCCTTTTAAATTTCAAAAAAAAAGTTGAATGGTTATAATTGTTATTTAGCTTTATTTTTCTAGAAATATTAGTGGTTTATTATTGTTATCTTCTATGTTTGTTTTCTATTCCTAAAAACTTAAAAGATATATACTGGTATTGTTAAACAAGAGGGAGTATGAGAACAAGGGTGCTCTTATTATAATATTATATCTTAATAAGTTGTTTGATGCACAAAGTGTGGTGGGAAGGTATGAGACTTCTATGACTTTATTTTAATGCAAAATGGTAGAAGGATCTTTAGTAAAATTATACGTATTAATGCAAAATGGTAGAACGATCTTCAGTAAAAGTTTTGTCATAAACTATGAGTTAAGAATTGATTTGTTGCTTCATTCTCTTCCTTTAACATTTTAATAGTTTATTATCAATTATTACATAAGATAAAAGAATATGTCATCATCTAAACTATTGAATATGCTTAGACTATAAAAGGTTGCTTAAGAAGGAACACATTTACGTTCTTGTTATGAAATTTTTAGGAGTAAGAAAAATTGTTCTAAGAAAAATAAGAATATGAAACAAACGGTTTTTGTTAAGGTAGCAAAGCTAATTGGTGGCCCTCAAGAAGAACAATGACAATAGCACTTATTTTTATTGCGGAGCTAATGGACACTAAAACTTTAAGAAAGCTACATCTTTATGTATATTTATAATTAAGACCAATCTTTCTCCTTTTATATTTTAACCTTAGGTATTAGATTTTGGTTGTATTTTTCACATTTGTAATATCATGTAGGTAGACTTACAAGTTAGCAATTGAGCAAGGGTTGTTACATTAGTTATAGAAACTTGTATTTTAGCATTGCCTTTTGACCGTATACTAGAACTAAATAATTGTCATTATGTTTTAATCACTATAAGAAACATTATTTCCATTTATTATAAAGATTTTAATGGATTATTCTTATAATTAAGAGTAAAATAATGTTTATTATATCTCTGGATTACTTAGAAATAGTTTGTATAAATTAGATATCTAAAATGACAATCTTTAACTTAAATAACAAGAAAAGAAAAATTAAGTGACCAAAATCAATCTTATTTATATAATTGTAGGTTAGGAAATATTAATGGAACTATAATCATGAAGTTATATAAAGAAGGGTATGAGGATCCTTTCGATTATTAATCATGTAAAACTTGTGAATCCTTTATAATGTGTAAGATGATCAAACCACCCTTTAGAAGAATGAGATTATGTGTCAACAAGTTACTAGAACTAATATATTCACATCTATGTGCTTATATATTTACTCACACTAGAGGTGGGTACTCAAATTTTATTGCATTCGTAGTTGATCAATTTAGATATGATTATGTTTATTTAATGAAACCAAAGTTTGAATTATTTAAAAGGTTTAAAGAATTTAGACTTAAGATTGAGAAACAAACTAGTAAAATTATTAAGACACTTAGGTCCAATCAAGGTAGTGAGTATTTAGACATAAGTTTCTTTGTTACTTAAAAGATAATGAGATTCTCTCACAATAGACTCCATCTAAAACTTTGCAATTCAATTGAGTATCTAAGAGGAGGAATCATGTTCTATTAGATATAGTACATTCCATGATGATTCATTCTTAACTTCTTATCTGCTTTTGAGAATATGTCATTGAAACAGTCATGTACCTTCTAAATAGAGTTATATTCAAATTGTTTAAGAAGACACTATATGAAATATAGACTGGTAGTAGATTAAAGTTGAATATTTAAAGATTTGCGGATGTGATGTTTATATAGAGTGTGTAAATTTGATAAAATTTAAGGTAAATCAGATAAGTGCCAATTTAAGGAGTATCTGAATGAGAGTATCAAATATCAATTTTACCATCTCTTTAAGCAAAAGGTGTTTATCTCAAGACACGATACATTCTAGAAAGAGAATTTATTTATAAAAATGTAGTAGGACTAAGATAAAGTTTAAATAAGTTCAAAAACCACAAATCTATATCTAGATGAAACAAGAACTTCAAGTTGATATATATAATGTACAACCAAATGTCTACGATATATATAGTCTGTGACGCACTAGCAAAATACATAGTTCCCTATTTAATTTCATCTTGAAAAGGAAAAGATGATATATTACTCATAGACAATGATCCTACTACTTTTAAAGAATAAATGTCTAGCATTGAATTTTTAAAATGGCATGTATCCATAAGATTTGAAATATACACTAAACAAGTATGAACTTTAGAGGATGCATCTAATGGAATTTTACATATAGGAAGTAAGTAGACTTTTAAGAGAAAAACCGATATGGATGATAATGTACACATGTACAAAGCAAAGTTAATGGTCAAAGGTTACAAAAAAAATAATAAGTTGATTTTGATGAAATATTTTTGCCAATAGCAATGCTTAAGTTCATAAGAATTCTATTGACTATGGTTGTCTACTATGATTATGAAATTTGACAAATAGATGTCAAGACAATATTTTCTAATCAACTATACAAATTGCAAAAGTCTATGTATGGGCTTAAGCGACATCACGAATTTGGAACATATATTTTAATAAGATAATTAAAGAGTTTGATTTTATAAAGAATATGGATGAATCTTATGTCTATAATAAGATTTATAGGGGTACAATCATCATTTAAGTGATATAAATAGATGATGTATTACTAATTGGAAATGACATATTGATGCTTCCATCTATAAAGATTTAGTTGTCCAAGAAATTTTGTTTGAAAGGTATAAGAGAGTACCTTTTATTCCAAACATAAAGATCTATAAAGATAAATTAAAAAGATTGCTTGGTTTATCCTAGTCCACATGTATAAATAAAGTGCTAAAGAAATTTTGTATAAAGAATTCCACAAGGGGATTTTTGCTCATATTGTACAAGATTTCTCTCTCAATGAGTTTGTATCCAAATTCCTATACAGAGAGAAATAAAATGGATCAATCATGTATATGGTTTTATGTATAAAACTAAATGTATTTTAAGCTTTGGGCATAATAAATAGATTTCAATTCAATCCTGGAGATAGTCACTCGATGGATATAAAAAATATCTTATAGTACCTTAGAAGAAATAATGATGCTTTCTTAGTTGTGGAGGAATTAAACTAAGAGTTTAAGGGTATTCATTTATGAGTTTTCAATCTAATTATAGTGATAATATATCACAGTCAAGGTACATCTTTGCTCTAAATGATCGAGCAGTAAGTTAAAAAAAATAATTCCAAACAACCAACCATTACTAGTTCTATGGTTGAGGTATAGTATATTTCAGTGTATGAGGTGAAAAATGAATTTATTTAGATCAAGTAGTTTATCATTAAACTTGGTGTATCTGCTAGTATTGTTGTGATGATAGTATTGTATTATAACAACAATGATACTTTTGTACAGATAATAGAATCAAGGTCTCATCAATGGTGTTAGCCCCAAATTTTTTTTTATTATGATTAAGCATGATTAGATTTAGTAAGTTGAATTAGAACTAATTAAAGTGTAATTAATCAAGGATTTTAGCATTAATTAAGTTGGCATGACTTGGATAAGATAGCATTAGTTAGTAAATAACATGAATATGGTAGGTAGCATGAATTAATGGCATTAATTGAGTTAGATGACATTTAATGTGGTAGT
>JAOSBP010000008.1:10540273-10566096 GCA_027563825.1 Erythroxylum mucronatum | reverse complement strand
TTATCTGGCCTTTTGACGATTGCTGCGAGGCACTTATCTTTCACCATGATAGCCCTCATTCTCATCTTCCAAATCGAAAAATTCCCACCGTTGAATTTATCCACCTTATATTCTCCTTTTACTTCTGACATTCTGCCGAAAAAGCTCCTCCTATTATTTCACGTAAGTCAAAACCTTGTGGGCCCCACACATGAATAGTAACCTTGTGGGCCCCACACAAAACGAGCCTCACAATTTGGGAATACCGGAGACAGTGGGTCCCACTTGGTACGAAAACCGAAAGGTAGTCCCACAAGCAAACTGTGCACACCCGAGGGTAACCGCAAAATCTAATTTACTTTCTGATGTGGGGAATCCACACTAAGTGGCAACCACAGAGCATACGATAAATAGATTTAAACTTAACCCAAGCGTGTCTTTGATACCACTTGTTGAAAAATGTAGGCAATAAGGAAGAAATTAAAGGACACAAAAGATTTACGTGAAAAACCCCAATAGGGTAAAAACCACAGAGAGAGAAGAAAATTTCACTATAACAAAATAGAAATTACAAATTTAACCTTCTAATTTGTTTAGAAGGGATATTTGTTTTTGGTGTATTAAACGGGGAGGAGAGGGCTTTCTTTTATAAGCCCCTCTCCTCCTCTCATATCCTCATCCCACCGATGTGGGATGAGTGTCACATAACATAAGACACTTGTATTTTCAAACGTCTCCTACAATCCTTGCAACCACAGCGAGGGGGAAGCAGTCACAACTCAAAACGCTACTCGCCGCTGCTTGCCGGTGTCTTTCCTGTCGTTTGGAGATGTGTCCAGCGATTCCTCGGCGCTACTCCATGCCAGCAGGGGCGAAGGGACAGTGTGGGCACTATGGGCAGCTGCCCACACTGCCCCAAATTTTTTTTTAAAATTTTCATGTAAATTTTTTTTTGCCCCCACAAAATTTTTTTTTTAAAGATTTGCCCCCACTGAAATTTTTGTTTGCCACTTTGCCCCCACTGGAATTCAATCCTGGCTTCGCCCCTGCATGCCAGGTACTGCTGCCCAACGTTTTATGGTGTTGATAGTCAAGTTCTCGGTGTTTTCCAATTCTTTATAAATAAAATATTTATATTGAAATCAAATGCTCTTTAGCAGTTGGAATTAAATGTTTGCTCAAGATTTATCCCTTCTTATTCAGGAATTGCACTGTTTATGTGTCTGTTGTCTCTGAAGCTAAAACTAAATATAGCAAGTCTGGAAATCACTCAAATGTATGCACACTCTTTTATGTTTACCTTTCGGCAGTACAGCGTTATTAGTGTCAAAAGTATTTAAGGTGTTCTCGTTTCTACCTTTTGAGAAATAAGGCCCATCAGCAGTGCAACAACGGAAGCTTGCTCCTTTTATTTTTCCGGCGTCTTTCGATTCAACCGAGTTTTGATCCAATTACTTTCTTCGCAAATGATGGCAAAGCAAATGCTGCAGAATGGATCTAGAAGAACAAAATGACAGAAAAAATGAGCGCAAGTCCACAAATCGATTAGATCTTGTGGGTTGATAATCACCTCCGAATTGTAAAATTTGAGCGTTCCCTTCACTCTAGGATGAATACCGTCGGCATCTATCTTAAGCACCGGATGCTTGAAGTTGACTGCTGGCCCCTCAGTGGAGCAAAGCATAAAACCAATAACGCCACTGACAAGCTCATTAACAAGAACAAAAAGGCCTCAATGAGTACCTTCCCAGTTCCCAAACAGGCTGCAGCACTATCAATCATAGCATACTCCAAAACATAAAGAAGTGTACCTTGGATATGTGGGAACAGTCGTCCACGCATAGTTAACAGAGCCTTTAAATATTTGGCGACAGTTATTTACTATGTCTTCTATGATATGCATATGCAGCCATATGCTCTCCGCCTGAGTACTAACAACACCACCTGGGCGGAGCGCCTTGGCAACCAGCTCAAAAAAAGGCTTCTCAAAGAGTTCTTGTGCAGGCCCTGGATAAACTTAAGCAGAAGGTAATGAAATTTACCAGACAGAAGCTGATGGATATCAAAAGGATGAAAGAGGCATACCAATTGGATCAGAAGAATCAACTATGATGGCATCATAAGTTCCACCAGGAACAGCTCTGAGGAAAGCAACTCCTTCATGGTTCATCCAAAAATTTCAGAATTACATATATTAAACAACAATAACATAAAATAACAAAATAGAGGGAAAAAAAACATTAAGACCAATACCATCACCAACATGCAATCTAACACGAGGATCCTGGAATCCAACTGCTACATCAGGGAAAAACTGTTTGGCAACCTGCAGGAGCAATAGATATAATAAAGAAGAGAAAACTTCGAGCTTAAAAGAGAGAAGCTGGTCTGCTCTTTGTTTGTTTAAAAAATGTTCAATCTCTGAGAGGCAAATTTACTCAAATGGTGGGTTGCATAAGAATTTATTGAAACAAAGACCCTTGTGGGTAGTGATACATGAGAACAATCTAATAAGCTCAAACTTGAAGTAGAAACTTCTTTGGGGCAGGAAGTCGCTATGTCAAACTCACTTCAATCACTAGTCTATCTATCTCACAAATATCAATCTGCTCAACAGACCAATGGCGAGATACTTCCCTCAGTACACCTCCATCGCCACCCCCAATAACCAGCACCTGAAGGAAAATAATATCCAACTCAACACCAAGATTAAATTTTAATTTCTAACAATTAAGTTCTAAATTAGATATGAATGACAAGTTTGCTTCGGAATATGGTCCACTAATGAAGAAAAAGTTGCTTGCTCTGTCAATACCACAATGCTTAATGGTGGAGTACCCAATAACCTTTGCTGACTAAAGTCGAGTTGACTAAATGTATTCTAAATCAACGTCACTATAAGATCAAACACATTCACCTTTTATGGACTTTCCAGTCTCAGAGCAAGAGGCATGCACATCCCTGAATGAATCGGTGGTATGGAACTGTCCAAAAACTTACAGAACTATATAAATGTGTTCTATTTTGAGAATTTAAAAATAAAAACCTTCTTTGGGTTTTCAATGGAGCACAGAGGAAGATTGGTGATCATCTCTTGGTATGCACACTCATCTCTTTCAGTGAGTTGAATCACCCCATCCAAGACGAGAACTTTGCCGTAAGTTGCAGACTGCAGGTTACCATACAAATAACTATTAGCCTGAAACCAGCAAATAAGAAATAGCGGAGGAAGAAAGTCAACCTGAAAATGGACCGAGCACTAAATGAGAGTTTAAAGTTTATGATTATTGCCTGGAATACAACAACATCTTGGTAATCTGACTTTTTATGAAACAAGATCTTCTTCACCTTCAAGGAATGTGCTTCCCCTGAAAAATTAAGAGAACAATCAACTCTGCAACAACAAAACAATCCACAAAAGTTCCAAGTTTCGTTTTTTTGGAACCATAAGACTAGTGACAGGCAAGGGGTGTGTGTACGAGAATAACCAAAAACACAAACCTGGCCACATGGGGTTGATTTCAGAGAACCAACCGGCGTTGACGGCCGACATGCCAGGAATACCGTCGGCATCAGAGTTCTGAATATTGCTGACAGAAGCAGAAGTGGGGTCCGCATGAGCCATGGATTCGACTAAAAGACCAAGAAGTAAAGGGGGACTCTACAACAGGGCTGAACTTAAGCCTAAGGGGCTGAGGCTGAGAGGCAGGTGGTGTTCTTATAGCGGAAGATGACGTCATGCAGTGAGTATTTGAGTACGTGGTGACAGGCGGCGTGTCTTGTCTTACGAATTTGGCATTGAGAAGAGGAAGAGTGCGTCAGTGGACCTCACTCGATCAAGAAACTAAATCTACTTTTGCTCTGTCCTATTCTTCTTCTTTGTCGTGGCATTAAATTATGTAATTATCTTAAAATATATCCCGATCATAATAAGAGTCGTTTTAAAAGAATGCACATTTATTAAGAAAATTAATGAAATATTCGATATACTTTTATTAATTACATGTTGACGTCCCTTGAAAATATAATCTGTGTAATCTGTGTAATTAAGATGTGAGATAAATTAAAGGATAATTTTAGAAGTAAAATTATAAATATATATAAAAAGTCGCAAATGACACTTATTTTGAATAATTAAAATTCTTCTAAAAAGACACTTATTATGAACCAGAGGGATTATTTAATAATTTGATTAAGATGAGAAGTATACTTGAAAGCATATTGAATGATATTTTTTCATATTTAATATTTAATAATAGTATCATAAATAAAAGGAAACGAATAAATTTGAATTCCAAGTCTATCCTCCCTTCCCGCGGTTTCAGAAGCACCCGTCCTTTCCCCGCGAAACCCTCTCCTCCACCATAACCACCTCAACCACCCTTTCCCTCTCTCTCCTCCTCCTCCTCCTCCTCCGCCATGGAAGAACATGAATAACTTAGTGAGCTCGAAGCTCCGCGCCCTCGAGCGCCTCCGGCAACAGCTCTCGGCCTCCATCAACAACAACAACAACCCCACCGATCCCCACCCTCTCCACATCCTTTGGCGCTACCAGATCCTCGACCCCGACAGCGACATTGTAGCATATTGGAACCACGTCTTCCTTATTACCTCCATTATCTCTCTCTTCATCGACCCTTTGTACTTCTACCTCCCTTACGTCCTCCCCTCCGACCAACTCTGCTCCTCCGTCGACTACCGTCTCTCTGTCCTCATTACCACCTTCAGGAGCATCATGGATCTTTTCTTTTTCCTGCATGTTCTCATGAAATTTCGCACGGCCTTTGTTGCCCCCAGTTCCAGGGTCTTTGGACGTGGAGAGCTTGTTATGGACGCTAGAGAGATTGCTCTCAGATATCTCAAGTCTGATTTTGCCATTGATCTCGCTGCTGCTCTTCCTCTTCCTCAAGTACTCTCATGCTACTGCTACTTCTATTAATACGACTCATCCGTTTTTTCTAATGGTACGAATAAGTGATCTTTATGAAGTTTTTTTGTTGTTGTTGGTATTGCAGATTGTTATTTGGTTAGTGATTCCTGCAACAAAGCATCGTAGACGGGATCCTGGGAACAGCACTTTGGCTCTAATTGTTCTTATTCAATATATTCCCAGAATGTTTCTTATCTTTCCTTTGCATCAGCAGATTATTAAAACTACTGGCTTTATTGCTAGGACTGCTTGGGCTGGGGCTGCTTACAATCTCCTTCTTTATATGCTTGCAAGTCATGTAAGTCATTTCCTCTGCATTCATTGTTGCTTAAAACTCAGTCTCTAAGTTATCATGTTGGTTAATTCCTTATCTAGACTTTAGGAGCTTCTTGGTATCTCTTGTCCATGGGACGGCAATTCTACTGCTTTGAAACGGCTTGTACAAGAGAGACTAGTTCAAGAACAGTAGGGTGCATTAAGAGTTATCTGGATTGTGAAAGCCTGGGGTTACAGGACCGCCAGTTTTGGCGGAACGTCACTCGCGTTGGGGTAAACTGTGATGCAAGAAATCCCAAACTCGACTTCCCATATGGAATGTTTGCTGATGCATTTATCAGTGGCGCTGCTTCATCTCCTTTCATAGAGAAGTACTTGTACTGTCTATGGTGGGGTTTAAGAAGTTTAAGGTATGAAGCCTTTAGGATATATATCTCAATCACATTTCTTTCCTACCTGTATATCGAAATTGGCACTTTTATTGAAAGCCACTTACATCGGTTCAGTTCTGAATTTGACCGTCAGAGTTAACAGTACCTTTCATGTTCTTTTCTTCACATAATATTGAGAATCCCAAGAGCAATCAGGTTGAAATTTAATCGGTTCAGTGATATCTGACTAATTGTCGAAACAACTGAACATGTATTTTAGAAACAACCTCCGGTAATACGTTAGCCGTAGCTAACCCGTGATGTACTTCTGAAGTCTGGAGTTAATTGTTCATAATGCTAAAACATTCACATAATTTCTGCAGCTCTTATGGACAGACTTTGGAGACGACCACTTTCCTGGGCGAGAATGTGTTCTGCATTGTCATTTGCATCATTGGTTTAGTCCTGTCTGCTCAGTTACTTGGCAACATGCAGGTCTAGTATGCCACAAACCTCCACCTACCACTTTTTCTTATTATTAAGACCCTGGGAACAAGAGAATGATGCTCGAGTTACCCATCCTAATCATCTATCATATTTACAGCACATTGTTATCTGGTCCAAAAGCTTCTGCTTTGGCTTCTCGTGTGCATCCTACTAGAAAAGTAGTTCTTGATTTGAAGAATTTCGAACTCTTCTATTATTTCTTGCAGGCCAATTTACAATCTCTGACTGTAAGAGTGGAAGAATGGAGGGTTAAAAGGAGAGATGCAGAGGAATGGATGAGGCATCGCCAGCTACCCGAGGAGTTGCAAGAAAGGGTTCGCCAATTTTCGCAATACAAGTGGCTTGCCACCAGAGGAGTTCATGAAGAATCCATAGTGCATTCCTTGCCTACGGATCTTCGACGAGAAATTCAAAGACATCTATGTCTGTCCCTAGTTCGCCGTGTAAGTTGCTTGTAACTCAGAGACATGTCGCTTCTCAGATTTTAGCTAGTTTACACTGAAATTACCATTATCGTTACTTTTTCTTACAATACTATCCTTGAATCTGCATTCTCATTCCATGACTGCACAGGTTCCCTTCTTTGCACAAATGAGCGACCAGTTACTTGATGCCATATGTGAACGCCTTGTTTCGTGTTTGAGTACTGAGGGTACTTACATATATCGTGAGGGCGATCCAGTGGACGAGATGTTGTTCATTATCAGAGGACAATTGGAAAGCTCAACAACTAATGGAGGAAGGGCCGGATTCTTCAATTCTATCACCCTCAGACCAGGTGACTTCTGCGGTGAAGAGCTACTAACATGGTCATTAATGCCCAATTCCACTATAAACAGGCCTTCCTCGACACGAACTGTTCGAGCACTTACCGAGGTTGAAGCTTTTGCGCTCCAAGCTGAAGACCTTATATTTGTAGCAAACCAGTTCAAGCACCAGAGCAAGAAGCTGCAGGATGCTTTTAAGTACTATTCTCAACAATGGAGGACATGGGCTACTTGCTTGATACAATCTGTTTGGAGAAGATATCAAAAAAGAAAGATTACAAGGGAATTGGCTGCAAGAGAGAGTGTTAGCTACATCCAAATTCCAGATGACATATATTACTACGGAGAAGAGAGCTACGAGGATGCTGAAGGTGGTGACAGGCTACCCACAGACAATGTTCACAATGTCCAGCATCTGGGTGCCACAGTCCTGGCTTCAAGATTCGCTGCAAATACTAAAAAAGGAAATCATATGAAATCTCCTGCTGCTTGTTCTTCCAGCTTACAGATGCCTCAGTTATTTAAACCCGATGAGCCTGACTTTTTTTCACCTTAAGACGATGTTTACTTAGTTTAGAACCTAATCCGGAAACGAAAGAAAAAGAAAAAAAAAGAAGAAGAAGAAGAAGAAGAAGGCATTAAGGAGGGTATAGATAGAAACTTTGCATGTAAATTTACATTGTTAGGATAGCATTTATGTTTACTTTCTCGAGACTCTATCGTGTATACAACTAGAATCATCAATTTGATAAACAAATTTATTCTGATACAGCACTCAACTATTTTACATCAAATACAGGGACTCAATCCTTTCCATATCCAATTTCCGGAAACAGATCCTCTGACTGTTTCCACTCTGCCAAGTAAGTTAAAACTATCAATTTTTTCCACCATCTTATAGTTAGCGAGAAGTTATCACTTCTTTCCCTAACTACACCAAATTAGCCACTTTAGGTCATTAACTCCATTTAAAAATATATGATATATGTTTAGAAGATGTCAATTCATTATCATATCATCTACTCCACTTTTTCATTACTTAAAAAGTGCTCTCAATTTGTAAATGATTGCTCTTATGTCACCGTACTATTGCACCTTAAAGACATGCTTTTATGAGCCTTTGGTTTAGCCATCTTGAGCTATTCTTTATGTATGGTCCGTTCGAGCCAATCACATTGTTTCGTAACCTAAGTTAAGAGTCATCCTATGATAAACCTTATATATTTACATACCTTTTAATCTCCTCGTCGAACTAAGAGCCATTTTACACCTTCAAATTTAGCACAACTTATTTGCATCTTTGTCTTTGGTTTCACATATAAATCTTGGCCCTAATTGAAGATACTTGTTAATATGCACTAATGTATACCAATACTCACTTATTCTTGAGTTTTCGTTGATATTACCTATTTTGTCAAGCATTTACCTTGTTTCATTGTCAACATGCCTTCTTTGTATCAATCTAAGAGTCAAATATGGATCAAAACTTGTCAATACTTGCACGATTTTGCAATTTAGACTTAATGGTCTATTAGTACTTATATGACGTGTCTTTAATAATTGAGTCGAACCATTAGGTAAGCATCTATATTATTAAATGAGTATGCCTCCTTTTTTTGGATAAAAGGAAAGAAAGCAAAGCACATTACAGTAAGATACGAGGGAGACAAATCCCTGATAAGTCCTCCAGAAGGACGGAGTGGCACCCAATGGGTGTGGTGTCAAGGTAATAGATGTCGATATCAAGATGAATTGCATAGTTAGCAAGCCAATTGGCACTTCTGTTGCACTCTCGATAGATGTGTCGATGAACAACAGTCCAGTTTCGAGTAAATAGTTTGTGAATTCCCAGTACAATGGGATGAAGAGCCCGTGAATGTTAGGCCGAGGAAGAAAGGATATTTATTCCCTCGATAGAATCCACTTCAAGCTCGATCCAGCGATAGCTTAGATTCCACGCAAGCGTAAGTCCAGCAAAAACACCCCAGAGTTCTGCAGACACTGCTAAGTACCAGCCAAGATTTTGAGTGAAGTCGCCAAGCTAGTTTCTTGCACTGTCTCATAGCAGTGCTCCTGTTGTGGCTGTGGCCGAGGAATGTTTAGTTGTTTACATGCTCCATGTGTGTTTAATTTCACCCATCTCATGGGAGGTTTGCTCTATCCGTCGAGGTGTGCCTGGCGAGGGCGATGTCCGGCATCCGATCTGCGATGCCATGCGGCAGACTGGGGGATCAGATCTGCATAAGACAAAATAAGAGAAACTGGTGAGTAAGGCCAAGTAAAGTGTTCATCGAAGAGGGACAAACTCCTCCATTTGCAAAGGAACCAGCAAGTATTGCCAAAGGCAATTGACCAATCACGTCCAAGTACACGTTGATGATTTCGGAGATTCGTAGGGATCCACTCCAGAGGTGGCATAGTAAAAAAAATCAGAAGAAATGATTTGGGAAGGGAATTTGTGCCACACTTGGAGAGCTCTGGCACAGTCTCGCACTATGTGAATCGAAGATTCTACCAGTCGGTAATGATAACAATCGTCGTCCGTAATGAGGTGTATGCGCATGCAATGTTGATTCGTGAGTAACCGGTCGTGAGCGAGGAGCCAGAGGAAGGAGCGAATACGTTGCGGTCCCTTCCACTACCAGATGGCCTTCCAAATACCCTGAGGCGATGCATCTTCATGACCCAGTAGCAACAAATAAGTGAAAGCGATGGTGAATTATCCAGTATTAGAAAGGCCCCAAATTAACTTATCCTGCCCTAGGAAAGGTTGTGGGGGAAAAGTCTCGGCTATAGCCTGGAAAATCGACGTCGGGAGGTAACTATGAATAACGTTCCAATCCCACGTACTATCTATGGCCATAAATTGTTGGACACTGCGGTTGTTAAAGTCATCAAGATTAGGGAGGTAGTGTGGGTAATGAGAGGTCCTGCACCTGCAATCCATGGGTCTTCCCAGAAGCACGTTGTCGTGCCATTTTCGATCATCCATGTCATGCCCTGAAGCACATTGTGCCAAGTTGCCTTTATGCTCCTCTAGATCATAAAGCCTCCGGTTGTATCGAACGCATTGGGGGGATTGATGGCGTCAAAGTTGTATTTGGCGGAGAGAACTTTGACCTATAAAGCATGCGACTTTGTAATCAGGGTCCAACCTAATTTCACTAGGTAGGTGTCATTGGTCTCCCGAATTTTCAGGATGCCAAGACCCCTAAGGTCTTTCGGTTTGCAAACCTCCTCCCAGCTTACTAAATGGGTCTCCTTATTTCCATTTGACAAACCCCACAGAAATTGCCTTACA
The DNA here is from genome assembly GCA_027563825.1 of Erythroxylum mucronatum. Lineage (NCBI taxonomy): Eukaryota > Viridiplantae > Streptophyta > Magnoliopsida > Malpighiales > Erythroxylaceae > Erythroxylum > Erythroxylum mucronatum. Next base: position 10,555,965 of record JAOSBP010000008.1, on the reverse strand, counting down.
AGTTTCTCCAGCTCATCACAAAGGCGGCGGGGTAGTCATACTGCTTGCATTGTGTAACTGGAAAGGGTCGTTATGATAGATTGAGACAACGTGATGCGCCTAGTAAGAGTCAACAGATTGGCAGATCAGCCTGTCAGCCGTTGGTGAACCTTATCCAGGATGTATTGATAAGTACGCTTGGTTACACGTTCATGTAAAAGAGGAACTCTAAGATACCTTCTAAGATCTGTAGTCAGTTTGAACCCCAGAGCTCGGCTTAAGGAGTGGGACAATCTGGGAGGAATATTTTTGAAAAAATAGTATCGAGATTTTTCTTGGCTGATGTGAAGACCAGAAGCCGCACAGAAAGAATCCAGAATATCCCGGATGACGGAAGCTTAACCCAATGACGCTTCAATAAAGAGGATGAGATCATCAGCAAAAAACTTATCCTTTTATCTAAGAATACTACTATAGAATCGTCAGCTCAAGTAATAGTAAAAGGAATAAAAATTGATACGAGCAAAGAGTTAGGCATACTTCGTTTATGCTAAGATATACGAAAGACTTGAATCAGAGAATTAGGTGAAAGCTTTAGTTTATACGACCAATTCTGTCTATAACATTATTAACAAACTGAAACCAATAGCCACGCAGTTACGTTGAGGAATGACAGTCCATTGAGTATAGCCAAATTGGTCCTATTGATCTTAACTAGGTCTAGAAAATGTGTTTGCTTACCATTTCTTATCGGCCGTTAAGCTTTTTGCTAAAGGATTGGTATAATATATAACAAACCGTGTAAGGGTATTAATTTTGTGTCAATATGATTCTTTTAACTTCTCGAAAGGAATTATTTTAAAGATGATTAGGTATGCTTATCTTTTTCATTATATCCAATAGATTACTCTCTAGTAGCCTTGCCATTTTTATTACCATTGAAGATTTTTTAATTTACTTATCTTTATTTGGTCGTAAATCCACCAACTTATCCGTGTAAGTAACGGTAGTAGGATGGTCTTGGAAGCATTGTCTCCGAAAACTTAGTTTGTGCCTAAAATTGTAGTTCCAATAAAAAAAAGAAGTTATTGTGAATTTCTTGCATTAAGGAGTTAAACTAAAGATAAGAGCTGCAACTTAATTTCCTACACCAACACTTCCATATCTTCATTTATAGACATCCCACGTTTAAATCATCTATGATCCTAGCTACCAACTAAATATATGCTAAGCAGCATCACTTTATCCACTTTTGTAATATAAAAATATTGTTACATACAGATTAGAACATTTTCTAAGACCTTGACATCTTGAACACCAATGAAATGCTTCAATTCTGAAACTTTTAACCTTATCTAGTTTGCTCCGTTGTTCTGGATAATATTGGTTCCAAGAAATCACTACAAGAAATCAATGAATTACCTATGAAAAATTGGCAACAATTAAGAAACTATTGTTAATTACTGACAGAAATCGTATAACCATTGGCAAATTTGTTTGGAAAATTTTCAATTACTGACAGTAGCAATATCCGTCGTTGAAATTGGAAAAAACTGAGTAACACGATGGTAATTAATTATCGTCGATAAATAAGGCGGAAAATGTTTTTAGTTTACCAATGTCAATTTCTGTTGGTAATCCGTCGGTAAATTGGCTAGCTATATGTCGTCATTCGTCGTCTGCTTCTGTTCAACGTTTTTAAGAATAACTAAAACCAAACGACGTCGTTTCGTTACCTTTAAAAACGTTCAATAGAGACCTCCCACACCCCCCAACCCGACCTTTCCTCCTTCGTTCTCCAAATCTGCCGATGCATCCGTGTTCTCTGTCGTCTTCTCCGTGCAGCTGTAGCGTCTTTTCCAACCGTTACAGTCGTCTTCTCCGGCTGTGGAGTTGCACTTTTCATAAAGGTATACCAATGCTTCTGCCCTTCGTTTTTCTGTCGAAATGTAAAATTGTGGCTGATGTTTGTGGTTGATTTGGAGTTAGTTTCATGTACAAAATGATTTATGTGTAAATGTTTGCGTATGGGATTGAGTTTCTATATGGGCATGAGGAAGTGTTGTATGGTTGGGTTGGAAATGCCGAAGGACACATATTGAGTTTGTGAATGAAATTTTTTTTGAGTTTGTGTATGGATTGTGAATGTCGAAGTGAAAGATTAAGTTTGTGTATGGGCATGAGGAAGTGTTGTATGTATGGATTGTGAATGTCGATGTGGAAGATTGAGTTTGTGTATGAATTTTTTTTTAAGTTTGTGTATGGATTGTGAATGTCGAAAAAGTGGAAGATTGAGTTTATGTTTAGCCTTTTCTAAATTTCATGAATGATTGATTTAGAGAACATGCATGAATGGTTTACTTCTTCCCTACTAAATATTGATTAATTGCTTATAATGATTGATTTTGTAAGAATGAAATATGATCCAATACATGTTATTTGAAATTGTGAGCTTTTAAGCTTATAATTAACATTCAAATTTTATGCTCCATTTTCTAAATTGAGTGATTGTCACAAAGTTTGATACTTCTACAACTTGGTTTTTTATGCATGTTGAGAACATATCATTGGACTAGCTAGATACATTAAAATAATAAGGGAATTTAGGCTAACCATTTTGAATTCTTGAAAAGCCTTGTAGTTTTGATCTCCCTTAGTTAACAAATTTAAGCCTTAGCCTTCTTTTTCTTGCATATGAACCACAATACAAGCTACATTTATTATTTTTTATTGATTTTCCTTATAATTCTGATTCATTAAATGATTATATGAGCATGTTTGCATGGGATCCAAAATATCATTATGTGAATTATTGTGAAGTGATGCAGGTTGTATATGTGAATGTTCTTAGCATAATTTTAAGAGTATTTAAGTATTTTTATATGCTTTGGTACTTGGTGTAGTTAGTCCCAATAAGTACCTAATTATTCATCTAATTTACCCTTTGAAAACCACCCCAATGAGTGAAAATGATGTTATGTTATCAAGTTTTGAGACCATGCCTGTAATGTTATCAAGTTTTGTACTATGTATAAAAGTATAGATTTATTAACTTCAATTATGCTTTATGCAACATTTTTATTGATTTCCTAGAAAGTCATCACTATTTTCACAAAATCCGTATCCTTTTATTTCCAAGAAACAATATAACCATTTGTTGATAGAATATGGTAAATTGAGTTATTAGGCTCTAGCTTAGAAAGCCTCTCTTGAACTTGAAACATAGCTATTGTTTCCTTTATTATGAATCTCCATATGAAATTTTCATCAATTTGTGGGTTCAACATATAGATATAATGTTGTCAACACCCTTACTAAAACTTTGAGTCATAGTAATAGAATTATTATTCTCCTTTATTTTTGTCTAAGTGAAATTGCTTCATCTAAATTTATATACATCTACTTTATTAATATAAAATGGTTAGTATCTCTCTTATAAGTTTCACCAGGGGACTCATTTTTCCAACCTTGTTGTTATAAGATTTACCCATCAAGATGTTTCTTTCATTTATCTTGTCATCTCTTAATTGCTCCTACCTTGCTCATTATGTTTGAATTTCATGGTTCTTCACCATTATCCCTTCTTATAGACTTTTTAGGTCTTCTAGGCTTCTTATCGAGAAAAGGAGGTAATATGAGCTACAATTTTTTAGTCTTTGGTGAAAATTTTTCACGTTTTCTAAACTGTGCTCAATATGTTTTATATGATTGTTTTAATATACCCCGCTTTCTAAACTGTTAACAATTTTGTTCTTGATTGTAGGAACTTATTTGTTGGCAATATTTCTATTTCGAACGAGATTAAAGAGAAGCTTTACCAGGTATGCAAATGACATTTATTTCCTTACATTTTTGACAATGTCAACAATGAATTTGCACACATTTTAATCGAATTTGTATCAGTTTCTATATTTTTCATTCTAGCTCCGTCATCATCTTCTTTCACATATTTAGGAAGATCCTTCTGCGTGTCGGTTGAGGTAAGTGAATTTGTTTTTTAATACGTTTTTTTGAACTTAGTTTAATTTGGGTTTTTGTTTGCGGTTGAACTTCCCATCTGAACATATTACATGGCTGATTTAATTTGGCTTGCACAAACTGAAACTTATTTGTGGTATGAACTTTGATTTATCGATGAATTAATATAGGATGAGTTTGACTTATATTATTGTTCCAATTACCTTAATTATGTCAATTCGTTATTTCATTGATGCTCTCTGAAATGATTATGTTATGCTTATTTTTCATGTGCAAATTTTTACATGGCAATTTTTTTAATTGTATATGTTAAACTAATTTTTTAAAATAAGTATTCATATTTTTATGAATACTTATTATATTTGGCACTAGTACATATTTAATAGTCATTAAATATCAAACTTTTCACATTAATTCTCTTCTAACATATATGATTACAAACATATATGTTCGATCTTCAGTGTAAAAATATTTTAGATCTCAACACATAAACCTTAACCCATAACCTGTGATGGAGCTCCCATCAGGCTTATCGGTGAAAAATACCAGGAGCCTAGGAGTCAGAACGTTTGCTTGTCCTCTTTATTAACAAGTCTTATCTTAGATGTTTTGTAATCTTTGGTGAACATAAATGATACTAACTATGGATTCACTGTTTTATATTAACAATTTCCAAAAATGAGTAATGATGATAGATCTTGGATGTATAGACGATTAACACCTGATGGTTTCATTAATCCTGAATTTCTTGAGGTAGTTGAAGCTTTTATTCATTATGTATGCTCTCAACCTGCATATATGGATGGGCCAAAGATCAGATGTCCATGTAAAAAGTGCAAACACAAATGTTTCCTTCCTATTAATGAAGCTAATGGGCATTTGCTGAGAAAAGGGTTTGTCCCTAATTATTTTGAGTGGACACGACATGGGGAGCCGTTGATTTGTAGCACCCCAAAGGGTAATGAAGCACAATCATCTGTTAACTTAAATGAGTTTGAAGGAGGGATTAGATTTAGAACAAATTATGTGGATGGAACTAAAAATCCGTACATGCAAATGGTTGATGATGCAACCGGTTATACTTTTGAGGAAAATAGGGAAAATCTTGAAGAAGAACCTAACCCACATGCAAAATAGTTTTTGACTTACTACAGTCAGTTGACCAAAAATTATGGCCAAATTGTGAGACAATGATCCAATTGTCTCATTGTCTTCAATTGCTCGAATGTTGAACATAAAGTCTGAAGGGCATATTTCAGACTGTAATTTTGATAAAATTCTTGAATGGTATAATGAATAATTGTCTCCTGATCATACAATGGTTGATAGTTTTTATAATATAAAGAGACTTATTAGGGGTCTTGGTTTGCCTGTTGAAAAAATTGATTGTTATAAATTGGGATGTATGTTGTATTGGGGAGATGATGTAGAATTACAATAGTGCAAATTTTGTGGTCAAGCTAGGCTCAAGCCTAGAAGGCATTCTATGAAACAGAAATTAGTACCCTATAAGCGGATATATTATTTTTCGCTAACTTCGAGACTTCAAAGACTATATGCTTTTGATATTACTGCATCTCACATGAGATGGCATGATGAACACAAACAGGAAGATGAAATAATGAGTCATCCATAAGATGAACTGCCATGGAAACATTTCAATGATACCCATCTTGAGTTTGCAGCTGAGTCGAAATATTAGGTTGGGATTGTCGACGAATGGATTCCATCCTTTTGGTCAATCTGTCCAATCATAATTACTCCTTATAATTTGCCTCCATGGATGTGTATGAAAGACGCATATATGTTCTTAACAGTGATTGTGCCATGGCTTACAAATCCGAAGCATAAAATTGATGTATTCTTACAACCATTGATATCTGAATTGCAGCATCTTTGGGAATATGGTGTTCAGACATATTATGTGTCTCTGAAACAGAATTTTGTGTTGAGAGTGGCTTTGATGTGGACCATTAGTGATTTTCCGGCATATACCATGTTGTCTGGATGGAGCACTGCTGAAAAATTTGCTTGTTCTTATTGTGACAATAATTCTGATGTGTTTTATCTTCCAAATGGGGGAAAATTTTGTTGGTTTGACAATCACATAAAATTTCTTCTTCCAGATCATCCATTTAGACGAAATAAACAAAAGTTCATTAAGAATAGGCTAGTAAGAACACCTCCTCCCCCTTACAAAGCTGGTGAAGAGATTTTGTAGGAGGTTGAGGAATTAGGCTTGCTGAAAGTTACAGATTTTGAAGCTAATGAAGTAAATACAATTATTAGTAAAAATTTTGGTTGGAGAAAACGAAACAGTTTTTGGGATTTATCATATTGGAAAACTAATTTAATCCTTCATAATCTAGATGTGATGCATATTGAAAAAAATATTTTTGACAATTTGTTCAATACCATAATGAACATTGAAGGGATGACAAAAGACAATGCAAAATCACGAGCTGATTTGCAACTTTTTTGTAGAAGGAAAGAGTTACATAAAGATATTCATATTAGTAAATATCCAAAAGCATATTACATTGTGGAAAAATACCAAAAGGAAATATTGTGTGAATGGTTGAAAAATATAAAGTTTTCCGATTGTTATGTTTCAAACTTGGCAAGGTATGTGGGCATAAGGAAGTACAAATTATTTGGGATGAAAAGTCATGATTATAATGTGTTTATGCAAAGGTTAATTCCAATTGCATTTTGGGAGTTGCTACCGAATAAGGTTTGGGAAGAAATAACATAATTAAGTTTGTTTTTCAAAAGTTTAACATCATCTGAAATCAAGTTAGCTGAAATAGAAAAACTAGAAAGGGAAATTCAGTAATTTTGTGCAAGTTAGAAGGGATTTTTCCTCCAAACTTCTTTGAGCATCTACCTGTGCATTTAGAACACGAGGAAAAACTAGCCGGTCCAGTTCAATATCGATGGATGTATCTATTTGAAAGGTAATTCAAATTCAAATTATTGTAATTGAAGTAATAACATGTTTTAACTAGTAAATTGTAATAACCGTATTCTCTAATATAGGTATTTGCATTACTTGAAGAAAAATGTTAAAAACAAGGCTAGAGTTGAAGGTTTGATATGTAATGCTTATTTAGTATAGGAACCTAGTACCTTTTGTTCACATTATTTTGAGCCGCATGTTTACACAAGAGAAAGAAATGTTTCCCATAATAATGATAGGGGAGGAACGAGTGATGTTGATGGTAACTTATCCATTTTCACATATCCTGGACAAACATATGGACGTGTAACAAGAAGAATGTTACTAGAGGAAGAAATTGAGGCTGTGCATGGTTACATTTTATTGAACTGTCAAGAGGATCAATCTTTCGTGCAGTAAGTTGAACGTGATTATTTCGGTTTTCAAATTTTGTGTTGTTCATAACTAAAGTGTGATAATAATGTATTTAGATTATACGAGACATTGTTAAGCGAGATAATGCCAGACATCACACAGGATGATATAAATAAAGAAGTTGGAAGACACTTTCCTCGATGGTTCGAGAGAGATGCAAGCTTTCACTTACAAATATTCTTATAATTGAATTATAAGATTTAAGTGTTGAAATGACATTATACTCTTTGATATGATAATTTCTTTTATTTAGCCCTTAGAAAAACCAATCTAGAACAAGTTCATTTATGATATTGCAAAGGGACCTCTACGAACTATTAAATCGTATCTGGTGTATTTCATTAATGGATACTAATATCATACAGAATCTCATGGACATAGCATGACAGCAATAAATAGTGGAATTTCCATACAGGGAGAATTAACGGATTACTATGGTAAAATTATTGAGATACTTGAAGTTGAGTACCCTGCTTTGCCAATAAAGCAATGTGTGATATTTAAATATGACGGGTATAACCCGACTTCAAATGTTGGAACAAAAGTGCATAGCCAATACAATCTAGTTGAATTCAACAACCGAAAAAGATTGAGACAATTTGAACCTTTCGTGTTAGCAATGTAAGTGAAACAGGCGTGTTACATCCCTTTTCCAAGCTTACGATTAGATAAGTCAGATTGGATGGCGGTTTGTAAAGTTAAACCTAGAGTGTTTTTAAATCACATAGAAAGGAGAGCAGAGAATTGAAAGTGAAGCGTTTTAGGAAGATGTTTATTTTATAAATGCATCTGTGACATATGACGATAATGAACATTTGAACTATCCATCTAACGAATATATTGAAATTTCATCTGGAGAGGATGACAAGGGTCAGAGATTTGGAGGGGAGCCAGAGTTTGATTCTTATACTTCCGAAAAAGAAGATGATTGTAATTTACAATTAAGTTATGATAACGATTAATTTGTGTTTGTAATTGAATATTTTATTCAACAAATCAATTATTTCCTTTTCAGTATATTATGTAAAGTATTTAATTCAAATTCTTAATTAAGGAATGTCGACATGGCGACGTTGTCCAGATGGTAGTAATTCATTCCGTTGGGAGGAATGTGGCATCCTGCTCATTTGCCTTTCATGGCTGATCTTCTACTTCAAAGTGTTTAGTATCATCTGGACAACGTCACTTTCCTTATTATGTACATTTCGTTTCCTTTTATGAAGCTATTATATATATTCACATTTGATGGTCTATACTACATATTGTTTTAAGCTTCCTTGAATCTCGAAGATGATATGTATGCCGATAAAGGCGGGAGCGATGTCACAACGGTCTATAAAGGATTAGGGAGATCGGTTCATTTGGAAAATTCGTCAATTCCACAAACCTCGTCTAGACATTCACGTATGCATTAATATCTAGTTTTTGTTCGTTTAACAGTTTTCTAATCTGACATTATCTAAGTTTTATAATGATTGTGTTTTAGGTAAACCGCTTCATACTAGTAGTTCATTTGGAGAGTTAGTGTTCCATACTAAATCTGGTTGCTCATTCACTATGCCCTTTACAAGTTTAGCTATAGCAAAAACGCTATTGCAAGAATGTGTTAAAAACCCTACAATTGAGGGAAGAAGTATCACTATTTCAATTGGTGCGTTTAAACATGCCAGGACCCTTTTCACCAATTCGGACATTGGGGACTTATTTACCTTTACCGACTCTCATGTCACATAAAATCCAAGAAAATAATTATATCATTGTGATTTATCGTTGCAGTACACTAGACTTAGCTTTAAAGTTGATTTATTGTTGTATCTGTAAGAATTTCTTAAACAACCTCCCTACTAGTTAAGGGTCAACCTATGTCCTATTGAGTGTGGGTTATTATTATTCTTGTTCTATGACTTTAACAATTGTTAACCTTCTATTAGCAAGATATTTTACTTAAATATAATATTCAACAAATCACCTTATTTTCTTTTCCATATATTGTGTAAATTATTGAATTCAAATTCATATATTTCTAGAAAATTCAATAAACAATAAATTTCAGGTAGAAATATGTCACCAAAGAGACAACGTGATGTAATGCGGTCCAAGTTCAGACGCATGTTCGGAGGTACTTACTGTGAAGGTGGACCGTCACAGCCTGCAGCTGCAACTGATTCACCTCCTCCCCTCCAGGACCTACAGTTGCAGATGAGGCATCACCTGTTGCTCGTCATTGTACACCGTTTCCAACTCATACATCATCCACTACCCCTTTATCGGATGAAGGAGACGACCGTCAACCTGGAGCTGAGGGACCTGATGGAAGAAAGTACATAACAATTATCAATAATCTGTAAGTGAAATCGCATGAAACACTATATGTTTATAATTAAGTTACAGGTTTTTCAATTTTGCAAATGGTATAAAATTACTTGTTCTTATATTAGGTTGATTCCATCTGGACCGTTTAAGGAGGGGATTAATCCTGAGGGTTATGTATGAAAGAAAATCTCTCAGGCCACAAAGGCATTTTACTTTCAAGAGTTTGAGGTACAATAATTTTTTTCTATTTTAATTGATTTGTATACATTAACTAGATAAATATTATTACATTATAAGTTATCAAAAAAATCTTTTTATTTCAGAAAGTATTTTTCTGAAATTATGGTTTTGACACGATCATACATAAAGTATGAGAGAGGCGAGCTCGTATACGTTATCATGACTTTATTGGTACGATACACAAGGCTGATGTACGACTGTCTTATGTTTCTGAGCAAATATGGAGTCGTTGGCAGGAGTATTGAATATCACCTGAGGCAATGTCTATCTCAGGGCGTAACTTGACCAACAGACGTGGAGGCCCGGGAGGAGAGAGTCTTTCTGTACATACGGGAGGATCAATAACCCACCACGAGCATGTAGAGAGACTTGTAAATATCTAAACTTGACACTTATATTGTAATTGTTTTACTTTGCTGTATTCAATTTAAATTGATGAGTGAATGTTGAAATGAAAATATTATCATTATGGATAATGATAATGGTATAAATGTCTGATGTCATATATGGCTGTGATGAGTTATTTTATTGTTCAACAGGGGGTCAATATAAAAAAAATAGAGGAACTCTGCCGAAATTTTTATAAATTCTAGTTCACATATAACATTTTCTTATATAGGAAAAGTCTACGGGCATGAGGCCTACACCTCGTCAACTGTTTTTGCACACTTACACTAAGAAGCATGACGGTGTAACATTTGTCAACAACTGATATAAAGAGCTGAATGTATGTGAAATTAATGCTTTAATATTATTTCTTAATAATTATCATTTACTAATATAAACATTGCTTCCTAATAGGACCAAATACAAGAAAGCATTCAGCGATAGTCTCAGCAAGAACAAGTGGTTAATGAGAGTCAGATGTATCTTGATGCAGTGGGTAGTAGGGACATTCGTGGAAGGATCTTCGGACTAAGTTCTTTTGCAAACATATGTTATTCGCATTCCTCCACGTCCAATACAGCAACATCTAGTAGACAATTGCAAACCAATCAAGTCAATCGGCTTCAGACCACAGTGGACACATTGATGGACGCCATAGCTCAACTCAGACATGAAGTGGATGAGTTGAAGACAATGGATAACATCTCATAGCACTGGCGATCACGAGGACATTAGGATTGTTGTAATCATTTGCTTTGAATTACAAAGATTTATTATGTACACTGTAATGTTTTTATTATCAATTAAGATAATTTTAACTTTATATCTTCAATCAACTTTTTATTTAAACAAATTAAATATATAAAAAAATATTATGCACAAATAATTCATAACTGTTGAAATTATGTATTTATCATAAGATCATGAAATAAAATTTAATGTCGGGATTTTTTATAATTTTATAATTTTATTTACCGGCGAAAAATAAAAGACCTTCAAAAAATAGAACTGAGTGAACAACTTACACCATCGGTAAATTGTATGATATTTACCGACCGTTCTTTTTCTTCTGTTGGTAATAGTGAAACCGTTAGGATTTTCTGAACTACGGTTTACCAACGACACACCTTAAACCGTCGGTAAATTGTATGATATTTACAGACCGTTCTTCTTTTTCTATCAACAAATGTACCGACAGTTACATCCTGGCGTTGGTAAACATACTGACGGTTATGTCCATCTGTCAGTCACATAATATATCTGTCATTAAATTTACCTATGGCCGTATTAACGACACTGTTAACGTTGTCCTTCGTTTTATTCCGTAGGAAATTTATATTACCAACGGAATATAAGCATTTGCTGTTGGTATTTTTCGTTGGTAAACTAATGATGATGTGTATTCTATTTAGTATTTTCAGGCAACCACTATCAAAAGATCTTTAATTATATCTTTAATAATTACTATACCAAATAAAGAACATCAAAATCCTTCACTAATTACTAATAAACGCGTAAGCATTATCAAAAGGAGAAATTAAACAAAACTGGATTCCTGTGACATAAAGCAATCAAATTTGTTGTACTGAGCTAAACTCCAATTTAATAAAACCATAGCTCGGTGGACAAATAATTCTAAAATTAATAAATGCACATGCGAAATTTGACTTCAGATATCAGGTATATGTGGGAACGTTCCATTCCATGTAGTTGCACTTTCTAAGAGGTATCAATAACTGTTAAGCTGCTTATTTCCCTATAAAGAATGGGACAGAGAAGAAGATTCAAAAGGTTGGTGGACAAAGGATGGATGGACGGTCAATAGTGTACTCTTATAATTAAGTTTATTAAATTTATCATCAACCACAAAGACAACGAGAGTTTTCCAACCCGAATTCTTTAAAAGTCATTTGATAAAATTAGAAGTCAGAAGTTGCAATCCTTGCAATAAATGATACTTTGAATGTAATTTGGCTTCCTCCATTGCTCACACGCGTATTATAAATGACAGCTCCATTGTGGACTGGTCAAATTCTGCAGATCGTGTGGCTTGGGATTGAAAATATCTGAGCTTATCTCAATTGTTGAACTTATAACCTTTGAATTCTATTTAACACACCAAGAATTTGATCTCATAACAAGAACGTGTGACATTTTTCTTCTGACTAAATACTCCATTGATGCTTATTATTGATGGTCATACAGACGAGTCCTGTTGCTTAAAACATGACCGCGAGTTAGAGATTCACTTTCGCCTGTTTTGTATTTGTACTGCTTTCCCACTACAAGACACGTCTATCTCATTATCTTTATATATATATAGATATAAACCAAATCATACACACCGTGGATTACCTATACCATTTGGCCAGCGACTTTCCTACTTTGTAATAAGTCACCTTACAGAATTAGCCAAAACCGCTGTCTTCTCAGTATACAACTTCAGGACAAGCTCATCATTAGCACAGGGTAAGCCTTTTATTTCATTTCTGTCTTCTGTTTCTGTATACATATATAGTATGTTGGATTATCCGTATGTTCTCACTTCTGATCAGTAAACCCTTTTGAACCTGATCTTTATAACCCTTCACAGCTTTCGACATAGTTAATCATAATTACCTATTGGATGACATATCACAGGAGAAATAATCCGCGAAGAAGAAGAAGAAGAAAGAAGATCAGCTTTGCCAGAATGAGTCCAAAAGTCAATAGTCCAAAGTTGGATTTAAAGCTGAATCTATCGCAGCCAACTATGGCTCACTCGCAAAACAAATCAGATTCTTGTTGGGAGATGGCTTCACCTGAAGCTGATCAAAGATCATGCGTGTCGTCGGAGGAAGAAGAGACCATGAAGCACAAGATGGGAGGCAGCTCAGAGACAACAAGTACAGCCATGAATATGATGCTCGTAGGTTGTCCTCGGTGCCTCATGTATATTATGTTACCAGAAGCAGATCTCAGGTGCCCCAAATGCAAGAACACTACTATGTTGCTTGATTTTCTCAATCAAGCTACCACCAAAAAGACTACAACTTGATGAATACTCTTGGTGTTGCTTCGTTTTTTACTTATTAATTACTATGCATCTTCCTGGATAACCTAATTCTCGTATACTGTCTGTTTTACATCATTACATGCATAGGTCTTTTAGACATATAATCTGATTAGCTTTCTTACCGTTTCTTTTCTCTTCTTTTACCTTTTGTTGTTGTCCCAGTCTAGCACGTTATGTCGAAATATTTTCTTTCACTCTCGTCCAATTCCTCTGATAGTGAGAGAGAGGAAGGAGCTAGCCGAATTTCAACAAATAATAAACATGCTTCACGTTCATTGGTATCAGTGTTTTCTCCTCTTTCTGCAATTAAATTAAGGGAAACTTACGCTTTTGTCAACTTTCCATGAAATAAGCTCTCTGGGTTCTTCACCTGCGTATATATTAATTTGAACGCACTCCAAAGAAGTTGATGAGTTAGTTGAACGAACTTTCTTGTACCCAAAAGGTAGAATCCCCAACCCTAAGTGCCCCCATTCTCCGACCCAACAAAGTAGTAAGGGGATAAATCACGGTCTGATCTCATTTAGTTTTTCAAAAAGGCGGCCTAGCACATACAAGGAGTCACCACATTGGATGAACTCTTACACTGCCACAGTCGGGAGTCGAACTTGAAACCTTGTGCCCAATTTCCCTTCTGAACGAACTTCCTTTTCTTCCAGGCTTGTCGTCATAGAATATTAACAGGAGTTGACATTCTGAAAAATGAACACACCGGATCGAGCTGATAAAGGTCGTTCATTACTCTCCACTAATCAGAATGACATGTGTTTGATGTCGTTTAGTGGTTAATCCATTATGAATCATATGATTGATAAATTGCTTTAAGCGATAGAGTAGATGTGGTAGTAAGTTTCATGATCCAACTCAATATATCATTCTCGAACCACAAATTTATCATCAATGATAACCGTACAAGTTAGTTATAGTTTATTTGATTTCCTGAAGTACACTCTCGTAAACTGAAAGAAGCTTTCACATTATCCAAGTCTCTTTTATGCTTTCATAGTTTTGAAGAGAGTATCTTTCAGTTCAGCGTTGAAAATTCTAGGATAGATCCTCTTAAAAGAGTGGCGGCATGATGCAAGCACGATTAGTCACAAAAGGGGACCAATGCTTATAGACTAAGGTTAATTACAATAACTGAAATTAGAGAAGATTTAGAAGCAAAATACTCATTTTTAATTGAACTCTCACACATGGACATGTCCTAACTTGTACCTCCCTCAGCAGTTTAAGTTCCACAAAGAACATTGTCTCTTTATCGGAAGGGGTTCGCCTCTTTCTGCAGAACTTTGAGGTACGTTCTTAGTAGAGGTGTTCATGGTAGGATAACCTGACCCGTTCATAAATAACCTGAACCTGAACCTGAATGTCAGGTTCAGCAATTTCACGAACCTGAACTTGAACCTAAAGAACCTATAGGATCGATTAACCTATTTTCATGTTAGCGCGGTTCTCAGGATAACCAGAACCTATTTATATCAATATATATGACAAAAAATTATAAAAATAATTGGTGAAAACAAATACAAATTATTCATAAAAGTATGCATATAAAATCCATCAAAGAATAATTTAATATGTTAAACCCAAACAAAGTAAAATTAAGCCAAACAATGTCTTATAAAAGATCCATACTAAAAAAAAGATAAATTATTAAACAATTATTCTTCGAATAAGATGATAGGATGGTAGTTTAAGAGATGAGAGGCTGAGAAG
This sequence comes from Erythroxylum mucronatum, assembly GCA_027563825.1. Lineage (NCBI taxonomy): Eukaryota > Viridiplantae > Streptophyta > Magnoliopsida > Malpighiales > Erythroxylaceae > Erythroxylum > Erythroxylum mucronatum. Next base: position 10,540,921 of record JAOSBP010000008.1, on the reverse strand, counting down.
TGGCTGTAGGATGAAAGATTGAATGAATTTTTTTTTAACAAATAGAATAACCTTTAATTTTTCTTTGTTTTCATCGAGGGAAAAACTTTTCAACTTCAATGGCTGATATTTGACAAAAGATCAATTGTGATTCAAGCGATCTTAGCCATAAATTTACAAGGTTTGTATTAAGACAGTTGGATTGACTTACCTTTTTTTAGAAGAACTGAATTTACAAGTGATCTTAGTAATTTTATCAATTATTCATATAAGAACAAACTTCATTGCCATATCAACGATTCATATAAGAACAAACAACATTGCTATTCTCAATTTAAATATTAAAATGATTGTTATTCATTATATTAACAAAAATTGAATACAAAACCTTATGTAAGGTTTTTATGGTAATGTCGTCTCGTTTCTTAACAAACTTTCAATAGACCTCTCTATTACTTTCCAATCAGAAGTGCTTAGATAAATAAAGTTATGTTTGTATTTGCATAAGACAATATTATTATATGCTTATTATTTATTAACAACTATATTATATATTTTTAAGAATCGGTATTACTTGCTTGTTTAATGTTTCTAATATCTCATAAATATCTAAGCTAATATATGTGCCTTAAAAAACTAAAATAGTAGGATTTCTTAATAAATGTGTTT
>JAOSBP010000008.1:10513280-10528746 GCA_027563825.1 Erythroxylum mucronatum | reverse complement strand
AACTAAAGTAAATAAATCACTACGATAAACTTCAAAAACCTTCTCAAACAAGGTTTTTAGTTGTCCAAAACCCACACAAACACATTCAACAGAAAATCAAAACCCGAATCCCAAACCTCAAGAGCTCGCCATTCCAACTCCTCCAAACCACATTGCCTCACTCAAAATCCAGCACTAGAACTCGTCACTCCACACGCAAACACAAAAAGAAATGCCTTTCGAAGAGAAAAAAGATGAAGAAATCATTACCCAAGTGCACAAATGAGCACAAAAGCGATCGACCGTCCAAGCAGTACAGTGAATGTATTCGATGTAGACAGAGAAAGCAACTGGCAAGCAAGACGACTTGAGTAACAGTCAAAACACACGACACGCCGTTTTATGTAGGCGACCAAGGCCGGCAGCAGCAATAGATCGGGAGGGAAAGAGTTATGTATGGCACGTGATTAACCGCCTTGTGCGTTCCCCCTTGTTTAATTACGTGAGTTTGCTCCATCTGGGTCTGAAAGGGCTGGCTTTTCCTAATCATTTGCTTCTTTCATAGTAATAATTAAAAGTTTGCTTATAATCTAATCTACTTTAAATTTATTAAATAAAAATTAATTAATTAATTTTAATTTATAAAAATTAATTAATTAATTATATTAACCCATTAATTAATAATTTTATAAATAACTTATCAATCATTTTTTAGCGAATTGGTTTTAACTGTTTGATCGTATTAAACCGATAAATATATTTGATAATCAATTGATTGCGTTTACGGATTGAACCCAATCTCCTGATTTTAAAAACGCTATTATGAAGGGCATTTTTCTCTAGCGGTTGAGAAATTAAAAGGCTAAAAGGCTAAATTTAAAAGTTATTACAAATTACTCACAAAAATAAAGACGATATAAATTTGATTTACTTTATACAAAATTTGAAAAGTTAGTAAATAAATTAAAATTTTAAAATATTTAATATTAAATTAATTTTTAAAAAAATTAAAAATTAAAAATTTGTTATCTCTAATTATATTATTTTTGTATAAACCCAATATTTAGGTCCCTTTTATAAAAATATTCAGTATATAATATTATTATCACTTGTATATTATGTTTAATTCAATTCAATTTAATATAAAATTAATAAGTCAAACTTAAATTAATTATTTTATCTAAGTTTAAAATTTAAGAGATTAATGTAAACATTTTTCAAAATAATTTTATTTTAATTTAATGTATTAAAAATATACTTTTAAATTTTAGAAAATTAAAATTAAAATTAAAATAACAAAAAATTATATTTTATTAAATTAGAAATTAAATCGTTATAAAATTTTAAAAATTAAAATTAAAATAACAAAAAAATTATATTTTCTTAAATTAAAAATTAAATCGATATCATTTTTACAAACTTCTGATGTGATCCAATAAAACTCATTCTTAAACTTTTTTTAGTGACATTTTAGTGATTTATTGAATTCTTCAGTTGGCTCTTGCTAATTTAAGATGATCTCGAGAAGTTTTTACTAAATTTATTCATCATTGAGAAGTTATATTGAAAGAGCTTTCGATGTTCTTAAGGTTTGATGAAAGATATTGAAAAAATTATAATGTTAACTTCTTCTGCTCTTTCTAAATTTTTATGAGAATATTCAAAGAAATATTAAGAAATAAACAAGTAATACTTGTGTCCTTATAAGCTTTTTTTTTTTAAGTCATATCTTCATAAGTCATTTTACACATAAACAGTTAATACTAAACAACTAATTTTATCAAACCTTATGATATCCGTTGGTCAAATTAGTTATATTAATTTGTTGTTAACTAATTGCTGATAGAATCAGTTAATAACTAATGCAATCTGCTAACAGAATCAATAAACTGATTAATTTTTACTAATAAAAATTATTAAAAAATAAAAATCGGGAAACAAGTTGTTGGATTCAACTAAATGAATGTATGACAAAACAGAGTAAGATATTTTAAGATCCCCTTCTCTCTCACACATCTTTCTTCTGTAATTATTGAAATGATATCAATGAGGCTAATTCCATATTTTATTCTATTGGATTGCCGATCTCAATATGGATATTTGACGCTCACTCATCGTCATTTGCTTTTCTTTCAATACATTCTACCCAAACGCACACATCCCCTTAATTGGGGTAAGCATAGTCTATAGACCATACGATCAAATTCATGTTCTTTTTCTTAATGGTTTTGCAACAAATTGCCTCAAGATTAGCCCTTGTGTGTTACTGTTGCCTTACAACTCAACTTTACTTTTATCGTCCGGGGAGTGGGACTCTTCCATTTCTTTTTAACGTTACCGACGCGTGGAAGTCACCGTGCTACGTTGGCTCAAGGGAACAAAAGCTTCGTGTTTTGTTTTCAGTCACCACCGCCATTTAACTAAAATCAAATAAAGCCCTTTTGTTTTGTCTCTTCGATCTCTCTGTCTTTCGTGGAAACACTAAAAGCCTCGTTCTCCGTTTGTTCAAACAGAACCAAGCAGGCAATGCACTTGTTGGGATAATGGAACTCACAGATTCAACTGAGTTGCCAACAACTCGCTCTCCTCTCGTTATCGATCTCAACGAGATCCCTTCCTCCTCCACCTTCTCTCCCTCCACCGCCACTCGCCGCGACCGCGATTTCTCCGACCCCTCCACCGAGACCTCTGTCGGCGAGGACCGCGGGTCAGAGTGCAACGAGTGCGGGAAGCCGGTGGCGGATGGGCGATTGTTGTTGTGCGACGGTTGCGATAAGGGGTTTCACCTAGAGTGCGCCGGAATTGGCCGCGGAACGCCGCCGAGGTTCCAGGAGTGGCTTTGCGGGAAGTGCGTGGGTGGTGATAAGATTGAAAAGTGGCGTCTTGGTGTTCATAGTCGATTGGTTCTTGATATTAACGCCTCGCCGCCTAGCGACATCGATGGAGAGGGTGGCAATGCTGCGAAGGTTCTTGATTTCAGGTATTTCTTTGTGCGAGCAAATATTTGTTTTTGTCGGGGTGTGGACTGGACTATCTAGTAGCAATGATTTTATTGAGTGTGTTAATTCGTGCTTAGTTGTAGGATTTGCTGTTAGAGTTACATTGTGCTAAATTTCGAGCATAGCTTTCATTCTAGTGTTCAGTGTGGACAATGTGTTCCCAAAGCTTTTACGGTCATTGTTATTAAAACCGATTCATGATGGATTAGTGACATACATAGGGAGGGCAGTGGTGTCTATTCATAGATTCTATTAGAATTAGAAGGGAAAGAAGAGAAAAGACAATTCTCCTTGTCAGGTGAGAATATTGAGGAAGCATTCAATGCATGTTGTTGCTCATTGACACAACCTTAGATAAGTATCAACATGAACTAGATTTGCCTTTTGTATTTACGAACTACATCCTGCGCGATTATGCTTCCACAATGTCTTTGAACCTTTGTGTTTGAAGGCTAGATTGGGCTTTAGGAAATGTTCTGAGCTGAGAGTGCACGTTTTGGGAGCAGATTTTGACGATTTATTTCTGAGGTACAGTTGATAGAAGCGTGCTGAGGCCACAAGTGGTTTAGCTTTAGGAAGTGTTAGGATTAATCTCAAAGCCCCAGTTGGAGGTTTTCATAGAATTCATGCCTGAAAGGTATGCTGTACTCAGCGAAGCTCGACATGTGGAACTTAAAAATCTTAGGTCTAGTTTTGAATTTTATGTAGTTTATTGTCATCCTGATGACATGGCTTTTGATTCAAAGTCTGAGGTTGTTAGTCATCTTGGGTTGGTACCTAATTGCAGTAAAATGGACACCGACACTAGCGGTGATGGGTGTCCCTCTTTGCAGGAGAGTTTGCATTTGCCTAAAAAGAGAAAGTCAAAAGGAATTCAGATTGCTAATGTTTACTCTGAAAGTAAAGAAAATTCAGTAAATGGCTATCATGGCGAGCTCTCATTCAGTGATCGAGGTACAGAAACTGTTGCTGCTGAATCTGGTAAAGTTGCAGAAGTTGATGCTGTCAGTGGTTTTTCTAATTCTCACCCATCTCGTGTAAGTATGCTTTGTTTTCATGCTTAACTTAGGCCTCAGGGATTTAGTCACAATTTTATTTTTGATCTGTTACTATGGTGTCATCTAGATAATTGAAATCATGCTTCTTATATTGTTGGGTGTTCTATGATTGATTCTTGTTATGATGCTTTATATTTCAGGAAGGACTTCCTGTACAGTTTGAAGATTTTTTTGTTCTTTCTTTGGGAAAAATTGATGTCAGACCTGCTTATCATAGTGCTAGCCTAATTTGGCCTATAGGTTATAGTTCCTGTTGGCATGACAAGGTTACTGGTTCTTTTTTCATTTGTAAAGTTTTGGATGGCGGTGATTCTGGACCTCTCTTCAGTATCAGTAGATTTCCATGTTCAGCTTTGCCAGTTCCTGAGGGTTCAACTGTCTTTTATAGGAAGGACATGGACCAGTTTCCATGTCAAAACAACAATAACTGCGTGGTTTCACATAATAAGGATTTTGATAATGATGTCTGTGTTGAGGCTATTCTTGCTGATCCTTCTCCACCAACAGAATCTGATATTTTAAACTGCCTTTTGAATAGTTCAAATGGCATCCATAGTGGTCAGAGATCAGACCGCTTGAGAAGTAGTAATATTCATGCAAGACCTGGAAGGCTTCAATCCAACAATTTGAGTTTGGGTGATGAGATTGGTGAGATAACAGTGGATAACTGTTCATCTACTGCTGCATGGAATATGGTGTCTGCTAACTTGATAAGTGCTTACTCTGAACTATGTAATCAGAGAGGTACATTCCAAATTTCCTGCAAGCATGTTGGTGATGAATGGGGGTCAACTACATGGGATATGAAGGATGAAAAGAGTATGGAAAAATTTTCTCCACTGGCCAAATTCTGCAGTTCCCTTTGCTTATTTGAAATCCCGCCTGGGGGTGAGATTGAAACTTTAGTTGCTGCCTTGTCAAAATGGCTGGGTGAGGATAGATTTGGGTTGGATACAGAGTTTGTGCAGGAAATGATAGAACAACTCCCTGGTGTTGAGTCTTGTTCACAATATCAATTTCTCCTTAACAGAGGTTATTCGTGTACTCCATTGACAGTTGGTAGTGGGCAATTAATGACTAAAAGAAAGAGACATATAGAGTCAGATGAGTCATGTAGAAAGTCCAAAAGTCCCAGGTTGGTTGAAGAACATGAGATGAGTGATCTTGATCCTCCTCCAGGGACTCCATTATGCTCCAGGCTTCCTCCTGTCCTTGTTGGCGACTTCTATCAGGTATGCGAATTGAAATCTCCATATTTAAACTAGAAAAAAAGGTATTTTGCACGTTGTGTGATAAAATTGGTTGCAGGAGCTGCAGACCTTAAACTTGTTGGTCTTGTATGCAGGTATGGGAGTTATTGAGGCGCTTCCATCAAACTCTGGGTTTGAAAGAATCTTTCACAATGAAGGAACTTGAGGAAGCACTTAGCGACCCATGCTATGATGTCTCCAATCTTATTAAGAATTCTGAAGGGAAAAGTAATGCAAGTGAAGTCTTAGATTTATGTAGAGGTGATAAAGGAAGTCAACAAGACTCATCTTCATTTGATGAATTTTGCATGGCATGTAATGGAGATAATTTACATGCCTTGGTACCTGTTGATTCAAGGAAGACAAAGGAGTCAACTCAAAATAGCTATTACTCTAGTACAGCTCTAACTAAGGCTCATAGCTCACTGCTAGGTGTGGTAATAAGTGAGCTTCAATGGAAGGTTGCTGCGCTGGTGGATCCAAATTTTGATTCCGGAGAGTGGAAAGCAAGAAGGGGGAGAAGGAAAGATTCAGATAGTTCAATCCCTATTAGAAGTAAACTGAATATGCTCCCCATTAACGATTTGACTTGGCAGGAGTTAGCACGGAGATACATGTTGGCTGTATTATCCATGGATTGTAACACTGACTCTAGTGAGATTACAGCTCGAGAAAGTGGTAAAGTGTTTCGCTGCTTACAAGGTGATGGAGGGGTTCTTTGTGGAGCACTTACTGGAGTTGCTGGGATGGAAGCAGATGCACTTGTAAGATTAGCTTTTGTTCCTTCTATATTGAAATTCAAGATAAATCTTGGACAAAATTGTTAAATGAAGCAATCTTTGAATCTTGTATTCATGTGACTTATCTTTTTATAATGCTTTGTTTCCCTTTGTCAACTTGCTGGGTTCACATTTATGTTTTCTGTTAAGATTTAGATTTTTTCCAGCATGCCTGTGATGTAAGTTGCTTCATGTGCGTATTTGTATTCCACTAAATATTTACTTTTTTTGTCTAGTTGTAAGAAAAGCATGCTGGAGTGTCATAATTTCTACTAACATATGAAAGTTGATGTTCAGTTGCTTGCAGATGCAAAGAAGAAGAATTTTGGTTGTTTAACCAGAGAAAAAGATGTTATCACCATAGAAGAAGAAGTGAATGATGCCAATGCTGCTTCTGAAATGACTGATGCGGATGATGGTGGCATCCCAGAGTGGGCGAAGGTTCTGCAACCTGTTAAGAAGCTTCCTACTAATGTGGGCACCAGAATTAGAAGGTGTGTATATGAGGCTCTGGAGAAATCTCCACCAGAATGGGCAAAGAAAAGACTAGAGCATTCAATCAGTAAGGAGGTCTACAAAGGCAATGCGTCAGGACCTACAAAGGTGCAGCTTGTTTATTCTTATTCTTAGGAAACGATATTATGGATGCTTATTTGTTTTCACTTTATATGACTAATGATGTTGTTAATTGTGCTTTTGAACTTTCCTTTCATGTTACTTTTTGGAAATTCTGTTGTTGGACTCTAGTTCTTTCCACAAAATTATTATGGTATTGTTAGAAGTGGTTTTTGACATTAATGGCCCCTGCTAAATTGCTTCAATACTATATGAAAGTAGAGATAAAGAGGAGAGGAGAAAAGACTATACACATTGATTTAACATGTTGACTATAAATATGTCCAGAGATACAAAGGCTATTGAAGGTCTTGAGATATATTATTTATTCCCATTTATTTATAATAGTTGGATAGTCATACAATATTTCTGAATAACATTTAAACAATTCTTTGATGGGATAGATAAAAAATCACTATTGGATACATAATATTCTTAGACTAAATTCAAATTTCTATAATCTTCAATAGCCCCTAATGGGGAATTTTTGTCAAAAGGACCAAAGACAATGTGCATAATGGGGAACCTTGAAATGCTTAAGTGAACTATCTTTTGTTACTGACATTATTCTTTCTGGTGTAACGGTGTTTGAGACAATATCTTTTCTTGGAAACATTTTCAATAAATTTGAAGTGTCTAATATGCCTTTTTGAACTTGATTTATGATAATCTTTGTTGAACTTTCCTTGAATTTCACATTTACAATAAGTTATATGTACTCTTGATTCTGAATTGAGTACTAATTGTTGATTGAACACAGAAAGCTGTTCTTTCAGTTCTAGCAGATTTACCAAAGGAAGCATTGGCAGAGAAGTCAGCTAGGAAAATCAAAAGGAAGATTGTTATACCTGTATCTGACATTGTAATGAAGAAATGTCGTATTGTCCTACGCCGTGCTGCCGCTGCTGATGATACCAAAGTTTTCTGCACCTTGTTGGGAGGAAATCTGCTCAATTCTGGTGACAATGATGATGAGGGACTTCTTGGTTCTCCAGCCGTGGTTTCTCGTCCTTTGGATTTTAGAACTATTGATTTGAGATTAGAGGTTGGAGCTTATGGTGGCTCTTATGAATCTTTTCTGGAGGATGTTCGAGAGGTTTGTGCCTAAGCAAATTCTAATTCATGTCGAACAAAGACAGTTTTGAATCCCCACCTTTAGAATTTCGACTTTGGTTCTTTTTGAAATTTGGCTTTATTGATTGATAGTTTGGATGAGTATAAGTTAGGATTTGTAGCAGCTTTCATGCTGGTTCAGCAAAACCTTTATTTTTTGTTTGTCATTTGTAGAACATCTGTTAGCTCAGCCTCCTGGAGGAACTAATTTTTGCAAGAAATTGTGCAAAATTCACCTCATGATTGGATGATTGCCTGCTTCATGATTTACATACTAATCTGGACAAGTTATGTTAACCTTCAAATAATGACTCTTAAAAGCTTTTTAATTTTTCTACCATACTATCGGATCTTTTCACATTTTCTTAAGCTATAGCTTGATTAATATTGGGAATATTAAATTGTTTTTATGTTTTATTCTAGGTAGTTATACCCATATATTATATCTCACTATCTAGCTTTGCAGTTATGGAAAATTGTGCAAATTGCATTCGGGGATCAGCCTGATTTGGTTGAATTAGCCACTAGACTAGCCCACAATTTCGAGTCGTTGTATGAGGAGGAGGTAAAAGCCAAATCTTTATGCAGATTGTCAAACTATTTAGCTTGTTAAAACTAATGGAATTATAGTGTCTTATACATCAAACTCTTTTTCTTCATTAGCTTTATCAGATTCTTTCTTTCTTTTCTTTCCATTTTCTGCTTCACGTTCGTAAATCAAGTGCATGAATATTCCAGCACCTCAAGAGATGTGATATAAATGTGATCCTATACAGTTATCTGAAATCCAGCCTCAGTTGATGGTCATTCTTTTATCTACATGCTCAATTTGGGCAAGGAAGGGATATATGCAACTTGCTACATGCTTTTAGGATTAAAAGATAACTTGGGTTTATATGAAAAAAAAATGATAGATGAAAAGATGGTCATATAGGTTTGAGAAAAATACTCTATGCAATATGTCAAAGTTGATTTCTGGAAGAAAGATGATAAAAGTAACCAATAGATAACTCTTTTTCGAGATGGAAAAAGCTCTAAAAGATTGCTAAAATTTATAAAAGGGGCATATTCCTGTATCTGTTTTTCTAATCAGATGGTTCTTTGATCCTTTTCGCTGTTTTCTTACTATTCTACTTAGCTTGCTTATTTCACATAATGTTTCTTCTTTAGCTATTAATTGAATTTAATATTCCTGAAATGTAGGTGGGCACACTTCTCCAGAAATTTGAAGGGTATGCTAAATTGGATTACATGAATGAAGAAACAAAGAAGGAATTAGATAATATTCTTATTTCCATGAATGAGATTCCAAAAGCTCCTTGGGATGAAGGGGTTTGCAAAGTTTGTGGCGTTGATAAGGATGATGATAGTGTTCTCCTTTGTGACACTTGTGATGCTGAGTATCATACTTATTGCTTGAATCCTCCACTTGCAAGGATTCCTGAAGGGAATTGGTATTGCCCATCTTGTGTTGGTTTCCATATGGTTCAAGAGGTGTCCAGAAACCCTCGGGTCATTGGTAAAGGCCACTGTAAAAAGTACAAGGGGGAATTTAACAATAAATATTTGAAAACTCTCACCCATTTAGTTGTTGCAATGGAAGAAAAAGACTACTGGGAGTTGGGTGTAGATGAGGTTTGTTTATGGACCCAAATGTTACTTCTGTAATATATTTTGCATGTAAGTGTGCTAGTTGCTCTTTCTGGAGTTGGAGTCAGTTTTTAAGTGTGCTAGTTGCTCTTTCTGGAGTTGGAGTCAGTTTTCATATGCAAAAGCCATAGAAACCTTGTGATGTAGAACATACACAAATAGGCTTTCTTTTCTTCTCCCGCTGATACCAAAAATAGTTACTGCAAAACTAGTGCTCTTGAATGTTATCGGAGTAAATAGGTTTTTCTCCTAACTTGTGTGGGATTTCTCGCTGAATGATTTTTTGTTGGAATATTGTAGGCGATTTTTTTCTTCTATCAAATAACATTGAGTATAGTGGATATTAACGAATTCTTTTGTCTAAGGTTAAAAGATAGAACATTGGAAGAATGATTGGATTTTTGAGAGAGAAAATCTTTGTCTATGATAAGTGCATTTTTGTGGTTTGAAGTTTGAATATGTGCTTATGTGTGCTTTTTAATGAGGCTACATTTACAATTCCATGGCTTCTAGGCACAGTGTCTTGAGTGGATTTTATGAGAATTTAACATTCAAGAAATGATACGCTATTTGTATCTTTCTTTATGGTTGGTTGTTGGTTGACTTCCAGTTTGTTGTTTTCTAGTTCTTAAATTGTTTTTATAGATCGATATAGATTTTATAATGTTGATACTTGTCATTTGCTTAATCAGATTCCATTTGTTGTGACTGCAGAGAGTTTTCCTGCTTAAGTTTCTGTGTGATGAATTACTTAGTACAACCCTTATTCATCAACACCTTGAGCAGTGTGCAGAAACCACTGCTGAATTGCAGCAAAAAATGCGATCACTGGTAACAGAGTGGAGAAGTTTGAAGTCAAGGGAGGAGTTCCTTGTGTCAAGAGCTGCAAAGAAGGACATTCTTGCAGTTGTAGACTTACCTCTAAAGGAAGGGTTTACTTCTGCGACCTCAAACCAGGGTAAGGGAGTAGGGCAGCTACCAAATATGAATGGTGGAGACCACTGTAGTACCTTCTCTGTTGATTCACCAGCAGTAGATTGTGAGAAAGATGGAAAAGGCATTGATGGCATTAACGGAAAGACTTCTGGTATCAATTCTGACAATATTAGTTGCTGCAACAATCAAACTTTAGATGGCATGGATGGTGGAAGTGAAGATGGAGGTATGCAGGCTACAGATGATAAGAAGATATCTTTACTTGAAAATGGCAACACTGGTGGACAAAATCATTTGCATCAAGTGACTAAGGAAACCTCTGAAATTCAAGTTCGGGCTAAATTGCAAGGGTACATCAGTGTGAATGATTCTACTTCTCGACTATCTTCAGACAACCAAGGATTTTACCCAACTTCAGAAAACATTCATGTGGCTCAGCACGGCTCTCCTGCACCTGTGAATGAGTGTCAAGCACCCTATCTTGAGTTAAGCAGTCTCAAAAATGATATCCTTTGTTTGCAGAATACAATCTTGAGAATAGAAGCACAGCTTGAGAAACAATCACTGCGCAGGGAATTTCTTGGTAGTGATTCTAGAGGCCGTTTGTACTGGGCTTCATCAACATTAGACATGCTTCCTCGAGTAATTGTTGATGGGAGTTTGACATTGCAACATAGAGAGAAATCAGACGAAAAAGACGTGCTGGAAAATGGCCACATCAATTCAATGGCTAACTGTATCGAATGGGTTTGTTATGAAACTGATGCAGAAATTAAAGAACTTATTGATTGGTTGAATGATGAGGACCAAAAAGAGAGGCAGCTTAAAGAGTCAATTTGGCTGTGGATGAAGTTAAGATTCCAAGGAAGACAAGAAGGTAGAAATCAATTTCATGAAGAGCATCAAAGAACTTTGTCAACCACCTCAATTGATGATAAAATCACTTCTAATTGCCTAGTTAGCAAAGCTGCTATGCATCTTGAGAAGAAGTATGGTGCTTTCATAGAGTTAGGCACAAAGGACACAGCGAAGAGGAGAGTGAAGAAGGCAAGATTGACTGGCGAAAACAAAATGTGGCGCTGTGATTGCTTAGAGCCCATTTTGCCTTCCAGGCACCACTGTGCTTCTTGTCATAGAACTTTTACTTATGAAGCTGAGTTTGAGAACCATAATAATGATAGGTGCAATATAGTTCCTCCAGTTCCTGAAAAGAACGAAGAGAGAATTGATTTCTTCAAAGCAAAGGGTGATAAAAAGTCAATGATCACTAAGGAAAATTGTAACAGTGAAAATAGGATGCCTGAAACCTCGATTGGTGGTCAGTCTGAGCTCAGGTCAAAGTTGATTCAGTTTCAAGACACAGATGCTGTATGCCCGTTTGACTTGAAAGAAATCAGTTCCAAGTTTGTGACAGAAAATTCTATTAAGGAATTGGTAAAGGAAGTAGGTCTTATCGGTTCAAATGGGATTCAATCATTTGTTAGGGCTGTACCTCCTTACCTCAGTGACTCTATGTTAACTATGGTTTCATCTCATAAAGATTTAAGCATTCAAGATGAGTTCAATGTTGATGACAAGCCAGCTAAGCCTGATTCACTCAATCAGTTTGCACCATGTAGCTCTTTTGGACAGCCTGCTCCAGATGAAATTCATGAAGTGTTAAAATCTGGCAAACCACATTTGGGATTGCTAGAACAAAGAGATTTAAAGTCTTATGTAGATAAAAGTGTCCTTCAGGTTGAGCCTGGTTGCTGTTGTGTTGTCCCCAAGTCCTCATTGAGGCCATTGATTGGTAAAGGTTCAGTTATTTTAAGGCAACTAAAGGTCAATCTTCTTGACATGGAAGCTGCACTGCCTGAAGAAGCCTTGAGATCATCAAGGTCTGATTTGGAAAAGAGATTGGCCTGGCGATCACATGTTAAATTTGCGGAGTCAATTTATGAGGTTAGCTTTATTATTTGTAGCAACATGTTTTTTGGTTTTCTTTTCAAAATAGAGCTCTGTCTTGATTGCTTCTTCCTAAAGAATAGCTTGTTCTTTCAGATGGTTCAAGCAACAATTATATTGGAGGATATGATTAAGATGGAGTTTCTGCGGAATGAGTGGTGGTACTGGTCATCACTTTCTGCTGCTGCCAGAACTTCCAGTATTACTTCTCTTTCCCTACGTATATATTCCCTTGATGCTGCTATTCTGTATGATAGGATATCAAACTCAAATCTAAGCAACAGTTTGAAACCCAGCAGTTTGGTGGACCAGAAGTCATTACCTAGTTCCATTCCTGTGGACGAATTCAAACAAAACAGGAAGTCTAATAAGAAGACTTAGAAGAGGCAGGGGTCAGAAGTTTCATTATTCAAAAAGGTTCCTGAAGTTTTGAGGAAAAGGGAATCTGGTTGCGTTCCTTGGAAGGACAACAGGTTGGTCTTGTGGTGGTTGCGGGTGATCAGTAAATGTGGCCTTTTAGATTTGTTTAAACTGCCTTGCTCGATTGCTTGAAAACAAGAAGCCTTTGGTATATACCTGCAACAGATGCCATTGATCCTGTAAATTCATGGGTGGGATGCTCATGTGCTAACTCTGGTGACTAATCATGAAGTGAGTTCTTCTATAGGAAGCACGGGCACGGGTAGATTGTAGAAGAATTAGATGTCGACTTTTTGTATTTGTTCCTACTGAAGGTTTCGGTTAGTTGCTTGGCGACGGTTATGGAATTGAAGGATACTCTTACATAAAGGCTCGAACTGTATACATGAACAAATAGATGTAGAAGTTGGGAATGAAAAAGAAAGCAAACCCAAAAAAATGGAGAAAGTGTAGCTGTAGTAATATTTCATTCAATTTATAAAACTGTTTTGCGGCTCTTTCATTAGTGTCACGTAATCGGGAAAAGAAATTCCATGTGTTTTGGATTGATTGATTCTTGTGTTGGCTTTTACTGGCCACAAGCAAAAAGGTTTGTAGTTTTGCATGTTCTCAACCAAATTCTTGTGATCGGTCCCCATGGTCTTGGGTGGAAGATGATGCCTCTGCTTCAATTCCACAAGAGAAAGTAGAAGATTTGGTGAGTTCTGCGTAAATGTTAATATGATTAGGTTAAATTAAATCCCTTCTAATGTGAGACATATTGGTTACCTGCTGAAGTGACAGCACAAACTTTTTGATCCCCACAACCTAACAATTCATCATCTTCTGCAATTCGGTTTCTTAAAATGGAAACTATGCCCAATAGAAGCTGTTGGAAATCCACTGCATGTACGTACACAACCTCCGATGCCATACGATTACTCTTCTTGTGAGGTGTGGTTTAGATTGGGTACCATGTCTTCAGTCCTACTCCTAGTTCCTGATAAAGATCCTGACTTTTAGGTTACATGTATGCCAAGAAACTTTTAGAGTCGAGATTTGATGTGGGTAGTGAAAAATCGAGAAATAAAAAGAAGATAAAGAAATAACAAGGAAGTGGAGGAGTGGGGAATGTTATTCTTCTGCAAAGTTGGAAGTAGCTTCTGAAGTGAAAGAGGAGTTGTTGGAAACCCTAATTTCGTGTCTGCATCCTCACAGGTCAGGGTGGATGCTCCTAAAACACTTCTTTTCCTTAAAACAAGAAGAAGACATTTTGGGATTATAATTATGACTTTAGGCTTAGGTCACTTGCATGGGTCCACTTAGTCTCTCTCTTTTGTTTTCTTTTTTTCAGTAGCCAATTCCCAAATAGCATTTAATTGGCAGGACAGTCTTTCCTTAAGCAACTGTTGGGAAGTCTTATTGCAGATGTTATTTTGGAGGCTCAATTTTTATCCTATATCGGAAAGAAACGAGAATGAGATGAGTTTTTCAAGTTATAAAAGAACTTCTCCCCCTTTTATTCTATATTCATCCTAAAATTTGATATATACTCTAAATTTGTACACATATCAAATTTAGTATTATCTTCTTAATAAGAGCAGGTTGCCTTAAGTGGTGCTCAGAGACTAGGCACAATTGACCGAACTCTGTTATCAATTTTTTGGTGTGTTCTTTCCTTATCTCTTTTATTTATTCCGCATTTATAGTGTTCAATATTATTTGTCAGGTATATTTGTAGTGTTGTGTTCAATTATTTGGGTGTATTTACTGTTCGTGTGTGTACACGGGTTAGGTTGTGATAAATACACCGTGCACGTAACTTCTGTCTAGGAGGTCAGGTTTTAAGTAGGACCATTTGTGACCCCTCTGTCTTTTTCTGAGATTTTACGTGGAATGGTAATATTGTCTTAGGAGTCCGTTTGACGGTCTTTCTTGAGTATTACCGAATTGATTCACTTTGCTAGTTGTTTACCTGAGAGGAAAAATTACCCGATTTTTTTCAACAAGTGGTATCAGAGCCAAAGGTTCATCCTTTGTTTGTTTGTAATAATTGTAATATTGAAATACTATTATTTGAGTCTGTAATGACGTCTGTAAATTCACTAGCAACTGGTGACACAACAAATATGACACAAGTGGCATCAACTTCCTCGTCCACATGGCAGAGGATTCCAATGTCAAGTATGAAGTTGGCGGTGGAAATATTTGACGGTACTGGTTATTTTGGCATGTGGCAAGGCGAGGTTTTGGATTCCCTTTTTCAACAGGGCCTTGACATAGCTATTGAAGAAAAGAAACCAGAATATGTAGAAGATAAGGATTAGAGTATCATAAATCGGTTGTCATGCGGAACAATTCGATTATGTCTGTCTAGAGAGCAGAAGTATGCTTTCAAGAACGAGACTTTTGCACACAAATTATGGAAGGCATTGGAGGACAAATTTCTGAAAAAGAGTGGTCTGAATAAGCTCCTTATGAAGAAAAGGTTGTACCGATTTGATTACCGACCAGGTACTACTATGAACGAACACACCACTATGTTTAATTAGTTAGTGGCAGACCTGTTGAATTTGGATGTAAAATTTGAAGATGAAGACTTGGCTTTGATGTTATCATCCCTTCCGGATGAATTTGAACACTTAGAAACAACTTTACTTCATAGGAAGGAGAATGTATCTTTAGATGCTGTGTGTTCTGCTTTGTATAGTCATGAATTGCGAAAGCAAGATAAAAAGAAA
>JAOSBP010000008.1:10463966-10489560 GCA_027563825.1 Erythroxylum mucronatum | reverse complement strand
TTATTTACTGATGGGAACGGACTGCTCACGCTGGCGGGTCATGGAGAGCGTGGACCGGGCTGGAGCCCGTCATACTTATTAGGCTCAAGGCCTGTTGCATAGTGGATGGACCAATCGACCCGGGGGTTGTCTTGGATGGGGTCCGGGCCTAGAACGGTCAGCCCGACCAAGACTTATTACGATTAAAGAATTCCATTGGAAAGAAATGCATCATGCAACATTCAACAATATCAAGAAATACCTAACCAAACCTCCAATACTAATGGCCCCTCAAAAGGACTTATGTTAAATTTTTATATTTTTATTATAGAAGAATTTATTAGATGTCTATTGACTCGTAGTAATGAGGCGGGTTATAAACAAGCTATTTATTATTTAAGCATAATTCTTACACCAATAAAAAAGAAGTATGTACCCATCGTTAAGTTATGTTTGACATCATACTTGGCTTGTTCAAAATTATGCATTATTTGTTAAAAAATAAAGTTTATGTAATTTTGTGGACTGATTAGACTTGACTCATGTTTCCTGAATCCGAAGTCGATTGAAGTTCAATTGGTTTAAAACCCGCTTAAAGTCCAAATTATCCAACTCTAACAAAGCTAACCGGATTCTATCGAACCCATTGAAGCTTCAATCTTATCAACTCCTCTCTATCATTGTGAACCTGATTATCATTCTGAAAAGAAAAATAACAAAACCCTTCCTTATCAATCTTGCCTAAATAACAAGACACATTAAAGTTTTGATCTTATCGATTGACCAAAATTTCGATCTTATTGACCTATCAAAACTGTTGAAGTTTCCAAAAAAGTCAAAAAAGAAAAATGCTTAATAAAATTCTCATGAAGAACAAGTTAGATTATAGAAGAGGCAACAAAAAAGATGAAAGTACTGACCAAAACACCAAAAATCACAAACTGAAATTCGACTTGATGCTTAATTAACGAAACTAATCTACATGTTAATTTCGTAAAAGACTAAATCGAATTGGATTCAACTATACTTGCCATGCTTAAGACCAAATAGTATTATATTGCAAACTATACGTCCTTTCTCCATGAGGTTATAAATTATGTGAAAATTGAAAAGTATTAAACATGTAAAATTTCTTATCAAACCATAGTTTTGGTGAACACAAATTAAAAGCATGTGATGAATAAGTAGAAATAACCATAAAGTAATTTAGATTAATATTTGTAGTAATCAAAGGGAAGTTCCTTAGTCCATTAATACACCAACCGATGAAAGCTGGCCCAAGAATTGAATGGTACACATTTAGTTATATATATCTTTTTTATTCACATTAATAGTAATAATTATAATATTATTGTTTTAAGTTAATTTACTATAAATACAAAGGGCTTATTTCTTTAGTTATTAGAAATATAATTAGAGAGGGAATGGAACACACGCACACACACCTCTCTCTCTCTCTCTCTTCATGAAACGGTTTTCTTTTTTCTTCCATCCTTCCCACCCGTCAACTAACTCCTCTCTCACTCACACTCTCATTTTCTCTCGAAAACTCTTTCACGCTCTTTTGTCTCCAGACACACCCATTTACACACTCTCTCTCCCTCTATCTATCTCTTCCGTCTTCAGTCTTCACCAGAAGGTCTGTTTGGGCAAAGATGGTGAGCGCTCGAGTGCTTCGCTATGTCGTTGGCATTATAGGTACCTACCTATTTCTTTCCGTATACATGCATGTACGTGTGTGTAGTCTTTTTAACTCTCTGTCTCTATATACATTCAGTGTGTTGACTTTGATGTAAGACAAAAATGGAGCCTACGTGGAGGCGCAATGTGTATGAATAAGCCTGTATATAGATAAATAAACGCATGCGTAGGTATAAGAGTGCATGAACGTTTATGTTATGTTGTGTGCTCTTGACGCTGGTTTTGAATAATTTGTTTATAGGTATCTTTCTCTCCTATTATTTAATTTGTTTGGGAATTGCGAGTTTTATATTTGAATTGTTATTCCTGTATACTAGACGTATAATTTACATTTAGAGATTATTCTTTTTGTAATTTTTCATTTTCCTAATTTTTATCAGGGAATGTGATCTCCTGCGGTCTCTTCCTATCTCCGACGTAATTCCTCTCTGTAGCTACATCTCTTAAGATTTATTCGAATGACAAATAATTAAAAATTTTCAAAGTATATGTATGGTGTGTACTACAGGCCAACATTCTACAGAATATGGCAGAAGAAGGATGTGGAGGAGTTTCAGTATTATCCATACGTGGCAACTGTACTGAATTGCATGTTCTGGGTGCTCTACGGATTGCCCATTGTTAAACCTGACAGCATTCTTGTGCTCACCATTAATGGCTTTGGTCTCCTTATTGAGCTGATTTACCTTGCCTTTTACTGCTACTATGATAAACATAACAAAGGCCGGGTACGTTTCTACGCCTTCATTAAAAAAGTTAATTCCTCTGAACGTCCCACGGTGCCGCTATATATGTAACCTTAATTACTGGCAATTTCGTTTCCTTTATTTTAATTAAACGTTTGGATCTAATTTTGTTGGGTCTGGATGTTGGTCATGCTTTAGTCGCCAACGTGGGAATGCATACCGGAGATACTTAGAGTTGGTGAAAATGGGAATGTAAAATGGCTCGAGTAAAGCAAGTAAATTAGAGTTGTGGAAAGGAGAAAAATGCATCTGATTCAGGGGACGTTAGGTAAATGGGGTCAGCTTTTTCCAGCTCTGTGAATTCAGTTACGGTGTGGGGTATGTCGGGATTATATGATTGGCTGTGTTGCTGAGAGTTGATCAATTATTAGGTAACTGAGAGTAGAAGGTTGATTATTTATGTTCTTTGTCAGTTTCTCTGTCTGGTTAAAAGTATAATTGAGTATGTGGGGTTTTGATCACATTGGTAACAACATTTCTTGCATGCCTGCAAGACAAAGTTTTAAGTTAATACCTACACTTACGAATTGATCATCGATGCATATAAATTATCTATACTAGTCTTTCTGAAGCAAGTAAATCCTGCAGTTGATCATCAGGTATTGATAATTGGAACAAGGATAAGCTTGTTGAATTATCCTTCTCAATTAACCACATAACTTCTATTTATAATTTACTTAATTACACCTACCTAAAAAACTTGATGTTGATGATTTTCTTTCCTTAGTAGCTGTATATCTTGTCTGTTCGCAGAAAATGGTCGCAGTTTTGCTTGCCGGAGAGACAGTTTTCATTGCCATCATAGTTACCATCTCAATGTGTGTGTTCAATCACTCTAAAAGGATACTTTTCGTTGGAATTTTCTGTGACATCTTCAATGTTTTAATGTACACTTCACCCCTTGCAATCATGGTACGTAAAATCCCTTGGATTCAAATCCAATTCTTAAGTAATTCATTAGTTTAATTGGCACAGGCATATTTATAGTGATATCTAAATTCTTTGTTATTCTCTGCGGATTTTGACAGAAAAAGGTTATTAGGACAAAGAGTGTGGAATACATGCCATTGTCTCTTTCAATAACAAACTTTCTTAATGGTTGCTGCTGGACAGCTTATGCTCTTATCCAATTTGACGCCTTCATATTGGTAAATTATCGTTATGAGTACTTGACATCTTTACTGGTTCATTTTCCTTGGTGCTTTAGTTTGTTAAATTTACATATAGCTTATATAGCCTCTTCTTTTATTTGTTCTCATAAATCCTTGTAGTAGGGGATCTATAATATAGTTGTTTTAAGCGTGTTGTTATTGGTTTACTCTTTGCAGGCCAGCAATGGTCTTGGAGCACTTTCTGGTGCAGCTCAGCTCATCCTTTACGCTATCTACTACAGAACGCCTAACCAAGGTGAAGATGCATTAGTCAAGCCGTCAGAGATCTAGCTTCCTCCCTGTGGGGAAGCAGCATGCATGGTCTGAAGAGTTCAATTTGTTTCAGGCATATGAATATTACTAATTCTCGTTGTGTGCTTGAATATCTGAAAGTGTGCGCTCGAACTAGCTAATAGCAATTGATGATTGCTTACATGGACTTGTAGACAATTCCTGGATTCTAAGTGATGGCTAATAGTTTCCTATGAAGATTAGTCCTGACCGCAAAGACACTCTTTGGTGGGATATTAAAATGTTGGTAATTGCATCATTTGCATTCATTCGATAACTGTACTTTATCTCATTAGTAAAACGTACATCTCCTTTAATTTGGATCAACTTGACAATATTCTCTGTCAAATTTATATTGTTAACTTTTTAGTTTCTTTAAGAAACATACCATAAAAGTCTAAATTTAACAGCTTGGATATTTATTTCTTAGTTTAGGTAGGACCTGTATGTCAGAATTTTCTCATAATGTGAGTTAATGTTAATTGTCATTTATAGGATTCACGCAAAAAAAAAAAAAAGAATTTGATATAATATTAATGTATAAGCTAGCCCAATGAAAAAAATGGTTAAATGAAAAAAATGATTATTGATATTGAATATGTGATGAGAAAATCCAATAAAATTAATTACCATATATGGAGTATAATTTGTAGTTTTATGTAATTGTAATTCGTAGAAATCCATTTTCTTTTGGTCGATCATGGTAATTGAAATGTGCACAAAGATTTGTGATTATTTCCAGAAGTTACACGAAGAAATTAATAATAAAATAGAAATATTTTTCGTATTATTTCTATTTTTTGACATAATTTTATGGATAATCTTTTGTTTATACTCGATGGATGGTGATTCTTGAATTGGTTTATTATAAGTTGCTACGGTTGTACAATACAACATTAGGGTTTGTTTGTTTCTATCAAGAGTTTTGTTTTTTAATTTAATAAAAAAATTGAGTTTCTAATCTTTTTGTTTTTGATTTTGCTTTCTTTTAGTTTCTACAACTTATAGGAAAATTTTAATTTTAATTACAATATTTTACCAAAATGCAAATTAAAGGAGCATTAAAATGAATTATAACATTTACAAATTATTTAATTTAAATCTTAAATAAATGAAAATATTGACATAGTTATGTCTCATTCTATTATTTGTCATGTTAGCATTTTTATTAATCATGTCGCATAGTATAGTGAGACTCGCACATTTTAATTAAACTTCAATTAATTTTAAACTAATTATATACAATAAATCTTAATTAAAAGTAATAAATAATAATGTTAGTTTTTTCATAAATTGAAAGTTTTATCACTATTTTTATTAATATTACAAAATCAAACAAAGTTTAGGATTTTGAATGTAATTTATTTAAAACCCTCATATTTATACTAATTATATACATTTTTTCGGCACAAAAGTAATTTGAATTTTATAAATTACGAGGAACTTCTTCACAGAATGGACGATTAAAATAATTTGGTATTAACTCAATACAACTTTTAATTAAAAAGACAAAATTTTTTGGTTAATTCACTTGTGTGTACCATAGCAACTTTATGCTCTGATCGTATGTAAAGAATACTCAGTTAGTATTATAGAAGACTAATTTTTGATCGAAATAATGTTAACCAACGATTAAAGAAAACGAAGAAACTTAAGTGATTCTGGAAGTTGTGATGTTTGCACCGACGAGCCTGAAACCTTTCTACACATTCTCCGGGATTGTCATATTGCTGTTCAATTCTAGAATTTCTTTACTGATTTTAATAATTTGAGCTCCTTCTGGAATGTTAATCTGGAAGATTTGTTGTTATTGAACATGAAAAGCTCTCATCTCTCTCATGACCATCTTAGTTGGCCTACTATCTTCGGCTTAGGCTGCTGGAACCTTTGGAAACGAAGGAATGACGGAGTTTTTAATGCTGGTGCTTCTTCCTTTTTTTAATACTTTGCAGAGTACTATTTCTGATGCTAAATTGATTCAGGATACTTTCGATAAGTTGCCATCGGAGAATAATAGTCATTCGGATTCAAGGTTAATTTTTTAGAAATGTCCGCATTCTCCTTTTATGAAGCTCAACACTGATGCTTCTTCGGTTGCCTCCACGGGGTTTCTGCAGGTGGAGGATTGATTCGGGATTATAATGGTCGCTGAAAACATGGGTTTGTTTTCAAGACAGGTCGTTGTTCAATACTTTGTGCTGAGTTGTAGGCGATCTATTATGGTATTCAACTCACTCATAAACTTGCCTATTTTGATGTGCTTGTTGAATGTGATAATGAGTTTGCTGTCAAGATTTTGACCGGTAGTGTTCAGGCAAATTCTAGACTTACTGAAGCGATTCCATAATGTGAAACTCATTTACATTTATAGAGAAGGGAATTTTGCAGCTAACTATCTCTCTCACCTTGCTTTTGATTTTTCTCCTGGCTTTCATGTTTTGAGGCAAGCTCCCCCTAGTATTAATAGATGGCTTGATCATGATTTAACAGGAGTCTCTTATGTTAGGTAATTTTCTGTCTTTGTGAGCTTTGCTGACTTTTTCTCACCTGAATTTTTTTTTTCACCTTCCGTCTACGATTATAGTGATGGGTTCGGAGCAGCCACTTAATGGCCTCAGTGGCTGTCCATTAAGTTCAGCATCCTGCCTTGGCGTATCTTGGTATGAAAGAAGAGGCTTTGGAGGCAACTTCAAGCATTCAACATCCTTCTCAAGCATTTCAAGCACTTGGTGCATCGGAGGACGTTCGCTAGGCCGTAGTTGTATGCACCACAATGCTACTATAATTATCTTCTTGGTAATTTTGTTCTCCTCTTCTGTAACATCACCATTTCCTAATTCCACATGCTTCCCCAACCTGAACTGCTCGTAAGCCCATGCAGGAAAGTAAACCTGGCTGGACTTGTTCGCCAGTGCATTGAAATTCTTCCTTCTTCCTCCCATTTCCATTAATAGCATCCCAAAGCTATAGACATCAGCTTTGTACGAGACACTTCCGATGTGCTTGTACAACAATTCTGGAGCCATATACCCTATTGTTCCTCTGGCAGCTGTGAGTGAAACAATGTTACTGTCTGTCGGACAAAGTTTTGCAATACCAAAATCTGAAACCTTTGGAACAAAATTTTCATCAAGAAGAATGTTGTGAGGCTTGATGTCAAAATGCAGAATTTGCATGTTACAACCTCGATGCAGATATTCAATACCTCGAGCCACCCCAAGAGAAATTCCGTACATTTTTTTAGTACTGATTGCGTTGCTAACTTGTGGAGAAAATAAGTACTTGTCTAGAGATCCATTAGGCATAAACTCGAAAACAAGAGCACGCTTTAATCCCTGAACGCAAAAACCAATTAGTTTAACCACATTGACATGGTGAATTCTTCCGATCGTAGCAACTTCATTAATAAAATCTTCGCCATTAGCTTTAGATTTTCCCAAAAGTTTGATAGCTGCATACCCACCGCTTCGAAGTCTTCCTTTATAAACAGACCCGTAACCTCCTTCACCCAACTTATCCCTAAAATTACCAGTCATCTTCTTAATATCTGAGAAGGAATATCGAATTGGCATGAAGTTCCCTTGAGTTTGGAGGAATTCTTCAATATTGCTATACATTGACAAATGCCTTCTCTTCCACTTGTATATCAGAAAAGCGATAATGAAAGGACCCCCAGTAATGAACAATACCATCCGGCCTAGCACTGTGTACAAACAATAAATAGTAATGGATAAGCAAGCATGCGTATCGACATAAGTGTCTTCCTGAGGTTTTGGCTGAGAATCCTTCTTAACTTTTTTTCTTTTTCACAACCATGAAGTTGTATGTTGCTTCCATTGCAGATTATAAATTGATTGTTCTGTTCTTCAGTGTATGTATAAACGATTCGTTTTCCATAGTTCTGTCAGTTGATATCCAACAAAACGTACAGGCTTAAAATTTATCTTACCAAATAGACCCAGTAGATGACGAAACAGAGGAAACAGCCAACGACGCCAGTCTCTCGCTGCAGGATAAATAACATTGAAAAGGCAAGATAATCAGCAAAAACCAACTCGATATAATCAATGTATGAAGCTCAGGACAAGAGAAATGATTGTAAGTTGCAAATACAGTCACCCAACTTACTCAATTCTAAGCACAATAGAGCTGTAGTTTGTTCTTGGCTAGATTCATCATACCATAATAAAAAGCAGATTTCAATAACTAGCACTAGTCGTTTATAACTAACTATACTTTCATACATCATAAAAATAGAACATCTCAATAGGCACATGGAGGATCTGTGAAATGGGGAAGAAAGGCTTTAATAAGTAAATATGAAGGATCTAAATAACAAATGAAAGAGGATAGAGATCTTCATGTAGAATGAGACGTGTAGGCATGATGTGAGAGAACAAGTGTTTACCGTAGTAATAGGGAGGTATCCATGGACCTACAAAAGAGAAAGCATCAGTGTTTTCAGAATCAAACATCAATGTCTTCAAGAAAACATCGGTTAGCAAATGTTCAGTTATTGAAAACTTGCGAATCTTAGTTCCGTGTAGTGTATGAAAAACGAAGTTGAACATTATTTACAAAAAGCAGAGGAGCTCTTACCAAGAAGAGAGTTCACTATACTGGGTTTAACTGCCAAACGAACAAGGAGAGAACAGAAAGTAAGTCGAAAGAAAGAATCATCTTCCATTCATTTTCAACACTTTCCTCACAGGCCAAAGGCTTTAACACATTCATTTTCAATCTCTACACATCACTTTTTCAAATGGTAATGAAATTGCTTACCATTTTGCCAATTGAACGATCTCCCACCGCCAAAAATGGAGAATAGAGCAATGAACGCAGAGTGCACAGGATCAAAGATGTAGCGTGGGAAAGTAAAGTACGCTGCAAAATAAATAACACAAGCAGAAAACAGATACAAGTGAAGAAGATAAATATCATCAAATATGCATTTAAAATTTCCAATTAATCATAATAAGATGCTCTCTGATTTTCCTTCAAATACAACTGTGTACGTCTTATCCTGTGTTTCAGAGTTCAAACTGCTCCGTCTAAAATGTCCTACTAAACCCAACAAGAAAAGAAGAAAGTAACACAGGCACACACACACATATAGAACATATCTACAATGTTGGATTATTAACGGCAACAAAAACGAAAAGTAAGGCTAACTAGAAGACGGGAGACAGAGATAGAGATAAAGTACTTCCGACAAAGAATCCGGAACAGCGGATGGGACCAACGATGTTGCAAGGATTATAGCTCTTGAAATTCCGACAGCAAAAGGAAGACCATGAAAGATCAATCCCGTAAACCAGACCATCGTGTACGTCTCTATAAGAAATGCTTTCTGAATAAATCATGGGCCAAGATGTACCATGAATCAGCTCTATACGACATGAGTCCCTCAAATCATATGCCACAGCTCTTTTTATCGCATACGTATAACCCTTTGAACTGTTTGAGTAAGAAGTGGAATTGGATGTTCCATTGTTGCAAGACGAAGGGTCTAAGTAGTTGGAAACATTCACCGGATTAGGACAGTTCACAAAAGTTATGTCTGCAAACATTGTGTCGTAAGGCGTTGACCCTGAGGACAAATTTGGTAAAGAATGACGAGGAATGGAGGAGCAATTATCGTTTTGAACATCAACATCTGCTACTCGCATTGTGAGATCAGGGTAATTGATTTCACGAACGTAGTACATCAGAGAAGACAAGTTAAGTAGTGCGAGGTTGTTATGGCAAACAAGCTGGAAAGATTTGACACCGCAGTTTACAGGATCAGAGTCCAAGCGAAATGGGCTTTTAACGACGATGTCTCCACAAGAAGATGTGCAGTTACTGAGGAAGACATTGTTAGCTTTGCAACTATGCTCCGCTAAGATTAGAAAAAGGAGGAAGGCTACGTATAATCTGAACATTGTCAGAGGAGAAAAAGTTAGGGTTGTTAGCGACGATGATTCAATAGTTTCGTTTGTCCTTGGAAATGAAATGATAGTGCTTGTTGAGTTGCAAGTCAACAGTCAACAATGGAAGCTAATCGATTGTTTATTTGGTGTCTACTTTATTTTTGGTATGGATAACGACGTTTCCCTTTTATGGCAATTTGCGTCAGCTTGGTCTGGTTTTTCTCCTGCCGCCAGGCTCATTTTCAACTTTCATTTATTTAATGTGTGAAATTCTGGTAAGTTTCATTTTAGTTCGAAGTTTAAATGTTAAATAATCTTTTTATCACAATAATTTAATGCATAACATTAATTTAATTAGTTTTATATATTTACTAATACATCCTTTTAAGTGAAAACCCTTTGAACTTAAAATTTGCACAAATTTACTCTATTTTGTACTAAATCAGTAGATAATAGGATTCAACTTATGATCACATGATCACAAAAACTTTGATACCATATGAAATGATCGTTTCACCCCAATAACTTAAACTATTGTATGAGGCTAATTTTATTGATTTTGTATATTCACTGACATTAAATCTTTTTAGACAATTATATTGTTCTTGTTTGTATCCATCTGAAACCATGAGCTTTTGATGGATGGCTTATATTAAGGGTTTAGTTCTTTTCTCCTTCATTGTCCCAAATCACTAGACGAAGAGTCTTCTTTTTTGATAACGCTTATGCTGTAACCTCTCTTGAAATTAATCATCTCAGTTTGCGAGAGACAAAAGTGGGAATTGTGGAGGAGGAAACTTAAGTAGTAAGAAGCAGATAATTATTAATTGATATCACTGCGGGATATCGTTAGTAACACATAGCCGTGTTACTTTTCATTTGAAGAGACACGGGGAAGATAAGGTAAGTTGATTACCAGGCAAAAGCTAGGAAAATACACGCATAGACATCATCACATGACCGAAGATGGACTTGCAGCCATCCCAAATTCAGATGATTTCATTATTTATATCCAAAACCACGAACCTCTATGGAGGAGCATTTGAAGTAACCTTGGAAAGAAGCGCCACGTTCCAAAGCATACAGAGACTGCAAAAGCATAAGCATCTCTGGCTCACTGGTACTGGCTAGCTAGTTTGCCTTCCTTGACAATATAATTTTGAGTTGGAAAATCTTCTCCCTTGAAGTATCTGTCAAGCATGTCCTTAACTCCAGCAGCATATCGCAGCTGCGCAGTATACATTGAAATCTCAGTTGTTTTGGTGAGGAAGTCAAGGTACTTTAAGGGAAAATCAAAATTACAAACTTTTTCGTGAACCTGACAACAGTACCTGACCATCAATTGTTGTACCAGAAATATGAGGAGTCATTGCTTGATTAGGCATGTAGCGCCATGGATGATCCTTTGGAGCTGGCTGTGGATTCCAAACATCACCACTGTATCCTGAAAATCAAGGTCTTGATATAGAAATTAGTTGTCATGGAGTAAAAATGATGGTTTGGTATGCCTTAATTTTCCTTGTCTTGGACTGCCACATCAATACTGTGATCCATCTAGTCCTGATGAAATTTAAAGACTGCCTCACATAGAAGACGACTCAGTCAAGCATAGAAGTACTTACGTATTCCCCATTTAATTCGCAAGTTTGATATGGTGCTGAGTAGCAACTAGCAAGTGATCATTTTGTTTGTCCATGTTTTAACTTTGGAATTTTATGCAAATATTATCAAGAAGAATACGAAGAAGTATCAATATTTAGTAAATATGAGATGATTTGCTGCATTATTCGATTATTCTATAATGCATAAGATTCTGCATACCCCCAATCTGTCCACTGTTACATGCATTAACAACTGCTTGAGTATCCATGATTGCTCCACGAGCATTATTAACTATGAGAACTCCTTTCTTCAACTTAGCAATCCTGTCTTTGTCAAACAGCCCTCTGAGAAACAAGCACAAACACATAGTTAAATAAACAGATGGATACTAAGTGAGACAGAACATACTACTAATGCAATAAGTGAGACAGTATATAATACTAATGCAATATCCGACTTTTCCAAAGGTAGATGCAAGGAGTGACTTGGATAAAATCAGAAATAAATTCTAGCAATTGCCCTGTGTGCTCGAACCATAGCATTTGGTTACTTCAAAGATTATGGTTATCTAATAGCACTTGGGAAAAATATTTGCACAACGGGCAGTTAGCCAGCTACATGCACTGAAAATCAAAAGATGTGGAATCATACTTTGTCTTCTCTGTAAGAGGCATGTTGATGACAATTACGTCACATTTGGGAAGCATAGTATCGAGGTCCTCCTCAAACTTTGCACCAAGCTCAGCTTCTAATTTTGGATCAATCTTAATGCGATCATGATAGAGGAGATTACAATTGAAGGGTTTCAACCTTTGAAGTAAAAGTTTGCCAATGCGTCCAGCACCAACAGTTCCGACTGTCTTCCCTTCAAGGTCATAAGCTCTGTAAGCAATACCTGCCACGTTCCAGTCCCCATTTACAACTTGCCGATATCCAGGTACGAAGTTCCGGACCAGAATGAGGACTCGCATGAGTTCATCTTCTGCAACCGAGACAACATTGCTTCCTGTGACCTCAGCAACAGTCAGGCCAGCAGCAGCTGCAGCCTTCAAGTCTACATGATCCGAACCAATTCCAGCAGTGAGAAGCAATTGCAAATTTTTGGCCTTTTTGATCCTTTCTTCAGTGACATAGGCTGGGTGGAAGGGGGTGGTTATAAGGACATGAAGATCAGGAATATGTTTCTCAAGCTCTGCAAAAGAAATACAGTAAACAATTTATGCATTTGAATGATAAAATAAATGTTTGAATAGATGACACTGACAATGCCTTACCCGAGTTGGATCCTTCCTTGTCATCAGTAACAATGTACTGGTGGCCCAGTGATTCCAACCAGTCACGTATGCCCAATGCTCCCTCCACACAACCCACAAATTTGGGATTCATTGCAGCATACTCATTGGCCTTGTAGAACACCCCAACAATCTTTTTGCTTCCAGCAGATGCCTGCGAGCATACAAAAATCATGCAATGCAAGCAGAGCATTTTGTGTTAGTCGAAAGAGAAACCTACTACATTGTCATTTACTCTTTTGTCTCTGCACCAAAGGATGAATATAAAGTTGGTCGCCTTAACTATGTCTTCAAATAAAACAAAATTCATATTATTATATTAATAAACATGGAAAAAAAGTTTAGCGAGTGAGGCAGAGGTTGTTCATGAGATAGCACTTATTGACTTTAGATTCATAAATGATTGTTAAATTGAAGAAAGGGCACAAGACGTGGACCCCACAATAACCTTATCCTGTTCTCAGAAGTGGTGGAACAGGAAGCAATAACATGCATGATAGCCTATATACCACCACCGTCAGTGTCAATGTTATACGTGGGGCCCGCCAAAGCCTTCACTCGTAGCTTGATTGACTAAGGCAGTGTCCCTTGGGGTAAAAATGGAAATTCAATTCAGCTGAGTTGAGTTGGAGCTCTTTATTACTTACAAGCAAGACTTAATTAATTAAAGACCGTTGCTTTGCTGGGAAAATCCAGTTCCAAACAAATGTTGACCGTCGGCTCCCAAACACAAGCGGAACATAGACTGAACTTAAGTCTCCTAGAACCGCTAAACATATAACTTAGGAACGATCGCGATCGCGATCGTGATCGTGGTTGCAGAACAAAATATGCATGCTTGCTGAAAATCGAGCAAAATTTTCAGAACAAAATTAAAAGGTGGTCTAAAAAAGGGTTAAGCTTACATGGAGGTGACGAGTGAGAGTGGTAGAACCAGAGCTAGCAGGAGATGAAGCAAAAGCGCGAACAGCAGAGGAAACGGCACGTTTCATGGCCATAACTTCGGGCTATAAAATAGAGTTGTTGAAGAGAGATTTTGAGTGTGTTAGAACGACGAACGAAATTGCGAATCTTCTCTCCACTAGAAAAAGCGATCTAAATTGCTTTTATACAAGGCCGTGAGGCCCGTGACCAGGACGTCTTTGTCTTTTCCTTTCCTTTCTCTAATCCCAAGTCTCTCAACTTTACATTGGATAATGTAGAACTTAAAAATGAGCTACGCGCCGCAGTAAACAAAACATATTAGGGAAGAATGGTGTTTAATAGGTGAAATAGAATAAGATATAAATATATGTAATATTAGATGATTAATTTTTAAAAAGTAAAAGAATTTATAATGTAATATAAATTCTTATAATTAACAGCAACCCGAAGTGGTGATGTTTATATATCAGTTTTTTATAATACAATATGATGGCTTGTAAGCAATATTCCAAATGCATATGCTTGTAAATCTCAGAGAGGGAGTTCCACTGGGGGCAAATGGGGTATCTGTCTCTAAAAAATTTCACATGGAAAATTATTATTTTAAATTTTAAATTTATAAAAAATAAAATTTTGCTTCATTTAAAATTTTGCTTTTATTAAAAATAAAAGTTTACTCTTATTAAAATTTTATCTTCCTTTAAAATTTTTTTTAAATCTGTCTCTGAAATCTTATTTTAAAATGTAATTGCTCCGAGTAAATGAAAAACGAACGTCAACAAATTCATAAAGGTGAAGCAACTGATTTGGCTAGCCGGCGGCTACCCATGATAAGACGCGCCGACGCGGGAGTTACCCCTAAGGGAGGGCGCAACTAATACGGAAAATTTCTCGTCTCGTGGCGGCTACCCATGATAAGACGCGCCGACGCGGGAG
The DNA here is from genome assembly GCA_027563825.1 of Erythroxylum mucronatum. Classification (NCBI taxonomy): domain Eukaryota; kingdom Viridiplantae; phylum Streptophyta; class Magnoliopsida; order Malpighiales; family Erythroxylaceae; genus Erythroxylum; species Erythroxylum mucronatum. Next base: position 10,475,026 of record JAOSBP010000008.1, on the reverse strand, counting down.
TTACCCCTAATGGAGGGCGCGAAGATTTCTCGTCTCGTTTCCACAGTAAGCCTTAAGACAAAACCTTATCATCAACTGAATATAAAATATTGGCTGAGACAAGACAGTCATGTCACCCCTCACTATCAATCCTATTATTAAAAAACACTGTTTTCGTTTGTCATAAATTTTTTCAACCAGGGTGGGCCGTACAACAGTCCTATATGTCTAACCAGCCCAACTAGCTAGCTCAGTCCACGTGTTTAACATGGGCGGCTGCCTAACCACTAATGCTTAGTTGAATTTGCTATGCTACTTTAGAAATTAAGAAAACAGTTCAAAGCACTAACCTTAATTAGGAACAGGGATGGATCCAGGGGCTAGCAAGGGCTATAACCCCCTAAGATTAAAAATTTTTCATATATATATAAGCGCCAGCTCTCTAAACTAAAAAATTTTCAAAATATATACATATATATAGGCGCCAACCTCTAAGATTAAAATCCTGGATTCGTCGCTGATTAAGAATGTAAGTATCATTTCATGTCTTTTCTCTATACATTGTGATCGTAAATGTTTGAACGGAAATATTGATGACATTGAAGACTTGAGTGATTTATATTTGGGGAATGCCTTAGCACTACCTAATGACAAAGACAAGATTTTCTGTCTAGTTTTATGGTGTCTTATTCTGTTCAATAAATTTCAGCCATTCATTTATGTGGGTCCCACATTTATTTATGCGAGACCTACGCAAAACTTACATAAATAAATGGCTGAGATTTATGAGACATAATAAAACATCATAAAATTGGACAGAAAATCTAAACTCCTAATGACATGGCAAAAGCTTTTCACCTCTTTGGCATTTGTCCAATTGATAACAATAATTACACAAAATTAAAATTCAGAATTTATGTTACTTTTTACATGTTTTTTGTACTTTTATTTATATAATACGATATCTTAGTTAGAAGGAGAAGGAATTAGGGGTGCTTTGTAATATTTAATCTACAATATTCACTAACATCCCTCTCAAATTCAAAATGGTTAAAGATTAGCTGGTTGAAGTTTGGAGATGACACTATTAAACTAACCACCTGTAGGTGAACCAGATTTGTTGAAAGTATCAACAATTTGAACTTTAAAGGAACGAAAGAGAAGGCAATTTTACACCGCGAATAAATTGTTCTCTCTGTAATAGTTTCCTTAACATTGCGTATGGTTGTTGTCTCTGGTAGTTGAAGACGGAATAGAACAAAAATTTGAAAACAGAACGGAACAGAAACTGGGGACAGTAAGGTGTTTGGTTATGGTGGACAGAACAGAGAAATCTGTCTTCGTCCCCAGGACAGAATGTGTTTGGTTGCAGGAAATAGAACGAAAAATAGTACAAATGACGAATATGCCCCTGATCCTTAAGATGATTAGTAATATGTATTTCATTGGTACTTTTATTATGAATGGCTTGTATAAGTTAAAAAACTAACAAATAATAATAATAACAATATCAAAATAATCACAAATAACAATAATAATAATTGTTATTATTATTTTGATAACAAGAAAAATAATAACAAAACATAAATAAGTGCAAAAATGTATAATAATAATAAATTTGAATAATAATAACTACAAATGATGTAATAATAATAATAATAATAATAATAATAATAATAATAATAATAACAATAATAATAAAATTATTATTATTATTATTATTATTATTATTATTAGATATAATTATAATTTTTATTAGCATAATTATAATAATAAAGACAAAATGGATGCGGTACTAATACTAATAATACATCTACGACTACTACTACCACATCTACTACTAATAATAATAATAATAATCATAATAACAAAACAAAATGTATGATAACAATAATAATTTAATTAATAATAGCAATAATTAATAAAAAATTATTGTTATTAATAAGCATAATAATAATAATAAATACAAATTTTATATTACGATTAATAATAACAATAACTAATACAAAATTATTGTTAATAATAATCATAATAATAATAATAAATCCAAATTTTATAATACATTTAATAAGAATAATAATAATAATGATGATAATAAGAAATATATTATAATAATTTTGATAATAATAATTTTTGACCAATAATTCTAATATTAATATTAATGATATTCAATACAAAATTAGTAACAATAGAGTCATCATACATGGAAATACATCATCTAAGCATTCATAGAATTAATTACATCATAGGTTCAACATACATTCATATAACTAATGACATTATAGGTTCAACATAGATTGAAAAAAAAACATTTAAGCATTACTGGAACTAATAACATAATTGGTTCATCATACATTAAGCCCTTAAAATTTATTAATAATGTTTTGAAGCATAATTCCGAAAATTACGCCAATAGCTATGAGTGAAAATGCTAGAGCCCATGCCATGTTTGCGTGTAAAGTTGAAACTTCGTTGACTTGGTCATTCGTTGGTCGTGCGACGGGAGTCGGCATAGAGGAGGGTGCATTGACGGTCGGGACAATGTCTACATTACGTTGAGCTGGCCTATATGAGCCCGTGGCATAAGCAGTTTGTGCTTCATCCAATGTTCGAAACCCCTTGAAACGAGCATTCAGATATCCCTCAACAGCTAATTTTACATCATCCCAATTGGTAAAAATACCAACTTCACGTCCATCAATGACCACATAAAAATTTTATCGACCCATATTTTAGTACCTGAAAAGGAATCATATTATCATCATGCATACACACAGGAAAATGACAAACATTAAATAGTAAGTAAACCAACCATTCATAAGTCAGATAATTATTCAAACATACAACATTCAAGATGACATGTACCCAGTTTCATCACCATGCAAAATAATAAATTATACAACAAGTCAATTGTCATCATTTAAAAGGCTCCTAACATAAGTCTGTTTAACTTCTGGTGGTAAACCCCACAAAATATTCATTAATTCAGCATGCCTCCCGAATATCTTCCCAACCCTGACAATTTCGTCAACGGAAAAGCCCAAATTGACAAGCTCTTCACCCAACTTAGCTGCATGCATTCCTGCAATGGCATCCGCAATAACCCTAGTATTCTCTTTGCTAGTGTCAATGGCACGAGCAAATGATGCTGCAAGGCTTTCTAGCGCTTCACTATCCCGCATCTTCCGTTTCCCTTTGTTTTGTTCATTTCCCGCAGTGTTACTGGAAGATGCGACGGAACCAATGACATAGGCTGAAGTTGACGGAGGAGGAGTTGTTTGTGGGGCTGGTTGATCAAAAGGGTCATCAAAAGTTGGTTCAGCCGCTGAGGTTTCGCCTGTTGTTTCACCCTCCTTAACAACGTCATGGTGAGTATCAGCAGCATTATGAGCCATTCAACCAGTGGCTCTGTCCCGCCCAAACACAAATTCAAGTCTTGGGTAAAGCGGGAATGGCTTGCCTGGAGTGTAGTACTTGTCCGAGTGTCTCTAAAATTAACATAAGAAAACATCATCACGAATTACATATGATTATTCGGACACTTCTAAAAACAATCAACAAGAAGCACAGAATTACCCTCATCCATTCATCAAGGACTTGCTTACTATCGACCTGAACGCATTGCTTGGACTCATTCCACCCAAAGCCACTGTAATTTAACATGCCAAAAGTCATCTGATTTTTGCCTTTTAACCTCTTGTGCTTATTTTTCACGTCTCCTGTCAATTCCACACTCGGGAAACTTCTCCACCATCTAACGAGCAAGAATTTGGAAAGTACCGGGCTTGAATTGGCCATTATCTGCCCTGTGACCATCTAGCACAACCTCCTCCATGAAGGTCACAAATGCATCTATTTCACTGTCAATCCAAATTCTTGACATTGCACCTAAACCAACCAATGTCAAGAATTCCACAACGTGCCAAACCATTCAGCATATGTTTTTAAGCAACATAAATTGATAGCAATTTGCAAAGTAAAGAAGACAATATTCAATTTGCAGTAATATGCTATTAAGTATCAACAACACATCCGTAACAGAAATTAATTTGTCTACTCATATTCAGTTTCATGCAAAGTCAACAATAGCAGAAGATTTGCAAACAATCCCTCAAGTCAATTACAATAAAAGCCTATCGATGTGAATCCCGCAATTCACTAATGTAAAAACTCACTCTCTAAAATACTGTTCACATTTTAATTATTGCTTCTCCATTCATTAAACATGTTCGTTGCTAATTCCTCTCTCCATTGACTCCATGCATTACTTGTCTCAACACGATCAACAGTTTCAGGCAAGGAAGCATCTTCCTCAATTGGCATATCCTCGGCCTCAAGAGGAGTAGCCTCTGCTGGATCTTCTGTCATATGCAACCTAATAAAGTTGCGCAGAAGGGTGCAAGCAAGAATTATGTGCACATGAGTGGTTGCTGAATAAAAAGATGGAGTTCGTAGAATTTTCCATATTTTTTTCAGCAGGCCAAACGCACGTTCAATTACATTTCTAGCAGATGAGTGTCTCTTATTATAAAGCTCTTCCTGGTTTCTAGGTGCCCTTCCATCCCTTGCCCACTCTTGAATGTGGTATCGTGTGCCTCTATAAGGTGCAAGAAAGCCAGGAGCGTTGGTGTAGCCAGCATCGACTAAGTAGTAATTTCCTATACACAAAATGACACTATTACTATTGTGCACATTTAGCATCAAACATGTGTGCAAATGTTGGAAGTTGTGTATAATTTAGAGGTTACATACCCCTTGGCACTTGAAGCCCATTCTGCCTCGTTACAGTATCGTGCAGAACCCTTAAATTCGATGTTGAACCTTCCCATCTCGCAAGAACATAAACAAAGTTTAAGTTCTTATCACACACCCTACCACATTTGTGCATATTTTTCCTCTCCTCCCTCTGTATCTGGGTTTCTCTGCTTAGGGAACCGTAATATCTATGTAGGTCCCATCTAAAGCACCCAGGCAACCCTTTGAACAAAAATCCAGGAAAACAAAGTTAGGGTTAAGTTATTTACAATACTGACATTACACAATTTGTGCTAGCTAACAAAGTTTACTAACCTTAAACCATTTCCATCTAGGGTCTGTGCAATCATCTGGAATTAGTATGGGGCTTGACATACAACAGATGATGCAGCCTTAGTATAGCCTTTAACACACTATGAAAGGCCCTACTTATTATTTCTCCCGATCTCATCAACCTTACTTGTAATACTCTATTAGGTTCATTTTATGCTAATATTCGTAAGAAGATTAGCACCTTTTTCTCAATAGGCAAATGGCCAGTATTCGTCAATCCACCATGGGCTTGAAGCATTTCACATAACACTCTAAATGTCTGTAAGTTCATCCTTAAATCCCACTGACTATTCCTATCACCCTCATTCAAAATCCTATTTACATTAGCTTGCCTTGATGGCACTATCAATGCCCTACTCCCTAATGCATGATCACTCCTCTTCCGTTTTCTTCTGTATACTGCCAACACTACCAATATTACCACTTTCATTAATTCCAACTGCCCATTCCAAACATCAAGAAAAGTCAAGCACTTTAACATCGCTTCACGAACCCTGTTATCCATGTTTGAAAAAAAAAACTATCTGTAAAGAGTTCACAACGTATTGATCATTAACTAAAATTCAACACTTATACATTGTTATGAATACCAAGTCCATAATCAAAACCAAGCTCATCTTATACATTGTTAAAATGATATTATTATTCTCTCTTATATTTTTATACATTGGTTATGAACTGAATACTGTAGGAATCCATTGACATATTTCCCACTTAATAAGATTTTGTCATGTCATATGTGTATGTGTAGAAATGGCTTTCTAGTGTGTACTGTCTTCATGTTATACCTTATACTTGCTCTTTAGCTGGATGGAGAGCCTCGAAATGATTTTTATTTGAAAATTGTAGGCCATTTCTAGTCTGTATTCTAGGCAGTAATTAGGTAATTAGAATAAAGAGGAAGAGTCATTTTTCCACTTATGCGCGGAACATGATTGCAATAAGGTTATTAGAATAGAGAATGTTCTCTATTTTCCCTAAGTTGGATACTATAACATTTGTGAAACTTTAAATTTGACTTGTATTTAAAGTTGAAATGTTTTAAGTCCTGACAGTTATAAGTTTTACTGTATTAACATTTAGGAGACCTTATACCTAATGTTGAGTGAGACTTTGAGTTTGCAGATTTGAGAATTTAAAGTTTTATCCACTGTTTTACCTTATACCTTATACCTACTATTTTAAATAAGACCTTATACCTTATACCTACTGTGTTATCCCTTTTCATATAGATGTTTTCTTGATGGAAACTATTACTATAGGTACTGTTTTAATGACTACATTATCTTCTTCAAATTCTAACATCACCAAGTTACAGCATGTAAGATAGGGATACATAATGAAAAACTTTTGAGTATGCTGAGTAAGAGAGGGTTAATAGGCAACCAAAGTATAACAAAGTTAGATTTTTGTGAGCATTGCGTTTTGAAGTCTGCACCAATTTCACTTGTTTTGGCTTTCCTTAGTTTTAAGAAACTATTAGTAGTAGAAGCTAATGCAAGTGGAAGTGGCTGACATCCTTCTTCCGATGCAAGAAGGATGTCCTCTTATATATGCAAGTAAAGATTTATGTAAAAGGTATATGCATTTGTCAACTTATGAAAAGGAATGACTTAAGTTAATGGTTATTATCTGATATTAGTCATATGACTTCACTGGTAGGAGATTTGTGGAGTAGATTAACCATAAAACCCTCAATCTTTGCTTGGTTAGAAGACTCGTACTCTTTACCATCATACTTGTTTAACTAACAGTCTTTGTTTTGATTTTGAATTTAGATATTAGAAAAGAATAAACAATATAACAATTGATGGATTGTCAAGACTTCCAGTGAAGAATTGTCTTATACCTCAAAAGGCATAGTTGATGTGAGTGTGGATTTTACTAAAAGGTTGCCTAAGTCTGCATATACAGAAACTTATAGAATAGATTTGGTAATTAAGTATAATCACTTCAATCTTTTGTTTCTTTCATATTTAACATCTAAGGTAAGTTATTTGTTTTCTAATTACATCACAAAATTATGTGGAACAAGATGATAGGGATTGAAATTAATCCTCATTCAAAACAACATTTTGACAAATATTGTTTTGAATAAGGAGTACCAGGCCAAGATTTTAGAGATTGGCCTGTTAAGCAGTCATTTAAATGACTTAATGGGTTTAAACTTGGCTGAAAATTTACTAACTTCACACAACGTTCAATCCAAATTCCACTAATAAACTCGAAAGCACTTAAAATAATCAGTCAACTGCACAATGCAACAAAACCCAGCAAAATCCGATACATAGCAAAATCTGATAAAAGAATCACTCAACTAAACAATGCAATAGACCAACAGAAGAATTATATGAAGGTATTGATCATATCACATTCAAGTTGGCATTCCAAACAAGATACCTAAGTTTTCAGTAAAACCAATGTATAATATCTACAGTTTTACAACTTAAAATTAGTAAGGGAAAGGCAAATTAAAATAGAGTTGTTCAATCATCATAGGAAAATTGTTGTCTATCCAATTCATGTTAATTAATATGAACAAACTGGCATTTTGAAATTCTAAAATTAATACAATTACAATTCAATCATCAATGTTACCATCAAATCTTTCAAGCCCCAAAATGCAAGCATTAATCAATACATGTGATCTAATGATGTACCAATAATTGACTGAACATGCTGGAATTTTTATGAAAGTTAATACATGCCCTCTTCAATCATATAAACCATTTATGTATATGGGTAGTTCATAGTTGATCTCGATCTCTAGGTTATATATGTGGATGCTACGTGAACCTCAAGCTTTGTCTTTAGAAATTTCATTTTAAGATGTTACTGCATGTCAACACTTTCACAACTTTCTCAACGTGGCCTGAGGAGGACCATTTGTTAGATGGACAATGTGAGCCAAATTGTCCATCTAGGGTATATGGTAGTTAGTTAACCATTGAGATAAGGATAATTAAGAAATAGCATAATGTGGGAGATTAATGAGAAAAAGACAATTCACTTGTAATTGGCAAGCTATGGAGTTAGGAGAAGCCGAAAATGAACCCTCACATTTTTTAAAACTTGAGTTTAACATTTGTGAAACTTTAGGCTTGATATGAAGCCAGCTAAAATTTTTTAAGTCCTTACAGTTTGAAGTTGTAATGTACTAACATTGAAGGAGATTAGGATACCTAATGTTGTGTGACACTTTGAGTGTGAAGATTTGAGAATTTTAAGTTTGAGGACATCTTTAAGGTCTGAGAACTTCTGTTCTTGATGTTTTCAAAGACCTTTCAATTCTAATGTTTTATGACAACTTTTAGGTATGATATTTTGGGTTCTTGATATCTTCACTCTAATATTTTCCTACACTGCTGTATATTGCTAATGATTCATTGACTGAGCATACTCAAAACAAATATATCTATATAATTTGATGCTTACAATTTGAAGAAAACTTAAGCATTATAAATACTTGAATACTATTGCAATGATTTGTCATGATCACCATACAATATATGGATGTGGATTCATAGTGAAAAACACAAGAATATCAATAGTCTTATACCGCATAAATATAAACAAGCCATCAACATATTTGTAATGCAACAGTACAACAGTTGTTGTACTGTTGTATTAACAGATATGATGCTTACAATTTGAAGAATACTAAAGCATTATAAATACTTGCATACTATATTGCAATGATTTGTCATGATCAGCAAGTTAATGGAACTAATAAAGGATTTTCTAGGTCATCCAAAGGAACCATAATCCATTTTTGAATACCTATAACCTAATTTAAATGGATCACCCCAAATTGCATTATGGTAACAGTGAAGTAAATTATCTTCTTAAAAACTTGTCACAATAACACAACAGTATCCTCTAAACAACCAACTCAAAACTCCAATTCATGTATATTATTAGAAGATCTACTTAAAATTTTGGCTACTAACACCATAAAGTTTTAAAAAGATGCTAAGTCTAACATAAGAACTTGGAAAATCAGATGAGTCAATTAGCAACTATAGTTAATCACTTGGAATGATTGCTAATTGACAACTTGAACACTACAATTCATACAACCCAGGGCATCATCCAAAGTACCTGCAAAATAGGATGTAAACAATGTCTATTCAGATGCTTTGAACATTCATGAGTTCTCCTATTTTATTCTAGCAAATCTCATCATCTTTTATTGGAATTTCCAGCCATATTAAAGTTAAAAGTATGCCCAAATCATAGTACCTAAATAGGAAAACAACCACAAACCCTCACAGATGTAATAGGAAAACACTGCCAAATATTCATCAACAAACACAACCCATACTGCAAAGTTCCCAAACACAATCACATTCATGATAGCATAACCCAAAGTTGCCAAACACTCTCACATACATCATAGCATAATGCAGAGTAATCTCAGGAAAATTGAATTGCCTGTCAAAAGAAACACAAGAAAGTTTTTGGAGCTTGAGCAACCTCTCACCGATCAACAACAACCCAGCTAACCTTAAACACCAAAAAACACATGTTTGATGCTACAAAATGGGAAAGCTTACCAAAGCTGAGATACTTCTGACCTACTGATGGAAACCAAATTCTTTAAGCAACAAAATGAAATAGAAACTATAGGAAAAGTTTTCAAGTCTACAAAATACTAAGAATTAATAGGAAGTGATGCAAAACAAACTAATAACTTAATAGACAACATCTGAACAAGCTCAAATTCAGTTGATATCAATCCTGAGATTGTGTAAAAACAGAGGTCAACGACTTATAAAGGCAAAACTCTAATATAACATATTGATAAAATTTAGATGCCTCTGTCAAAAGAAGATAGGAAGAGGAGATAAACATTCTAGAAGTTGAACCCTCTCTTATAAATGTGAAAAACCATATAGCAGGCAACTTTGTCATTAACATGACGAAAAGACCAAGTAGAAAACTCAAAAGGAAGGTAATGGATATCCTATTAGCCTCTCATTCACGTTAATTATTACTTGTGGGTTAAATAGCTCAACAAAACAACAAATTGTCAGTGACTATATGCTTACAAATAACGCTCTTTTTGTTCAAAGCTTTAAAATGAAACCACTGGATGAATCAAAACAAAAAAAAAATTGTCGATCTGTTCAAATAAATCATAACAAACTATAAATACTATCGACTCCCATTGATCTGCAAGCATCGGAAACTATTCCACGATACAATAAAACAACCCCAGAAAGAATCCCATTTGACGTTTCAACAAAGACGGACACTCTGACACAAACAGGGAGAGATGGGTTTTGGAAGACCCAACAGACCCACGGTTCTCACAAACATAATCTATTTCTGACCCAAGCCAAGAAACAGAGAAGAAGAAGACTATTGACATCCATAATGCAAGCAGACAAACCTCGAGACGAAGGTGTTGGGGAAGAAGGGCCGTGTGAGAGAGAGGACGTGCGCCGGTTGTGGGTCGACAGAAAGAGGACTGAAGGGATTGTGGGTCGAGAACGGACGAGGACTGGTTTGACAGTTGAGGGAGACGGAGATGAGCCGAAGGACAGTCGACAACCGAGAAAGAGGATGGGGCTAATTTGGACAACGCCTGATGTTTTATTTCGGAGACAGAGACATAATGTCCCTTGTCCTCTGGTTTTGAGAGAGACAAAAAATGTTGTCTCTGTCATCCGGGGACAAACGACAAAAAGTGGGGGACAGCAACCAAACAGGTATACCCTGCGTTTGGATAGTGTCCCCATCTCCGGGGACAGTGGACAAGACAGAAAAATCCTGTCTCCGTGGGTGTTTGCTTCTTGTCTCCGCGTCTCTGTCCCCTGTCTCCGGGGGACAGGGACACAAATTTCTGTCCTCCCCAAAAAGAGAAGACAGGGACAAGTCGTCCATGTCTCCAGCCACTATTGTTTACTATTATTATTATTAGTAGTATTATTATTATTATTATTATTATGATTATTATTATTATTATTATTATTATTATTATTATTATT
>JAOSBP010000008.1:10453828-10463866 GCA_027563825.1 Erythroxylum mucronatum | reverse complement strand
TACTTTAATAGTTCAAAGCCCTAAGCCCATGTCATATTATCTTACCCACATTAACATGCTAATCAATTCCAACATAACTAATCTAGCAAGACCCCAAAATTAATCTAATCATACTTATCAAAAAAAATTTCAGGGGCAACACCAAAAGCCTTATGAAGATCAATTTTCATTGCACAATTAATCTTTGACCTTCTTAAATGATAGCTCTTCCAAGATAGTCTTACTTCTAGGAAGCCTCTAATCCCAAACCCGGTTAACCAGAGCATTATCCAACTTCTTCCTTATTAGTCGTTCACCCTCGTATCTATTACTCTAGGTGAAGAAATAACCCCCAAATTTGAGGTCAATGACTTCAATGCTAGAGATGTAAGATCTGAAATCACTACAAGAGTTCCTAGTGCATCTATCCCTTTTAGCTTTAAATGCAAGGATTGTGTTATTAAATTCTCCCAAAATTGGCAAAGGAGCATTAGTGGAGCTATAGGTGTCCTTTAAATAGTTCCATACAAGATGCTTATGTGGAAAGTAAAGTTTAAAGCATATATAAAAGAGCATTAGATTAAGCCAGTGCCCAATTTATCAACATGTAAATGGATATGTTGATCAGATATTGAGGAAATGAGGATATTATCCTATTTCTGATTATAACCAACCATTATTTTTCCATTAAAATGAGTTTCATATTTAGTGATAACTTTCCAACTTTTGTTAAGAAACCAAATATTCTTGTATTTATTTTAATTGAGTTTGGTCTCTAAAAAGCCTATGATAATAGGCTTTATTGACTTCAAATAATTGAAAACTATTTTTTATTTTCTTAGACTATTAAGGCCCTTTGTATCCTATGCTAAGATTGACATAAGGATAAGAAGGAATTCTTACCAAAGCATTTGATCTTGGCCTTGCAGCTTGCTTTCCTCCGCTTAACTGTTTTTAACTCATCTTTGAAATCCTGATCAGTAGAAGCTTAAGTTAGATCATTGCACACAATTGAATTAATAGACATAAACCTCATACATATTCTCTTGATAAAAAGGGTTAACTTTATAATCATCTTTATAACTTACCTAAAATTGACAATAGCCATAGAATTTTCACCATGTATTCCTTTTGTTCAAGAAGTTCATAATTTTCACCATGTACAGTAAAACGTGATCAGGTGATCTTTTCCTAAAAAGATGTGAGAATCCTTTAAATTTATGAAATTATGATTTGATTGTTGCTTTCGGCATAAGTCTTACATGTTGAACAAAAGGATCTACTAAATTCAACTTATTTATCACTTCACTCGCCTAGTTTTCAGTTTAATTTCCTTAATAGAGTGTTGGCACCTGGGCTTTCGACAAATTCCGCTCCAGTTTCATCCTCGTATTGTGTAATGGTATTCAGTACTTGAGCACTTACGAAAGCTCTTGTCTTGATTTAAAAGAAAGGACGTTCACGAGTTTTTGTACCTTTTACAGGTGAAAGTTCAATTCTTTTTAGACTTGTGTACCTATGACAAGTAAACAAGTTCGATAGCTCCTTTCGTAAGTGAGTTAAGTTCAACAGATAGTGGGTTTTGAGTATTCTGTTCACTTCAACGACTGTGGGTCATGGCGGATACGGCGGTGGAGCAGCGCCGAGCGACAAAGAGCCAGCTGGACCAGTGGATGGTCCAGGACCAGGTTTTCCGGATATACGATCTCTTCGCCAACGTTCCTCGAGCTGCCCAAACCCTTATGTATTAGAACGTCCTTGCCTTTGTTACTTCTGATTTGATTCCACAACTTTGCTTTGGCCTTTTTGCTTCTTTGGATTTGATATTTTCGATATGGTATCTTGGGTAACAGGTTAGAGCTTCAAAGGGACAATCACTTAGAGTACCTAACCCAAGGCCTCAAGCAACTCGGTCCCTCCTTCGTCGTTTTGGATGCCAAGTGAGTTTGCTAATTTTTTAATTTCTGTACTGATCTTTTTGTTTATTTTAACCCATGTTTGGTTGGATTGTTTGTTAAGTGGTTTCTTTTATGATTAAGTTTTGATGGTTTATACATATTTAGATGCTACTTAGACAGTGTCATTATTAGGAAGCTTTTATTATACATTCTATCTTGCTCAACTTGGGAGCAGACCACATGGTGAATTTTTCATTGCATTCATGATTTTAGTGAGAAGTCGGCAATTATCATTCTCTGTGCTTGTGTTATTGGTTTTTCTCCTTATTTCCTCTGGATTAGGGGGTTATGTTGGTGAGTTGATACATGCATGCATTTGTTTGCAGTTGCATCAGTCTGTAGTAAAAGTTTACCCTACTCTGTAGGATTTAAAAGTTTCTTTACGAGTTAGTAGTTGTTTACTGTAGTTGATTTTAAAAGTTTATTTTTTGTACATTTTATGCAGTCGACCTTGGCTCTGCTACTGGATCCTGCATTCGATTGCTTTGCTTGGAGAGACTATTGATTATGAACTAGAAAATAATGCCATTGACTTCCTGAATCGCTGTCAGGTGAAGGATTGAGTTCTGGTTGTCTCTTATTCATGCTTCTGTTTTTTACTTGTTTGTATCCATTGTTGTTGAAATTCATCTCTGTCTCCGTAAACATAGACAGCTTTGTGCACATACACAGTAAGGACAAATCGGCATATTGATTCTCTGAAGCATTGTGTCCTTGTCTATCTTGCTTGTGATATGCTTGGGCTTATTTTTACACAGTAAGGACAAATCGGCATATTGATTCTCTGAAGCATTGTGTCCTTGTCTTATCTTGCTTGTGATATGCTTGGGCTTATTTTTACACGTTCTGGTTCTTGCCACTGCTTTATTTTGTCCGGTATGCAAATGGAGATTTGAACTTGATTGCACATCTGATTTCTCCTGGGCACATTAACACGACACCAACCAGTTGATAAACAAGATTAGTGGGTTCTCCACCTTTTGTTATGGGCCTAGTTTTGTCCTAAGGTGGTGAAGCTCCGAAAGGGGGACCAAATCACAGCTTAGAATTCAGTCATGGAGCATTTGATTCCTTTGAAATATGTATCTAGCATTGCCAGCAATACTCATTGAAATTTGTGGTTTTCATTTACTGCAGGATCCAAATGGTGGATATGGTGGAGGGCCTGGACAGGTACGTATTTTACTGCTTGGCATGACTATAATGTTACCCACTTATCTTCATTGGAAGCTTCTACTGTTTTCTTTGTAGTTCATCAATTTAGTTGCTGGGGCTGGGCCTCTTTTCTCGCACCCATTCTTTTAGTTACGTGATATAGTGTTGAAGGAGTCAGTTGTCTTAATTTTGTCTTGTTTATGTTCCCATCAATGATCTTCTTGATCAGATCATTGACTTTTATGTCTTTCAGGTTCACATAGGTACAACTTAAGTTTATCTATACATGATTTTTTAGTTTGTAACCTTATCGCTTACCATCTGTCAAACATTAATTTTTGCTTTATCCTCTCCAGCTACCTCATCTTGCAACAACTTATGCCGCAGTGAATTCACTTGTTACTTTGGGTGGGGAGGAAGCTTTGTTGTCGATTAATAGGTGGTCATATTTTTTAAGCTTTTGAAGACTTCATTATTCGTTGCACCAATTTGAAGATCTTCATCTCTAGAGATGTTGATTTGTGATCTATGTTTCAGAACTAAGCTGCACACTTTCTTGAAGCGAATGAAGCAACCAAATGGGGCCTTCAGGTTATATCTTATGTTCACATTTTTATTTCATGGAACAATGAATTTGTATGCCTGTGTTATATTTAATTGATAGTTCTGCTTTGCATCCAGTTGATTGATTTATTTTTTTTCATCAGATTTTGAAATAGCTATCAGCATTTGAGTTTGAATTACATATTGTTCTTGATGTGTGTAAACTTCATCTGTGAAGGCGACTTTCCATTGTCACATGTTTGTAACCTTCAATTGAGCACTTCAGCAAATTCTGAATTATGGACATCTCACTTTCTTAGGATGCATGATGCTGGAGAAATCGATGTTCGGGCTTGTTATACTGCTATTTCAGTAATCTCTTTCCCCTTGTGTGTGGCTGTTTCAGAGAACTGGACCGTTTGATAGATCAATAAGTTATTGAGATGGAAACTGTAGTATTTCCCATGCTTCTTTAAACCTTTGATTTCTTCTGATCAGGTTGCAAGCATACTCAATATTTTGGATGATGAGTTGACTAAAGATGTTGGAAATTATATATTGAGGTTGGTATAAGGTTGCCTGTATAAATGAGTTCCTTATTAACCAATGTTGCTGTTTCTGTTTTGTTGATGTTCTATTTATTGCAGGCTTAACTGCCCTTCATTTTAAATTGATTAATCAGTTTTCCCTTTTAAGAGTAACTCTCCTGTGTATGGTCATGAAAACTTCAAATTTTATTGTTCCTGAATCCTTGCTGGTTCATCCTTTTAATGACTCAAATTTGAGTTCTAGATGCAATTTCACATATCCAAAGATCTCTATCCAATTGTGTCTGTTACATATTGACTGTTTGCTTTGTGAGTGATGTTGGACTTTTGATCGCTCTGTGCTGGGGAACATCATGCACACAAGATTTACAGTAGAATATACTTGTCGAAAAATTCTGAATCGATTCTTCATAATAATTGTTCCTTTTGATCTTAATGCATCTTTCATAAATTGGAATCAGGCATTGTTGATAGGTGCAGTCATGTGAGAAAACAGAATCAAGGTAGGTGTATAGCTTGCAAGCATATAGGATGGGTTTTGTCTGCCATGATTTCTGTTTGAGACCTTCATGATGAACTTTAAAATCTGACATACTGACAAGACTTTGGAGTGGCAATAACTTTGTAAATGAGGCATTGGGAATTCCCTGCTAACCTTTACTTGTATTTTCTTAAAACTCTGTGTATCATACCATGAGAAGAGTGTTTTCTAGAACTCAGATATTGGAGATGGGAGAGTTGAGTATTTCAGGATTATTCAAAGTTGTTATTTGTTTTACCTGATGAATAATAAGGAATCCTTTATGTCATTTTTGCAGCTGTCAGACTTATGAAGGCGGCATTGCAGGGGAGCCTGGTTCTGAAGCTCATGGTGGGTATGTTTCTGAGTGCCCTATTGTTGCCTCCTGAACACTATATCTACTAGGATAAGCTTGCATTTACTTCTTGTTTTCATGAATTTGCTGGTTTCTCCAAAGTAAATCTCTCATGGATTGCTTATTTTGGTCAATCAGTTATACCTTTTGTGGAGTGGCTACAATGATGTTGATCAATGAGGCTAATCGTATGGACTTAGCTGGTTTAATTGTAAGTCAGGTTATCTACTATAGCTATTGTCAATTGGAAGTTTTTGTTTATTTGTCTGCAATGACCTGTTTCTCATACCTTATATCTGGTTTATATTCTTATGCTTAAAGATTTATTGTTTCATGTGATATTAGAACTGGGTGGTATCTCGACAAGGAGTAGAATGTGGATTTCAGGGGAGAACTAATAAATTGGTTGATGGATGTTACTCCTTCTGGCAGGTGATCTTTCTTTTCTTGTGTTTTAGTTCTTGATATTTTATTTAGTTGACTTTGTATTAAGAAGGGCAGTTGATCAGGGTGGAGTATTCGCATTGATAAAAAGATTGCATGTGGGTGTGCCCCTGACATTTTCGGATGTTGCGGGAGATCATGATACGGATAGCAGTTCCGAAGGAGAAGATACTGCTGAAAATTTATATGGAGATGACGATGCTTGTGGGCATGGAGGTATGCTTGCTTGCAAATGGCTTTTTATTGCATTATTCAATTTCATGTTTCTTCAGACTAAGCAAATAATTCATGTTTAGGAGACTGTAGCAGCAGTAGCCATACTAAAATTGTGGGGCATCCAGAAATAGAACCACTTTTCCACAGCATGGCGTTGCAGCAGTACATT
Source organism: Erythroxylum mucronatum (assembly GCA_027563825.1). Lineage (NCBI taxonomy): Eukaryota > Viridiplantae > Streptophyta > Magnoliopsida > Malpighiales > Erythroxylaceae > Erythroxylum > Erythroxylum mucronatum. Next base: position 10,457,979 of record JAOSBP010000008.1, on the reverse strand, counting down.
CTGCTTTGCTCGCAGGTATAAAATAAATTAGTAGCAACGATCATACCTTGGCATGGAATCTTGGAACTGATAGGTTTTATTTCAACCTTCTCATTTTTGTGGTTTTAACATGCCTGAAAGCTTGTGGTAACCATTGTAGAATTTTGCATAAGTTGTCCTTTGTTGTCCAAATCTGAGCCACAGCCTTACTTTTCTTCCTTGTCTCTCTTTTCATTTTTCCTCTTTTCCACGAGGAGGATAACAGCTTCTTGTTGCACTCCAGTTTCTTTCTACAATTTATTATGTGAAGCTTCCTTCTTACACTTGTCAGTGACTATAACTGAGCAATATGGATCAGTTTGGTTTCTTTTCTACATGTTTTTAGATGTATTGGCCTAACATGCTTGAGAACCAGAAATTGTACCCCCATTTAAGGGTGAAAGATGGTTCTTAGTAAGTTCAGGGGTTCTTGCAAGCTTTTCACTTGTTAGTATCCTCATTCAGAAATTTATCGGTCAGAACTTGGAAGCCCTTGCTTGTCTGTTCCAATTTTTTGGTTAGAGCCCCGCTACATAGAATTTCTTGTGAATCTCTGGTTTATATTAGCAAGTTAATTTTTGTAGGTCCAGGAAGGTGGATTCAGAGACAAACCAGGGAAGGCCAGAGACTACTATCACACGTGTTACTGTCTTAGCGGCTTGTCAATATGTCAATACAGCTGGTCCAGGGATGAGAATTCTCCACCTTTGCCAAGGGCTGTTTTGGGTCCCCATTCCAATCTCTTGGAACCTGTCCATCCCATCTACAACGTTGTCCTAAAGCAATATCACGAAGCTCATGAATTCTTCTCCAAATCCTAAAGCTCATGCTTGATATTCATTATGAGGCTTCTAGTTAAATTCTGAGCTATGCTTATTTTAATTATCGAAATGTAATAGTGTGACACACTAAGTTTTATTTTCTTATATGCCAGTGGCAACTCTTTCTTTCTCTTGGTTGTTTATGCCCTGTAGGATCAAAATACGTATCCATGAACATTCATTTTCAAAACTCAAAAGATTGAAATCTTCCTAGGCCATCCATCAAATCCATTAAGAATCTCCAGTTTTGAACTTAAAAATTTGTACGTTAGGCCTGGATTTCGTTGGATTCTACATAATTTATACAATAATGCATATTTAAGTTACCAAAGAGCAATCTATTATCTTAATCTATACACTAATGCACATTTAAGTTACCAAAGAGCAATCTATTATCTTAATCTATGCCTTTCTTAATAACATACCCACATTTTTCTACTCTCTCTTCAAGCGGCCTCCACTGTAAAACACCTTAAACCAAAAAGCAATCCCAGCGCAGAAAGACCATGATAAACCATGACACTGACCAGAAGCAGCTTCAAAAACAAAACAAACAAGAAGATGAAGAATATGTACGAGGAAGAACACAACAGCAGCATGTACAAGAACAAGAAGTGATCAGTTCCAAAGCTCCACCAGGACCACCACCAGGACCACCCACCAACATGTACTCTCCAAGTCCACCCCATATTTTAGATTCTCCTCTGGAGTCCTCTCTCTCCTCAGATCATGGCTTCTCACCACCAGACACAAAACCAAAGAAGCCACCGTTTCCTGTGGCGGTTCAAGCGACCAAGAGTGAATCTCGAGGCAAAGATGCAGAAGTTGTTGGTCACAGTGAAGAGGGTGGTGGCGGGAGAAGACTGAGACCAAGCTTGTCCATTCTGAGACGAGCAAAGAGAGAGGTCATAACGAGAAGGGCTTTACTGGGGTCTAGGATTCTGGGGTTTGTTTTTTGTTTAGTTTCCTTCTCTGTTTTGGCTGCCGACAAGAACCAAGGATGGGCCCTCGACTCTTTCCATCGCTACAAGGAATTCAGGTTTTTATGACTTCTTGTTGTGTTCCTATTCAGTTAATCCATCGATGACAGTATCAAAATAGGGTCTTTTACTGATTCACTTATTTCATTCTCAACAATTAAGATTTGATCTGCAGATTCTTTCATGTGGCTGTAGGTATTGTCTGACAGTGAATGTGATAGGTTTCGTCTACTCAGGCGTACAAGCATACGATCTAGCCTATTCTTTGATCGCCGGCAAACAATCTGTCCGGAGTCAGCTCCGGTTCTTGTTTGATTTCTCCTTAGATCAGGTGAGTCGTTGTCTTTTGCGAAATTATTGTTGTATTAAATTGCTTACCTAACATTAGGTCCAAGTTGATGAGGGTCCAATTCTTGGATCGTCACTACTGCGAATAATGGTGTTACATGGGGCCAAATCCTACTCCGACTTCTAGTTCTAACTGCAATGTCATATCATAATATTTGGACCATACGTTGATATAATGATATTGTTCCAGGACCAACTTTTAGTTGCCTTTTTATCTTTCTTTCTCTACTTTTTCACCTTTGTCCACCTTATACACGAGTGTAAATCTTCTGTACAATATTATAGTATTTTATTGTGTCAAATAAATCTCAGCCATTTATTTATGTGAGTTTCGCATGGATTCTGCGTGCGTCCCGCAAAATAAATGGTTGAGACTCTATGAGACAGAATAAGACAGAATAATATTGAACAGAAAATTTAGATTCTTGTCTATTTCAATGTTTAGATGAGAATATAACTTAACATTTTGACGGGATTAATTCTCTGTCAGTTACGTTATATAATTTTTATATTTTAAAATAAAAAGTAAACTCTGCCATGCTATTACATAATTATTTTTAAAATTAATTAGAAAGTAAGTTTCTTGTGCTTGATTCTAAGAATAAACTTGTAAATCAAATATTAAATTTATATTATAAACAGATACACATTCATTTCATAATTATTACTTTTATGTGTATGTATGTTTTCATAAATCTATACAATTATTATTTATTTGCAGTTTTAATTTAATCGTATTTATTTTTGTTCGTTTTATATTTAAAAATTCGAACTTAACAAGTTTTTAAATAAATTTTTAGTCACTATTTTTCTATATTATTTGGTAATTAAAGGATATATAATTTATATTAGTCACTTATCTGATGAGGCTATTTTTTACTAACGGTGAAAAAATAAAAGCCCTGGTGGTAAATACTTCATTTGTATCCATGAGTGTTAAAATTTAATCGCTTATATTGGGCAAGTGAAGTGATTTCTTATAACATGGTCAGGTTTTGGCATACCTTCTTTTGTCGGCGGCCTCTTCGGCTGCGTTTCGAGTTGAGGATTGGGAGTCCAACTGGGGAGAGGACAAGTTCCCTACAATGGCAAAGGGATCTGTGGCACTGTCCCTCCTAGCATTTCTGGCTTTTGCACTAAGCTCCCTCATTTCTGGTTATACGCTTTTCACTCCCTTGTGATATATGATGTGACGTTCACAGGGTATATACATGCGTAGTGAACTATATGGATGGTATGCAAGCAAGCAAGCAATCATTTGGGGGCTTTTCTTATGTTAATATTTTAATCAAATGTTGTATATTGTTGGATGATTGGATCTTTGTTTTCGAATGATATGAATGAATGTAATTTACTTTTGAATATGAATCCAGAATGGAATTCGTTTCCAATAATAAGCAAGCATCAGGTTTCCTGGAACATCAATCCCTGTTCAGAGAGGTGGCAGGCAGGTAAATCCCCGGACAGTTGTGACACTGAAGAGTAAAATCCAAGTAACAATTGATAAAGCAAAGCACGAAAACATAATTCAGTGCCAAATTAAGAGGCTAAAATGCGTCCATGTAGATTAAGGACCCAACCATTGCTTTTGTCCTAAGACCAAGTGGAGTCATTTCCATCTACCTACTCTGTAGCCAATGTCTCTGTAGCCAATGCAAAGTATCTCACCTATCAAAGAAAAGAAAAAGATAAGTTCTAGCCAGACAGATCTCTACCTCCCACTTCCATGGCAATCACTACTGTTAACACAATTCCATCCAAAATCAGGGCATGGGTTTATGAAGACTATGGCAAATCAACCAACGTCTTAAAACTGAAATCAGACGTTGCAGTACCACAGTTGAAAGAAGATCAGGTACTGATCAAGGTTATGTCTGCATCACTAAATCCAGTTGATTTCAAACGAATGGAAGGGATGTTTAAGGAAACTGATTCTCCCCCACCTGTAAGAATCTATTTCTTTGCTATAATATGTAATTTTTTC
>JAOSBP010000008.1:10441602-10452362 GCA_027563825.1 Erythroxylum mucronatum | reverse complement strand
GCATATTCTCCTATCTATGTAACCGAGTTGCCTGTGAACTAGAAAATGTTATAAAGCTTTGAGAGTGTATCTGTTTGGAAATAATAAGCACCGCTTGCTATTAATCTTACAACCTCAGGCTCAAGTTCTTCAAAACCTATACTTTTTTCAGTCCCAATGGCAAACAACAACAGAAAAATACTAGAGTCATTGGCCTTGCAAGTAGCTATATTACACTTTAACGGTACAACCTCGTTTTGCTGTGGGAACTGTGGGCTTTAAGGGCAATAACCTTGCAAAGAACTTCAAGCCATTTTTAAGCAACTTGTATACTGCTTTGCTATATGAATTTACAATATTACAGAAAATTCATAGAGTGATCTTCTTTTACGTTTACATTCATCAACGTTCTGGGCCCAATGTTTCCTGTATGGAACCAAAAGCTGGTGCACCTTCTAGCTGTTTTCAGCATCAACAGAAGACCTTAGGCCTTGCCTCTTGTTCACTATAATCAGTCACCCTGGCACAAATTTGCGTCAAAACCTGAGGGTTTATGGTCCAGCGGAATCACCAAGAGGATTATCATAAATGGTTAGCTTCGTGTCCGTGACTGTAAGTAGGAGTTGCTGAGGTATGTGGAAGAATCAACATATAAATATCCATACTTTGGTTGACTACGAGAATTTTTAGGTACAAAACTGCTTTCTGCCTTAGTTTTATTAGTATATTTGCTACTTAAGTTTTGGTTAACTGCTGTAATATATAAAACTTACAGCAGTTATTACTTCTTGTTCATGAAATGTGAAGAATAAAATTATCTTGTGAAATATATATTTCTCATAACAAATAGGGTAGGCACCTCTGTTATAGCTTATTTATGCAGATTAGAAACAAGTACATATAAGGTAGAAGGCATAAATTCTAGAGTAGCTATTTTCGCTAGTGTAACATTCCACTTTATTTCAATTACTGATAATCAACACTGAAGTACTTAAGAATCTTATAACCTCCAATGATGCCAATAGGCCTACTTCTACGGAATTAACTCCATGCATGTCCACCTTAATCCCTCGAGTCTAAGCACCAGCAGTAATAGTCAGACCTTGATATTGCTAGCAGTTCTTCTGGGCTCATCTTCTCGAGCTCATTTTGCCTCCGTGGAGCGAAGTTATTTCTGTTTTGTGGGTCAGAAGCAAGTGGGTAATCTTCTATCATATGACTTTGTGATCTCATCCTCATGTAAAGCCTCATAGTTGCTACACATTCCTCATAAGGGTCTTGAATGCCAGTTTGCATGTCATATCTATACATAAAGTACTTGGACATTAGAGGCTTAAACTATCAAGGAAAGGTACGAGAAGGAACATGCCTTACTGTTTTCAGGCGACTTACCCAAGATAAGCTTGTGTTAGGTACTTGAGTGAATTGCTGAGCTTGCTTGTTTTCATTAGTGGAGGGTATTTTGCGGTATCTCTGTATTATGAGTCAAATTCAAAAGCATTGAAATAACCTCACTGCCATAAATAATTCAGAAGCCCCATAGCCATCCATATATATCTATATCTATATCTATATCTATATCTATATATATATACCCATAAAATATAAGTTTGCAAAAGACTTTTTATTACCTGATCATTACAGCTGGATATTCTACTTCAAGACGGTCAAGATCATGGTCCAAACCATGACCAACCAGAATCCTAGCTTTTCCTCCTTTGGGTCGAATTTTCCACATTGGTTCTCCATTACATAGGAAGTCTTGAATCTTCTTTTGGACTTGTCGTAGTTGCATTGCATCCCTCAAGTACTCTGGCCGAATGCCAGTGGTTTCGTACCTGGAAGTAGTGATTACCAATGTGACTATAGTGTTTAACTTTTTTCTTTTTTGTAGTTACACGGGAAATCTCACTATCAGAAACAGCTTAATCTTAAGCTTGTAATAGATTTTTACCTATAGTTTGTGACCGGAATTGGTGGTTTGACATAACTGTGGAAGACTATATTTTCGTTCTCATCAATGAGGCAAACCCTTGCACAAAGGTCAAGAGAACCATCACTGCCTCCTCCAACCATCTTGCAAGCCAATGCAACTACTTGTGGACCTCTTGCATAAGCATTGTCTATAATTAAGTTGTCTCTGAAGCCTAAATTGGCCATGCGAGCTAGTAGACCCTAGAACGACAATAAAGGAATTGGTTGTAAAAGAGAAATCACTCGGAACTTGGAGCCAAACATTATTAAATACAAATGGAAAGGGAACAAAAAGGAAAGATTGATGGAGTGCAAAGCTGGACCTTTACCGAATGAACTCCAGAGAGCTGGCATCGTTCTTGGTGAACTCTGCGAGCATTAGGGCTATCAAAGATGGCTAAGCAGAATCTACATCCTCGGCTAGTGAAGATACTCTTACACTCTAGTTTTGGCAATTGACCTACAGAAGTAAAATAGTGCTTAATATCACCCAAGTAACACTCTAAATCAGTGTATATTACTATTTAGAATTTAGCAACTTACCCATGAGACCTACATGCTCCCTCAAGGATTCAAAGGACCTGCAATGTTTCTTACAGACTCCACACATGGGTTCATGAACTGAATGAAACGAAATTTTCATGTGCTCCACCAGGTGTTCCATCCTGTTGAATTGTCTGAAACATGCAGCACACTTATTCCTGCAACAGACAAACGATACAACGCAATTTAATATAGGGCTGTATTCACATAAACTAATAACACTATGAATGTTCATATCATAGCATTTCACTTTTGTCTACTGCACAGAGAGAAGGGAGGCAGAAAGACTAAATGAGGAAGGATACCTCAAAGTCTCCGATGACTCGTTTCTGTTATCCATGGCAGATGCTCAAGTCTGTATAGTTCTCAGGAGTAGAGAAGACTAGCGTGCTAGAGGTATGTGATGAAGGAGTTAGGGGCAGGAGTGTATTTATACTGGTAGGAGCTAGAAAAGGAATCTCTACAAGTTGATGCTTTCTAACCTTAAAAACAAGCATAAAACAATTGGTCCAAATCCAAATTCTTGGGTCCCATTCTGGAACCAGAATGATGAAACCACCCTTCAACCTCTCTCCCCCTATCCCCTCTATCTCTCCCTTTCTTGCATGGCCATTGGAATTTTAAATGTTGTCCGTGTGGTTGCTAGAAGTGGCAGAACTTCACAAAAAAGAGAAGTTTATATGTGGGTATGGTCTGTGCCTTAATCAACCAAAACTCCTTTATGCCTTTGAATGTGCGCTTCCACAGCAAAAACAAGCTACATGATTCGACCCTTAATTAGATGAGTGGATCATCTTGAAGTCTTCAAAGAAAACAGTGAAACTAGGAGCTCAGAATCTCTACTACGATGGATTATTTCCACATTGGTTGCGGTTGTGAAATGACCATACGCCTGTTGTTTTTATTTCTGCCCTAGCACAATAACGCAAGTGTCTCTCAAAAGTATAGGAGCTTTTAACCCACTGAAATTACTATGCAGATATACAGTTAGGTTACTAGATCTGTCACTATTTCTTATAAGATGTTACTAACGTATGTCTATCACTGCTCTCCATTCACAGCTAATCTTTTGATTAATGATTGCTAACAGTTAATCATATCATATACTATGTGATAAAAAATATTATTTTAAATCCTAATGTTACACCAAAATATATCTTAAATCCTAGCCTTTAATAATATAAAAAATAATTTTAATGACATAATAATGTTACACTTTTAATTTTAAATTAGTAGAATTTCAAATTCTTAATAAATTTATTTGTTCTATCAATTTAAATTGACATTGAAACTTAAACATGTTTAGAAGGACCGACCACAATCTAATTCCTCATGATTTGATCATCAAATGGCACGTCTTATCGACATTGGCTGTAGTCGTTTTCCTAAGTTTGTATTAGTTTTAGGGTGTTATGGTAATTTTTTGTTTCCTATTTTTATTAAGCTTACTGTATCTTATTTAAATCATTTGTGCGAATTTTATTGCTTTCTCGTTGCGTCATGTATGATCAAAATCAACCTCAAACTTTAAAAATCATCCATGCTAATCAATCTAAATTATCACCACCTCCTTTGATATTGGAGTTCTATCGAGAAAGAGAAGAGACGTCACATGTGATATCTAAAGTATATGAAGAAATTAGTAACTTTATAAAAAAATATACAAAAACAACATTATTACGAACAAAATGAGTTTTGAAATTATTGTATCGAGAATTGAAAGAAGAAGAATTGTAGAAAGTAGAGTTTAGAAAATAAAAAACACTAAAAAATATATAATAAAAAATAGAGAAATAAAACTAAACTTCTTGTTAATTGATAACTATTCAATTCTTAGAACATAGCTTTTATATGACTCTCATGACTAATCATATTTGAACATGTATTATACTTATTTTATACTATTTTTATATGTATCAGACATCGACATCACCCTTTGTCCCTCTTTAACTTGAGGTTGGATATGTGAAGCTATTATTATGATTAATTTTAAATACTTATATATGGTGCAAATGTTGAAGTTTACAATGATCTTATTGCCAATATTTTGTTTATTTAAAACTTTTTTCTTTTCATTTGCTTCTTTTGCATATAGAAGGTAAACTCTATTTTAAATATACAAATTTACTCAAATTTGTAATATTAATGAGAAGTATATGTCAAATTTTTAATTTGTTGCCCATATAGTCTTCAACTTTATAGACATGGATATGTCAAACTATACATGAAATTTTAAGAAGTAAATTTGTTATTTATTAACAATAAAAACCAATAAAACTATTACTAACTATTAATACCATGATAAACTAATTAATATATTATTTACTCTTGTGTATAAGGTAAAATATATTTTAAAGGTGAAAGAGACTAATATTGTTTGTAATTTCATCAATTCCATCAAAATCTCTTATGTTTAAAATTTCTTTTAGGAAGTTTTTAAGATTTCTTAAAAATTCTGGAATCGATTCTTTCATTAGTAAAATTTTTACTTATTAAAAATATAATAAATTGATATTCTTATTTATATATTATCTAATAATTAGAGTTTCTATTGAGGTTTGTCCCTTCTTTCAATGGTACTATAATTCCTATTCCTATCTCTTCATACCCTCTTTTGGTTTATCTATATTCTAGGAAATTCATATGCTTCATGGGTTGAGAAAAAAGGGGAGTCTTGGCCAAAGTAAGTCGCCCAAGAAACCTAGCAAAGCGAGTGAAAAGGATCTTATCAATTTGAGTCTTATTATCCCTAAACACTTGTGCTTTGTCCCATACCCCAGGTTCCCAAGACATAAAGTTAGAACATAAGCATTTCCAAAAGAATAGCGATCGAGAACAATCAATCTTTCTTGATCAATCCCTTTATCTCTCATTCTGTGAGAATTTGAAAGATTATTTTTTCAAATTTGAATTTGTTCAATTAGAATTTGAGCTCTTCTACTGAAATTTTCTTTTTATTTATTCTTTGTCTTTTTATTTATTTATGTATTTTTCTTTTTATTATTAGAATTCTATTATCCTCTTTTCTTATTCCCGAAGAAACTGACCGTTTGTTTTTGGAGCAAGCATCTTTTAGTTTCTTAGTAATGATTGCGGCGTATTTGTTTATTCTTTTTCCTACTTTTTCCTTTTGTCACTGACAGAACACTTTTTTTTAATTCACCCATTTGAAAGATTTGTTTCAAGTTTGAATTTGTTCATTTAGAATCTGGACTCTTCTACTGAATTTTTCTTTTTATTTATTCTTTTTATTTTTTTATTATTAGAATTCTATTATCCTCTTTTTTTATTCCCCAAGAAACTGGTTGTTTTTTTTGGAGCAAGCATTTTTTAGTTTCTTTTCTTGGTGGGGACGCGCCTTGTCCATTCTTTTACGAAATTTCATTGCCCGCCAAAGCTTAATACCTAAGGATGGCTGCGGTGCATCGGTTTTTTTTTCCTACTTTTTCCTTTTTTCACTAACGGAACACTTTTTTTTAATTCACCCCCTCCCCAAATATCCTCTAATAACAATTGATTATCCAACATTGGCTATAAAAAATATGAGAAGGATGTTTAATACCTATATTTTAGCTTTTTGTTCTATTTATTGTAATATCTCTTCTCTTTCTCCTCCTCCTCCTCTTTTTTTTTAGCAGCTAAAAGGTTCTTTTTCTTGAATTTCTAGCTGAGCTTGAAGCATGCTCTGTTCGTTGCAATGTAAGTGGCAGATAAAACTTTATATAGTTCCAAACACTGCTTGTTCCCTTATATATCGTGGTAGGCGAGCTCCCTTTTGGGGGTTTGTGATTTTAGTTCTAGGGGAAAAGATTTCGCTTTTATATCATTTTCTATCTTTAACTTTGGTAAGAGCAAGTTTATCAAAATAGAAGATTTAGTACGAACTGAATTGGGTTGGAATCCATTTCCTATTATTTCTATTCCTTTTACTTTTGAAATATGAACTCGGGAATCATTGAAATATTTGTTTGATTATGATTAAAAAGGAGGTACTATTCTTATATTACATTACTCTATTCGAACCACTCGAATATAATATAATTTAGAAATATAATACAATAATTTTTTCAATCCAATTTGAATGGTTAAATTCAAAAGTCTTCGTAGAACGATATATAAAAAGCCGGATCCAGTTTGATTTCTCAATTCACTTAGTAGCTCTTCTAGAACTCACTTTTGCCTTATACTATGAGTAAAATTAAAGGGAAAATGTAAAGATTACCATTAAAGCGTGAGACTGGCTATATCCATGTGAATTATGTCCCCTATCTCTATGAATATGATCGATTCATTATTGTTCATTAATGATTATTGTTTACTAAGAAATTAATAATAATAATAATAATAATAATAATAATATAATCGCGGATGTAGATTAGAAAAAAAAAGACAAAAGACCTTCCCTTAAGTGGATATGTGAAAATACGCTATGATAATCTAGAGAAACGCGTAGTTTCTGAATTGAGATGATCCAAGAATTTTGATATTTCGATTTTGCTAGTCCTTGGGATCAACGTAGCAATGGATAATTCAGAATCATAATAGGTCCAATCCAGGAGACAAATTAATAGGAAATGTTATTTTCTTTTTAAGAATGAACTTCTATGGTAAAGGGGCGCATTCAATCCTTGTTCATCCGTTAGTTCTCAGTTCTTCTCTTCACCATGCAGAATAGAGCAGTTTGGTAACTTGCAAGGCTATAACCTTGAGGTCACGGGCCATCTCCTTAACACTCTTTTTTACAAAAAACAAAAGAAAAGGTTGTCCCTATTCACTTTAACTTAAAATTAATTAATTAACAATTTTCTGTTGGAGAATAGGAGGAAAGAAAAGAGGGGTGAGCCTCATCGACTAAAAAACTTTTTTTGTATTAGTCCCAAATCAAATAATATATAAATAAGATTATCAATTTATTATATTTTTAAATATATATATTTCAATTTATATATCAACAATCATCGTGAGTTTTTATATTCAGTTCAACGCTGATTAACTTTTCCTTTGTTATGTTCGTTTGTTGGATTTAGTGTTAGTGTCACTTAATTTTTCATGTCTTATTAATATGCTAGATAATTATATAATAAAATAAAATTTTAATAAAAGGCTAAACTTAATATCATTCTAAACTACTTAATATTTATTAGCTATTAATAAAATATGATAAATTAATTTATTATGCATTATTATTTAAAATAAATTTATATTACTTATAAATATGTCTTTATATCTTTTATATGAGTTATAATATATAAATATGATAAATTAATAAAATAACAAGAAACTTGCAATTTTATTTACTATCAGTAAAATCCATCAAGTTAATTATAACTTGTCTATAAAAATATAGATTTTGAAAGAAAATGGAAATTTTATTATTTTATTTATTTTCATTATCATAGAACGCTAATAAATGATAAAATATTTAATTTACTATCATATCATATCAGATTATTAAATATATTATTAAATTAATGAATATACTAATTTTTAAAATTTAATAAAATAAATTAATATTACATATTAAATATTAAGTATTAAGTATTGTTATATATTTTAATATAAATAATGATGTATAAACTATTATATATATATACTTGACATATATCACTTTTATAATTTGTCAAATTTTAATCACTTTTTTCGAAGTAACTGCATACGTAAAGTGTTAATCTCTGAAAAATTATCAGATAAGTGAAAATTAATGAGTGACTGCTGATTACATGAAGCATCACTGCAAAAAGGTTTTTTAGCATGAAAGATAAGCTTTGCTAGCTGAATATGATCTTGTGATGCGATAGATATTTGTTTGGATAAAAAGGTAAGCATGACGTGACAAATTGTCAGCTAATGACTGAATATAGCAACGACTAGTAGCATGATGAGATTGATCAGATCAACGTTAATGCTTTTGCTGAAAGCAAAAGCAAAGCGTAGCAGGAGATAAGATCTCAACAGAGATCAAAACAGCTTATCTTAATTTGTATCTCGCGCGTTACAGGCATGGCAAACGGGTACGTGTATGTGAGAGAGACGTGAAGGTCTGACTTAAAGAAATGGAGAATGTCAGAGAGACTCTCTTTTGACCCTAGTGGGGGCCCAAAGGATTCCTCTTTGATCTCTGAAGATACTATTGAGAAAAGATGGGGACTTGAAAGAACTTTTGCTTTCGCTGCCTGGTTGATTCTGGTCCACTATCTGTGTCAATTTCATGCATGGTTGATGGTTCTATCATCTCCTCCCATGCCCATGACTCCCACAAACGTCTCTGTAGTTAGACGATTGCCCATCTTAAACCTCAGCTTTACTTGAGATTAATTTCATGGAAAGACATGCATGTACAGGAGCATTACTTTTATCTTTTATAGCTCCAATTTTCTGTCCTGACTACAATTACAGAAAATCGCTAGCAGAATCGAATTGGCACGATACATTAATTATTGTAGCAACGATAGTCGCATTAGTTAAGTTGCAATCGTAGTCGTCATTGTCTAATTCTTCGAAAAACAAAAATCGTTGTCATAGTACTCTACATTCTGCAGCAACAATGGCGAACCACAATTTGAAAAATTGACTCCCACATTACTGAGATGCATCAGATATGTACTAGTTTTTGGGAGGTGAATTTTCAAAGGACAACAATCTCAGGCACACAAGTTCTCTCTCAAAAGCAGCCTGTAAATTCAAAAGGTAAGGCTAAGATTCTCTAGGCCTCAATCTGGTCAAAAGGTTGGCAAATTTTTCTCGCCTGAGCAGCAACCTTTTCTGGCTGATGGGACTGGAAGTTTTGTACACATTTCTTTAGCTATTTTAAGTCTTCAACTATTTGAAACTTCCAACTGCACAGCGCATACAGCTTTCAGATAATGTTCTAGTGGTACTTAGCATCTCATCTTTCTATCTCTAGTGGTACTAATGCAACTAATTAAGAACTGATCTTAGAACAAAAGTACAGTACTTCCAAAAGTTAAGGCATTCTAGTAATTCAGGTAGTGCAACATAAATATAACTCATTAGGACAAACTCTCTTCAAGATCACCTGATAGGGTGAAACAAAAATCAATATCAAAGATCTGACTAAGCTCGTAGAACAGTAGAGTCCGTCATTTTCAAGACGAGAAACGAGTTGATTCTGAAGCATAATTGCGGCCGTCGCCTTCCACTCATAGAGGCATATGGTATCTCTCGTCTTTTGCAGTTAATAATTAATATTTGAATTTTTTTATTACTAGATATGAAATGAATTTTGTGAAACAGAATTTCCCTTTTGGCACCTTAGTGGGCGACGTTCTAAATGGTCCATCTTCTAGCGGGCTCGAACGCTTGTCTTGCATTCATCTTTTAGGTAGTGAAGAGATGGGAGAAACGGAGAAAGAAGCATAAGTTTGACTCCTTTCAAGACCAAGCTCATGCATGCAAATGCAACCATGCATCAACATCATATGCAGAATATTGACAACGTGAAGTCACAGTCGCTTGGAAGTCAAACTGAAAAGAATGATAAAAGAAAACTTTTAAAAAGATAAAAGATGCCTTTCTGTTTCTGACCAAAGACCGGTGGATTTTCGTCATTATTGTTTAGGGTTCTGAAAGCCATTAAAGCACTAGAAAGGACCATGCCAACGCATATCCCATCTTTTTTCTCCTTCCTTCCCTATGTTTTCCTTTTTCGTTATTGAAAGTGTAAAAAAATGAAAATTTCTTTTTCTAAAATAAGAAAATATCACTACAAGAAAAATACCCCTTTTGCGACGTTTTAAAAACGTCACAAATGTTAAAAAAACATCGTAGATACTTATTCGTGACGTGTCTGAAGACGTCGCAATAGACGTCGTTAAAGGGAGAGTAAGGAAACGGTTTTGTCGACGTTTTGTAGAAAACGTCGAGGAAGCCTAGGCCATTTGTTGACGTTTGGGAAAACGTCATTAAAGCGCAAGGGAATGGGCGACGGGTCAGTTAAACGTCATAGAAACAATATAGCTTTGTGCGACGTTTATTAGACGTCGTTGTAGCATGACAATCTGCGACGCTTGGGATTAAACGTCGCTTGGGATTAAACGTCGCAGATGATTAGTTTGTAAATATATATTTTAAATATATTAAAATAATTTTATTTTAATAAATTTTAAATTTTATATAAACCATCCGAAATTAGTAATAATAGTGAGAATTATTAAAATTAAATTTGAAATTTTATTTGAATCCGAATATGATTTTAAAATTGAATTTTAATAGAATTATTATTCTGATTGAATAATTAATAAGTG
>JAOSBP010000008.1:10383268-10396438 GCA_027563825.1 Erythroxylum mucronatum | reverse complement strand
CCTTGATTGTTTATCATTCAAGCGACATTTCCTTCACTTGTCCTTTCAATGGACGCGTAGGATTGCCAATAAGGCGGTTCATGCTTTAGCCATGGTAGCCTTATTACATGCAAACATACATCACTGGACTGATCGTGCTTCTTGTTTAAATTTAGATTGTTCGGCTTCTGTTATTATTGAGGGGGAAAGGCTATTAGGTTCCGGGTGTACGGGATAAGCCTGTAGGCTTGGGTTAGTTTTTTTTGTCTTCCCTACCTTTGTCTGTTTTTTGCGTTAATGTTGACTTTATTCACAAAAGAAAAAAGAGAAAAATACACGATAAATTCAATCCAACTCGCCCGATATTTTCACCTACCGAAAATCTCAAAGTTTTTGTGGAATGTGGACCCGACGCTTCTCTTATAGAAAAAACACACGATAAGAAAACGAAGTAACATATAAACATTAGGCCGGAGCTGAAACGAAACACCCGATTCGATCTCTAGACCTCTTCCAAATAAGGCCAAGTCTTGTTCAGAGAACTGTATTTACACACTGGTCAATCGAGTTCAGGTTTGATTCTACATCATCGACTGCCTATCGGAGGTTGTTTCATTTATAACAGCTCGAACTAGACAAGGTGGGTAGCTTCAGTCTGTTCCAGGAAGTAGAAAAGTTATTTTTGTAGATGTGACTTACTAGAATTGGAATGGAGTTTTTTAGGTTTCTTTCAATGGTTTTAGGTGTTGTTCATGGTTGATTGAGCTTATTGCCGTTTAAATTGAACTTCGATAACATGCGTTAGATTTCGTTTTGCTTTCAATTTGATTATTGTTTGACATTGATTGGAAGATTCAATTTTTGGGTTATATTGTTGCTTCGGATGTGGAAAAGTGAATTGTTTATGAAATCGAATTATCAGGTTTGGCTTTGATTGGGGTTGCAGGGATAGTTTCGGTGGGTTCCATTGGCTTTAGCTAATCTATAATATAGAGACTATATCAATCTATCAAGTATTTTCATACTTTATAAAATTGGGTATGGATAGTGCATTAAAGTTGTGTTATTGGAGATCTGAAAATCTTGGTGATCCCTACCCTTCAAGATTCTTCACCAGAATCCAACATTTCTTTTTATCTTGTACGGGCGCATATGAAGTTTATGTCTAAGATCTTGAAATGTTAAAGGGACTGATGGTGGATTTTATTCTCTTTTATCATGCAGGTGTTGTTCATGTCCTAAGACTGGCTTGCTTGACCAAATATAGCACTTAATATCTAAAAGAAAATATTCCCAGTTGTTGTAACCAATCTATGTTTGCACCATCTATTAGCCATTTTGATTAGGGTAAAAGGAACTTCATTTTCTAAATGCAAGGTATAAACTGATTGCTTGCCTACTCCTCAAGTTGGCTTTATCTGCTGGATGATAACTGATTCCAGCAGTTGGCTATAAAGTAGGGACAATTGGTGCTATAATTCTATGGTCACATGAGATAATTTGGGCTTCATTTAACCTCTGATTGGTTCTACATGAAAGGGAAACAACTTGCAGAAATCACCTTCATGAAGCGACTAGAATCATCTAACACCTTGTTTTGAAGAAGGGAAAATGCTACCAAATTGGAAGAAACCCCACATCAACTTAATTCTCGCATGTATAACAGATATTTTATTTATGTTTGCTGGTTCATCCAGTGGTGAAGAGGGTGTTAATGGTGCTCTATAAGAGGAAACCATGGAGCACGCTTCAGAGAAAAGATTTCCTGTAAATGCAAAGGATTACAAATTGTACGAAGAAGTTGGTGAAGGTGTCAGTGCCACTGTATATAGGGCTCTCTGCGTTCCACTGAATGAGATAGTTGCTATAAAGGTTCTTGATCTGGAAAAGTGCAATAATGACCTGGTAAAATATAGTTTTCTTTTGGAACTCTTGATACTAGTGCTATACATGTTGGACACAGAAAGATTTCATATGTTAACTGAAACGTATTATTTACTTATAATTGGTATTTCCTATTAATTAATTCAGGACGGCATCAGACGTGAGGTACAGACAATGACCTTAATTGATCATCCAAATGTGTTGCGAGCTCATTGCTCTTTCACTTCTGGATCCAGCCTTTGGGTTGTGATGCCATACATGGCTGGAGGCTCCTGCCTACATATAATGAAATCTGCTTATCCAGAAGGTTTTGAGGAGCCTGTTATTGCTACAGTATTGCGTGAGACTCTGAAAGCTCTTGTTTATCTTCACCAGCAGGGGCACATTCACAGAGATGTCAAGGTGTAGAACGTGCCTGGTCTTTTATTATACTCATATTTTATATTTGTAGTTATTTTTGCTCTTAGAAGTATTTAGATAGTGGATATGGCCATTAAAATTTCTAAACAAAAACACATCTATTGGTAATCAGTAAAACTAACAAAAACTGAAAATCATGATGTCTTCTAAGAAATTATGTATTTTGCATGCTTGCATGTCAGTGCACGATTAACCTTTGTTCTACTGGAACATGAAACCTTAAACTACCTCATTAAGTTTTTGTTTAAACTTGAATCTTTAATGGCTCCCCACCCATGATCAATGCTTTTTTTACTCCTCATGTGTGTTTTATCAGTGTGCAAGTGCAGTTATGTTTTGACCATGTTTGAAGTTTCACCTGTTGTACGGAACTTATGTAATAACTTTTTCCTGAACTATTTTCTTAACTTTCATTTGCAGGCTGGGAACATTTTAATTGATTCAGATGGTACCGTTAAATTGGCAGATTTTGGAGTGTCAGCTTGTATGTTTGACACAGGAGATAGGCAACGTGCCAGGAACACTTTTGTTGGGACTCCATGCTGGTACAGCTTTTACCTTCTTACCTTCTAGTTAACATTCTGGCATTTGGAATCTACTCTACAACTTTCTACTGTAATAACTCTTTTTGACTACTTTTTCCCAGGATGGCCCCTGAAGTTATGCAGCAATTACATGGATATGACTTCAAGTGAGATGCACATGAATTATGAGTTTGTTTGTATTTCAGTTCTGTAGCATTTTATGTTCCCAATTCTTGAAAATGTTTATCTGTGAACAGAGCAGACATTTGGTCCTTTGGAATAACAGCTCTTGAACTTGCTCATGGCCATGCTCCTTTCTCAAAGTATCCACCAATGAAGGTGAGTTGTTCAGCTTTTGATATTTTCCATGCATTCTGATGTGGCATTTTTTTTTCTATTTCTTTTCCCTTTTTCTCTATTGGTTGATTAAAGAGAGAATGAGACAGAGTATACCCAATGTCTGAGCCTGGGTCTAGCCAGGGAAGGCATGCCAGATTATGAGATCAATCTCCAGACAACCCTTGTTGCATATTGGACGAATTAGTCATCTCTTCTCTTAATGCTTTTCTTCATGATTGCAGGTTTTACTGATGACCTTACAAAATGCACCTCCAGGCCTTGACTATGAAAGAGACAAGAGATTTTCAAAGGTGGGTATTATCTAGTTGATATCATTCTCACAATCATCCATCAAAAACATGCCTGACAGTGATGTATCTTTGCAGTCATTTAAGGAGTTAGTAGCAGCTTGCTTAGTGAAGGATCCAAAGAAGCGCCCTTCCTCTGAAAAGCTTATGAAACATCATTTCTTTAAACATTCGCGCTCTAATGAACATGTTGCTCGGACCATCCTTGAGGGACTTTCTCCTTTAGGGGAACGATTTCGACAGTTGAAGGTCTCATGTTTTTTAATAACTACATCTTTTTTGGTAAACATTTTCGTAAGAATCCTGAAGCAAACATCCCTTTTCTTTTTCTCAGGCAAAAGAGTCTGATCTTCTTGTGCAGAATAAGGCTCTTTATGGTGATAAGGAGCAGTTATCACAGGTGAGTTATGGGGATTGTCTAAATTCTGAGTTGCTGTCTTCGTTGAAAAGTTTGATATCTATAACATTTAGAAGTGCATGAAAACCCTGAATGATAAATAAAAAACTGGGGCCAGCATATGTACAATGTATGAAGTGTGTGCCCACGAGTGTCATCTTCCATATTGCGTGAAGAGCTGTACCATTTACATTCATTGGGGGGTAAATGCCATTGCTTATTTTAGCCGTGTGCTTGAGAATGAGAAAGTTTGGTGATTGCAAATGGATTTCCCATCTTCTTGCCCTGAAGTATGTTTGGGCAGGGTTACTGCATTTATGAGGCAGCTGCCTGTGTTTGACATTATTTACTACTTATGTCCACTCCCAAAACTTTGACACACTGCTTTATGATTGTTCTGCCTCTTCAAATGCTGCTAAATGATCAACTCTACCAAAGCACACCTCCTGTACCTGGTCAAACCATTGGTAGATCAACAATTAATCTAAAATAAATTTTCTGTCATTGAATAGGGTTTAGATTCACGTATCTATTAACAAAGCATAAAGATTGAAAAAAGTTATGGCTCTATTTAAGAATACTTGAAGTTGTTCATTTAGTAAATGTCCCATTTGCTACCTAGTTTATTTATATTTTTTGTAATCTTGAGAATGCAACTGATATATTAAGTTTCATCTTAATTTCGTGAAAGTGTTATGGAGCTTTTTAGAACTTAGAATCTCCAAAAGTTTGTATCATATTAATATGGTTTGATTGTGGTAAAACTGAACTTTTAAAGATGTTATCATTTTCAATGATGGGGTTCCTCCAAAGTTACCCTGTTTTAATTCTTAGGTCAGTTGGAAAGATATTTCTATGTTTACATTTGTGTTCATATGAATGCTGTATGAATCATTATTTAATCAGGGTGGCTAACATCTTCTGGAGTTTTGCCGAGTTTTGATGACAGTAGAATCTGACAATTGCTGTCTTGCAGCAAGAGTACATAAGGGGAATCAGTGCCTGGAATTTCAACCTTGAAGATTTGAAAAGTCAGGCTGCTATGGTGAGTTCTTTGAATCACCAGAATTATATCAAAATTTCTGTTTGAATCTATAGTCTCACTAGAAAAATGAAATGATTTTATATAATTCTTTCTGTTTCTTTTCTGCCTCGTTACTAGTATATTGATGTTTGCAGATTCAAGATTATGAGGAGATTTCAAATGCTGAAAAACCTGAAGTAATTGAGAAACAAAGGGATACATTCACCAATTCTTGTTATCCATCTGAGAGGCCATCATCGGAAGGGATTCATTATTCAACTACTGTTTCTACGAATGAAGTATCATTCTCTGTGCCAGAATAGCTTAGAGAGTTTTGTGTAATTCATTGTATCAGCTATTTTACATCAACCTTTCCTTTCTTTCAGGACGGGTATAACAATATTATGGATTTGGAGAGTTCGCTTTCTTCATTTCCTATTAAACCTCTTGAAGCACTGAAGTATGGATCTTCTTATTTCCTCTGATCTGTCATTCTATTGAGAACTTCTTTCTTGATCAGCGCTCACTCATTTTCACTGAATTAAATGGAAATTCAACCTTAATTGAACAAGCAATTCAATGCTACTGAAGGTGAACTGTGATTCGTAGCAGGGCAGAACAAAGTAGGAGCTGAATATACCCTTGTATTTAGGACAAATATTGACCCTTCTCTTTTGCAGCGTCTTTGAATTCTAAGTTGCTCTTATTGTTTATCATTCATTGTTATCCTGCACTAGCCCAAACATTGCTCCACCCAACACCCCACCTCAAACTGCAGAAGGAAGAGAAAAAGAGAAGCCATCAGGGCCCAGTGTGGGGTTTAAGAAAACTGTTAAAAAAGACTTAGTTTGCAAAATTTGTAGTACCGAACTTTATCAATAATGTATTATAGTACCTAAAAATTTGTTATACTTACTATTTCATTGTTAAGTTTCTATTTCTTGACTGTTGAGTTTGTACAGAGGTTGTTTTGACATTGGTGAAAACGATGCTGATGCAACTAGTCCAAGTTGGAAAGAAACTCGACAAACAGAACCTGAACATCAGGCTCATACAAAGTCATTATTGATTGCCACGGACCAAGGAAGAGAAAAAGTTGAGGGTGAATTTTCAGGGAGAAGTTCTTTACCACGTCAAGCTACAACTGAGCATAAAAAGTTTTTGAGTGGTCCACTGGTACCTGATAATGCAATTTCTTCCAGGAAGATTGTTGTTGATGAAAATAGGTGAGCTCTGCTTGAAAGAAAGTTCATTATGTTGTTTTCTTTACACTGCTATTTAGGCTTTTGATGCTAGATCCATAACTGGCCTTGGTCTTTGTGATGGAAGAGTGTTTGCTTTTCTTCTTTCGTCCTTTAGTTTAGTGATTGCTTAAATATGGTTTTGATAAGCATGTACAAATTACTAATTTATTCCCTTTAAGGAACAAAATGGTTCTAGGTACATGATTTGCTTAATTTTCCTTTGTTTGCTTGTTTGTACAAATACTCATACGAGATCTTGAGGTATACACTACTATATGAATGGTCTTTTTCTAAAAAATTATTTAGTGGAAGAGCTACTCGTTTTTGTAATCAATTGCTCATCATAGCTTCCTACATCTTTAGGGATTATCTTCAGCAAAAGGGTCAGTTTGATAGAAATTACAGTGGTCCATTGTCGTATCGACAAAAAAGAGAGACCAACAACATTTCATCTGGTATGCTATTCTTGTACCACCTTGTTATTTGTTTCATTTATGCTGTGTCTATGCTGATTCCAATTCTACTTTTGCTTAATCAATTTATGCAGCAGATGATGCAACAGAAGGAGCTGTAATGCGTAAGGGACGCTTCAAAGTGACTTCAGCCGATCTCAGTCCCAAGGTATTTATGGATTATTATATTGTGATCACTGGTTAACCAATGTTAGCAGTTTGTTTTTGACTAAGAAACCAATTAGAGAGTTTTGTTTCGACATGTGTACAGAAGCTGTCTTATTACATGTTGAGCAGGGTATAGTTTATCATAATTAAGTTGCAATTAGGCATTTTTATCATTGCTTCATCAATGTTTTTACTGAGAAGTAACTTTCAGAATTAGTTATCGTGAACTAAAATTAAGGGACACGTGTTTCCTATTTACAGTGGTTAAGTATCTTCATTAATGGTTTTTTCATGTATTGGAAAATAGCAGCATGCTCAAAATTTCAACATTTCAGATTAGAACACTTCCTATTGCCTTAGGATGAAATCTCTATTATGAGTAAGATACTTGAACAAACTCATGTTTCAACAAGTGACCCAGCCTTCAGCATTAGGACAGGTGACATTGTCCATCTCTTTAAGAGTTCACATATTGAAATACTTGTTTAATAATGGTGTTGGTATGAATTCCCTGTGGTTTGGCAACATTTTCTTTTGGTTGTATGTTCTTGTTCCTTTAGTCAAAGATCAGGAATAATCTTCACTTTGTTGATTGCATCTATTCTTGGCCAAAACTAGTGGATGATTATCATTATCATTATCTTCATCTGATTCTTGATTTGTGGAGCATGTGAGGCTTACTGTTGAAATCTATTTCCAAAGAATTCTTTTCGAATCACTAGGAGGTTATTGATATGCAATTATTTTCATATGATCGTTTCACTGAGAACATCTGGCTGATATAAGTGCCTCAATCTGAATTAGTCTTTATGATACTTAACTGATTATGAGAAGGATGGCAATTTTCTTATTCCTCCTTTTGAATTTGTATTTGTGATGTTCTTCCCATGATGATGAGAGAAGTTGGAGATATATCATTTAGAAAGTGTCTTTGAAATCATTGCAATCTTTTATCTTTCAGGGTCCTACAAATTGCTATCCCAACCCCATTTGTGGAGTTCCAACAAGTTCAACTATATCAAACCTTACAGGTGGTGTAGTTCTTCCATCACTGCAATGCATTCTGCAGCAAAACATCATGCAAAGAGTATGTAGTTTTTCAGTTTCCATCATCATTTTGATTTTTATTCTTGGAATACTTAGAATAAGTGATTGTGTGCAGGAGGAAATTCTGAAACTGATCAAATATGTGGAGCAAACCTATGGTAATATCTATCTTTTGTGATTTTTTCCATTCCCACTCACCCTCACGTAAAAATGACTGAAATAAGACTTGTTTCCTCTTAATCAGGCAAGAACATGGAGTTGACTGACACAGCTGCAAATGACCTTTTGCAGGTACTTATCTTGTGTCTTTCTTTTTTGTTCTCCTTACTGTTCAATACCATTGAAACAGCAATCGATGAAATGTATTTATAAGTCTAATTCAGCTTCCTTACCAATATAAACAAAACAGATTATCCCCAATGTTTACATGATGATAAAAACAGATGAACTTTGCATTTTTGTGATTGTAATGCCTGTTTATTTTCTGAATTTCTCTAATAAAGAACATGCGATCTTGCATGGAATGCGATCATTTTTCTCTCTCTTTAATTTAGTTATTTAGGGGCTGATTGCAGAACTTGCCAGACGCAAAGTTGTGCCAGAAGATCTCTATTACTTGTTTCAGCTTTGAGTTGTTCTACTTCACTTGTTTGCTTGCTACATAAAGTTTGATGAAAACAGAAATAACTGAATTGATTTTCAGTTAGATGGTCATACTTCAGAAACTATGTCCCTTGAGAAAATTTGCTTTTAATTTGATTAAATTATCTAGTTACCCATCTTGCAGGCTCCTCCTACATCAAATCGGGAGAAGGAGCTGCAGGCTCAGGTGATTAATCTGCAACTAAGGTAATAACGGCCAGAACTAGTTTTCAAGTTGCTTTCTATTCTAGCATGAAAAAGACATGGGTCTTGTTTCAGTATTGGAAGCGTTCTTGAGGAATTGCAGAAACAGAAAATGAAGAATGCTCAGGTGTGTACTTAACTGGATTTAATGTTGGGGTTTTTGCATGGAATCCTACCTTCAATCACAGCCATCCTGCTCAGTCCCTTCACAGCTGTCTCAGATGTTTTTGTAATTTTTAAGTCACTTTTCCTAGTGTCACTTCCTTGACCCGTTGCTTTATGATAATGTTTTGCTTTATTTCGTTTTTCATGTAATGATTGGTTATAGTTGGTTATTCAGATGCTACGCTGTGGGATTAGATACGATCAGGATCAGATCCTGTAAGCCCAACTAATGTACAATTTACTAGCCTAGATTGGCAAATAATCGTCACATTTATATCAAGCTAAGGCTGCTTATTCACGTGTCTAATTGCTATGCTCTTGCTGTATACGGAAAAAAATGTAGAGAAAAGAGGAAATGAGAGCAAAAGTAAAGAACTTAGAATATCGTAGAATATCTTGGAAGAATTGGGAAACTCATTGTGGCCTTCTATTATATTGAGATCTCAATATCTGTAGATGATCTGTGATTATAACTTTGGCTTCAAATGATCCAACATGAGTAATGAGCTGCTGATGTTTTGTTTATTTGGGACAAACTCGAAGTTGGACCCTACTAGTTGTTGCCTAGCATTCTAGCATTTTCTTCATGAAATATAGTAGCATTACGTATTTACGTTGATTTTTCATTTATAATCATTTTTCTCATCTATCATATTGGCATTTATCATTTTGTTTGTCAATAAGTATTGTCATTTTTCTGATGCAGTTGGAAAGACAGTTGAACTCGGTTGCCCTCAAGGAAAGAGAATAAAGCTATCACAATATCTCCAGCAACCAGATTTATTTCTCGACTCTTGAGTGACACATTCCAGAGGATCTGCCTCAGTGCTCCCAATGTAGAGGGAGCACCCTTACGATCTGTATTTCTTGTGTACCATACGTGTGAACATGTGCTAAGGTAGACACCCAAATTTTGAGTTGTCATTCCTTTGGTCTCGCTTACCGACATATTGTAATTTATTGCCTCTCGATATTTGTAATTATGGTACAGTCTGGTTCTGTCCCAGTCCCAGTCCCCGACTCGGACTTGATTCTTTTTCTTTTCGGTTTTATGGTACCTGCCAAAACGTTGCCGACCTTTACACAGTATTAATTCTCTGGACTTTCCTGTGTTGTCCTGTATGCTCATCACCCTCTACAGGGAGAATCATCTGACCTGCGTGTGTTACAATAGTAATGTCGTAAACGAAACGAGTAGTTTCATATGCTCATCAATAACCTTGGACAGCAGTAACCGAGTGTAACAAAGGATTTTGTATTGCAATAACAAGTGATCCAGATCAGGTATGTAAATCCATTAGATAAATGACGCTGTTCTCGTTACGTGGAAAATTAAATAACACCATAGACTACTTGTGTTACCCGTTAGGTTTCCTCCGCCAGTTGTGACAAATTACATATTTGTTTCATCGGAAGTAGGTTGTCAAAAGTTTAGATTGCCAATTGTCTATATTTTACTGTCTCTCATCTTACAAAAAATAGCTGTTTCAAGAGTATCGATTGGTACAAATTACGTTAACGGGGGATTTGTACATGCGTCTAACTTTTCCGATATTCTCAAGACATTGTCGGCCTAGAATAAATGATCCATATGTACGTCGGAGTATGCGATAGAAGGCACCATGATGCCGTGGTTGCTGCTTTCAATATATATACACATCTCCTAAGCTTTAATCCGTCTAATGTGTTGCCAGATGATACCATGAGTGTCTTCTTTTCAGCTTTAAAGGAAGTGAACTGGACTATTTTTTAGTCATACAATGGGAGTATATGCAATCAGATCTAAGATTCATCATCTCGCCAGGCGTCCAAACTAGAATCAAAATCAGCAACTTTCGATTTAATTATAAGAAGCGTAATTCTACAAGAGTTGACAGGCTTGATATATAGAAGTTTGTGACTGAATTTAGTAACAAGTGATTCAACCCTGGCAATTCAATCAGCATAATCACAGAAGCACTTTAAAGGAGCTAATATCCAATGAAGCTTGGATCTCCAATATACTCTGCAATTTCCTCAAGTTTGACATTGAGCAATTCATGAGTCTCAGCATCCTGCACAACCGCAATCTCTGTGTCTAAATCTCTTTGGACTAAACTCCCATACTTCCCTTTATGCTTCCCAGAGAGAACAAGAACAGGACCCCCCCGACGGGGCAGTGCAGTCTCGAGAAGGTCCTGATCCACTCCTTGAACCAATTCCTTGCTCTCATCCATGGAAATATCACACATGTATGGGCCCACCACATCCACAATCTCTCCTTTCTTCAAGTACAGCCTACCCCTTTTCAAGTCCTTGCTTACGATCCTGACTCTTATGTGGCTCCTGAGCCATGATACTCCCCGCTGTATATCTGTGTCAAATTTCTTTTCATTCCTCTCTCTTTTGATACCACTATTGTTGTCAATATCATATGTTTGTCCGACATTACTAATTTTCAAGTTCTTCAATTTCCTCAAGCACTTCTCCTCTTCCTTAGAACCCAAATCAGCAATATCGAGAACCCGGAGAGTAAGATCCTCCCTAGTTTCTGCAATCTTCAAAACAACTCTGTCTGAATCCAATATCTCCACAATCGTCGCCTTAGAACCAACCATGGTGTCTCTTGGACCACCTATTATTCTCACATCTTTGCCCACAAAATACCTATTTCCATCTCTATTTTTATCCCTATCCCTACTTCCAATGCCATTTTTCTGCTTTTGTTTGGCCTCATCTCTGTCTTTCCTGCTCCTAGCAGAATTTGAGTTGTGTGAAACAAACCCTAGTCCTTCCTTATCAGTATGCTTATGGTATTCCTTGACTTTGACATCTCCCTTAGCATTTCTGCCAATACCCATTCCTTCATGCCAACCATAACCAGCAAGCAAACTAGCAGCAAAATCCTCTACTGGTACATCCTTAAACTCCTCCATTCCCTGATCCTCAGGCAACCTTTTCAAATCATATTTCAGCTTCTCCAACAGTAAATTCTCATTTCTCAGGTTCTGAGACTCATTTCTGTCTTCCTTGGTAGTGGTAGCAGCGGTGGTGCCTTCACGAAGATTGAGTCCATAGGAAATATTGCTGCCACCATCAGCAGCAGATAGAGACTCCACCTCAAACCGTAGGTCAGTGTCTGATTGGAGAGAGAGCGGTAGTTCAAGGTTCTTCATTCTCTTATGGGGTTGGTATTCATTCTCTATAGGAGGAATAACTAGATTCCGGTTGTTTTTGCCAGAAGCAACCTTTGATGGATCAAATTCTGTAACATATTGCTTCTCTTCTTCTTTATCTATGATCTGGTCCTCATCTTGTGAAGTTGGTTTAGGTATGGGGGCCGATTTGGATGATTTTGAAGGGATTGAAAACGAAAGTTTCATTATTCCCCTGAAGTACAAGCAACAAAACAGACACGGGTTCGTAACGAAAACCTAGCTGAAAGTGTAAGAGTACAATCAAAGACGGAACATTTAATTTAAATAACTCCTCAATTTTGACTAACCCTAACCTTAACCCTTGAAGGTCGCAGAACAACTCAACTCAGCTCAACGTAGAAAGCTGTCCCTTTCCAACAAAAACCAGGGAATTACCACCAGATAAAGTTGTCAATCTTGACCAACCCTAACCGCATCAACTATTCAAACCGATTCAAACCCTACCAAATCTAAACATCAACTACAACTCATTGAAGAATCAGAAAAAAGAAGATCAAAAGGATATACCAATATCGTAAACGACAAGTCCAACTTCGAAAGCTCACCAACGACGACCGTCTAGATCTTCTCAGAGGATTTTGAACGGCGTCCAATCTTGGGAATGAATGCAGTGATTGGGCATTTAAATAGAAGCACCGACTAGCAGCAATCACATATCTCAATTTGGTCCTCCTGTTTTCTTTTATTTTTTATATTTAATTTTTTTAAACAAAACAAAAACTTATATATTTATTATTATTCTTAACGTAATTATATTTTTTATTATTAATAATTAAATATATAACTGTTCCATAGAATTTTCATTAAGATGCAAAGTCTGAAAAAAATATAAAGCTTTATCTTTAAACTGTTTTATATAATTATTAAATAAAATTTCAAAATAAATTAAATAACTCAATAATTTTATTTTAATCATATACATTTATTAATAAATATATATATATATATAAGTTTGTTATATTTTGTTAAATCTTGTTAATATATATTTAATTATTAAAACTACTTTTATTTGAAAGTTATATCTTAAGATATTTTAAATTTAAAGTATATTAACTAAATAATGACTAGATTTTAAAAAATATATTTTTAAAAAATTTAAAGTAAATATAAAAATTATACAATTAAATTATATTAATCATAACTGATAAATAATGTTTAATGATTAAATAATATACT
>JAOSBP010000008.1:10356331-10373251 GCA_027563825.1 Erythroxylum mucronatum | reverse complement strand
GGAGTCGCCTACTGCATTTTAATTTTAGAACCCAAAGTCCGCCTTTCTTGGCCCCACAGGATAGACCTTGTGTAAACACTAAACACTAAATTTGTACTTGGAATAACATTTCATTACTCTATAATGGTAGTACATCTTGCCTCATTGGAGATTTGTTTTTTAGTGCAACATTCAGTGGAGATGGTTAAAAATAGGGCCAAGGTATAAATAATAATACAACAGCAAGGAAACAGTTCATCGTGAGCTTGTGGGACCTGAAAAGGGTACGGATTATGGTTAGGCGTCGAGTAATAATAGAAATAAGCTTCTTCTAGAAACGGAAGAGGAGGCGGAGGTGAAACGAGAATTGTGACCTCGTGGATGACTGGGGTTGGAGGAGATCGTGTGGACGTGATCGCATTTAGACGAAGGACAATTTCCAGATGGGTCCACAGCAATCATGAGGAGGAAGCCAGATCACGCGTAATCTCAGACCGTACGGGTCCTTGACAATTTCCTCTATCACAGGCAGGTGACGTTAGCACCATGAATTGACCCAACTAACCTTCGGGGTCAGGTAGTGTGAGGGAGTAGCCCATGCCCCGTGCCTACTGGCCGTTCAACATGTGAGCCTTTCCTCCGGAATTATTTTAACAGACTTGCTCCACTGACTGACTGGCTCTAGCCGAGCCGAGCCGAGTCGAACCTCCTTCTCAACGAACTTAATCAGATCCCACTACAAAACAAAATCTTTATGCTTAATTTCATTTTAATCAATTTATTTGACAGATGAATTCTTTCTTTATTATTTAATTATTGCGCCTTTGAGCAATATTATTATTTGAGTTTTACGACTCTTTGGATATGAGCCATTAAGCTTTAGAGCAGAGAGAGCTACAAGCTTCCATGAGCCGAATGCTAATGAAACATCTTTCACAATGCTTTCCCTACAAAAGCTCAAAGTGTGCATCTTTGCTTTCTTCATGTCTTTGTATTGACACGTCTCCTTGTCCACCATCTTTCTCTCTCAGCATATCACGTCCAACAATCAATAAAGTCCCTTATATAAACCTATTTCAATAAGCCGTAGCAACACGGGGGAAGACAACCAAGCTGCGGAAGGACTACTTCGCTTGGTCATACATATGGGGTTCATACCAACGGAAGAGAGCAAGAAATTGGAGATAGATGAGTTCCAGAGGATGTTGGTGGCATGTGCAGGGCTTAACAGAAGAAAAGATGAGGAAGAGTTTAGTGGCTTGCTGCGAGCTTCGTCTATGGAGATTGATGATTACAGAGAGCAGCTTGTTTGTGTCACCAGTGGTGTTTCCTTTCTGGGAATTGCCATCGTCGACCAGCTTTTGTCTCGTGGATACTCTGTTCGGATCATCGTCGACAATGAAGGTACTATTTTCCTTTTCTGTTTGTTTAGTTCATGTCATCACTGTGTAGTCAAGTTATGTTCTTTTACATTTTAATGAGCGTGTTCGTTAAGGTATACTATTCGTGAAGTCACTATAAAGATTATGTATACGTAAGCTTGAGGTTTTCGTTTTCCTTGTCCGCCCCGAATATGTTTATTTAGTTTGAGATTGCGTAATGAGTAGCCTCTTTTAGTTCTGAATTTTTAAATACCGGGAAAGTTTGGCTAAAACAAGATTATTGACAGAGTATTTGGAAAAATCGAGTGTGTATAATTTGTTGGCCTTTTAGGTCTCTGTTATGACTTGGGAGAGATTATCTTTGGGTAAACTCTTCCAGCTCTCACTTTATTGGCGCACAGGTGTTTCCTCTAGTCCTACAGAATTCACTTCTCAAACAATTGGAGTTCTTTTCTCACCACAAATTTAATGGAGTTCAAATTAATCTAGACTCTGTTAATCACCAAGATTACCGTCACAGACGATGGTGTTACGAATTGAGAAAACAATTTCTGCTTCAAGTTTTGTAGCGAAAACAGGGGGACTTAACAATTTGTTCCATCATAATTTTGGCGGACCATCTGAAATATAGGATCTTACAAGGCTTAGTTGGTTGTAATCATGATGTAAGTATGTATAACCCAATGATCAAAAATCTACAGCCAATTCTTTTTTACAATATATCATAGAGCGTAGATTACAACTTCCCAGGTCACCGTTGATATTCAACTAAGCAGAAGCTTGTATGTGTTTAATTGGAAATTGCAGAGGACATGGAAAAACTAAGGGAGTTAGAGGGGTCAATGGAGATGAGATCAGGTAACAGAAGGTTCAATGCAGTGCTTGCAAAGCTGACAGATGTTGGCAGCTTGTCGGAAGCATTTGAAGGATGTCGTGGCGTGTTCCACACCTCTGCATTCACCGACCCCGCTGGCCTTTCTGGCTACACCGTGAGTCTCCGTCTTCTAGAAAAATATTTGATAGTCATATTTATATTTCACATTTTTATTAACTCCAATGATATTGGAAAAAGATACGGAGACAATTCAATCAAATGGCGTTTTTCAATGTTCATAGAATTTTAGTAATGGCAAGGATAGGGACAGCGGATCCACCATTTCTTGTATAGAGAACAGGAGTCTTAAAGGTAGCATCTGCATTTGACATCTAGCTTATAATTGAACTAAAGGTGACTTGTCTAGGCACAATTGATCTCCCAGACTTTGAATTATGCCAATTTGTGGTTCAGAAGTTTGGTGATAAGATAAATAAAAGGTGAAACTATAAGAGAGATTTATAGTCAAATCTGAGTCATACCACATGATGGGTCTTTTTCGAACGTTAGGTTCAGGGACTAACTTCTTCCCAGTTCGAAGGCAACTTCCAATGGATCTAACTGCCCGACATTTAAGTTACAGATGCAACAGTTTGACTAAAATGAACCTGTTGATTCTTTTTTGTTGTGGAAATGAACAGATGCTTAGTTTTGACTAATAATGACATATGCGTAATTTTAACACCTTGCCGTATTTGCAATACTTGTCAATCTGGCTGTTCGCCATAATAAATGCCCTCAAGAATTGGTGAATTGGTGGGAACTTGTGTCTAATACTCCGTATGAATAGGTGGCATAGGATAGGAGTCCTCTGGTTTAAAGGTACCTTTGTACTGGTAATGGTGATTGATTATATTGATGTGTTCTTCCACTGTTGACTGTGCGCTATTAAAACGTTGGTTGGAAATCACTGTCTAGTTCACTTACTTCCATGTGATTCTTAACGATGCTACTGCTATTATGGTAGTGACGGAGAATAAGCTAATGATATGTTTTTTTTCTTCTTAATATAAACTTTGGCGACTTTTGACCTAATAAACATTTAACACACTTGTCACATGATTCACATTCATGCTACCACTATTGTCCAACTAATTAATCTTTTGTTTTTAAAAGACCTTATAAACATTTGACATATTGGCAGATAAGTCACTGGAAGTCTATAGTTGAGTTTTGGCAGAAGGGTCATTCTCTCTTAATTTTGTGTTGATTAATAGTAATTACTGTTTGTTATTTTAGAAAACAATGGCAGATATAGAAGTGAAAGCCAGTGAAAATGTCATCAAGGGATGTGCTAGAACGTCCTCTGTGAGGAGTTGTGTTCTCACATCTTCGCTTTTGGCTTGTGTGTGGAGGGATGATAGTCCGCAGAATATCTCATCTGTAATCAACCATGAATCCTGGAGTGATGAATCACTTTGCATTGACAGAAAGGTACATCTTCAAATTTTCTGCATTTCTTCTTTTCCATTTTGAATAAAAAATTCCATGCTATATGCAGCTGTGGTATGCTCTAGGCAAGCTGAGAGCGGAGAAAGCTGCATGGAGAACAGCAGAGGAATATGGGTTAAAACTTGTCACTATTTGTCCAGGTCTTATAACGGGCCCCAAATTCTTGCACAGAAACCCAACAGCCACAATTGCTTATTTGAAAGGTATTGGTTCCATTTTTTGTTCTTTCAGCATTAGCAGCATTGTTGATACATGCTAACTAGGACAACGAAATTCAGGAGCTCAAGAAATGTTTGCAAATGGGCTGCTAGCAACCGTGGATGTGATCAAGCTAGCAGAAGCACATGCATGTGTGTTTCAAAATATAAACAAGACAGCATCTGGCAGATATATTTGCTTTGACCGTGTCATTGAGAGCCAGGCTGAAGGAGAAAGATTGGCTCTAGAGGTTGGAATTCACGCAAACAAGATATGTGGATATTCATCCAACTACTTTCCAGCCCGATGTAATATATCAAACAGGAAACTTTTCAACCTCATGTCTAGATCACTTCGAAGTTGTTACAATCAACGTTAGGAATCCTAGTAGTGCTGTTTTCCTAGTTGTAAGTTTTGAGAGAATGAAAAATGGAGCATACTTTCTGGTGGCTTAAAGTATCACATCTCTTGTGATTGTCATGAACCCAATGATAAACTTGAGAAGAAGATTACAGATGCCTATGGTATAGGAACGTTTATCCTATACAATTCTTCGGGACTCATGCAAGCTTTACCACTTACATTAAACTATCCAGCCTGTCAAACAGGCCAGCAGTTGGTAAAAATATGCAACAGAGGATTGAACAACGCTCATCCTGGTCATAGCAACGTCTTTTGGAGACTTCCAAGAATAACAGAAACTAATTCTCTGTTAGAGCTGATATGCATGAGAGGCTGTCACTTTTCTTTCCATACAACGATAAGGTTAGGTAACTGTTTAAATGCCAAAAGAACGCACCTTTTCCGGATTTGATCAACTACAACAGAGACATTTCGACACCGAAAATTTAAAAAAAAGTAAAAAGAGTTGAAGGGAAATCAATAAAGCTTGGAGACTCTCTGGTGTTATCACTTTGAAGATCTTGAAACAAGTCCTTCCCGTATGAGAGGTGCGCAGGATAAACTAAGCATTTGAATTCATGTAAAGGACAAAAGAAGATGAAATAGACGACAGACGAGAGACAAGCAAAACACTTCAAGTAAAAGAAAGATGCAAGGGAGAACCCAACAATCCCCATATTGGCATTGAGGTTTCCGGTGGGACTCTCGACGCCAGCAATTTTTGTTCATCCTGTTTAGCTGAAAGAATCCTTCGCACTGACCATTAAGATATAAGCCACAATAAATTCAACAAAGGACATTGCTGAAGTTCTTGGATTTTATTTCAATTTCCGTTCTCCGATCCCACAGAACTACGCAAAAAAAAAAAAGGAAGAAAGAGATAGACCAATTTCAAGCATTCCCATGCGTAAAAAAACAGATGAAGAACGCAGTTTGCGGAAATTTAAACAAAAAGGGCTCAGAGAGTTGCTGTCTATGCTCAGCGAAGAGCCTTTTCGAGAGGGAAAATAGCCCTTCTCATACAAGAGGTGTCAGAATAATAAGCACTCTTCATCTTCGCCCCAGTTAAAGATCAAAACTTTGAAAACAAGAGACAAATTCAAGAAATTCTGTGGAACCTACAATGCAGAAAATACTAACCAAAAAAACAAAATATTTCAGAGGAAGACAGAGGCTACACTGAAACGCCTTGCCATGTTAGGGTTTATGTAAGCGCAGAAGAAGAGCGCAACCCCCAAACTTTATAGAGTAAGCATGGGCTTTTACGGATTTTGTCAAATTTCACTAGCCCATGACATTGATCACCGATTGCTTTTGTATAATTAGGCCTGCCACTTGAATTGTCATTTTGCCCTTACATAGGTCACCAACCATAGCCCAAAAGTTCTTTTGTTTCCCGCATTGTTGACGAGAATAGATACTGTGATAAGACCTAAGGGAATTGTGAAAAATGTAGCCCTTTTTTTCCTTGCATCCGGAGCTTCAAGGCCAAATCATTTAGAATTAGAAGTGAGTCTTATATATATCTCCATTAACACTCTTAATGCGAATACTCGATTGACTTAATTTATAGATTATTGCATCAATCTGAAAATTTACTCTGTACACATCCAAAAAATAACAACTGCGATTCTTCCGTTCTTAAAAAAAAATCAATTCCATATATATATATGTACTCCAATTGCAAAGATAAAACAAGGGCTCACTTAGTATATGACTTTAGATGTGGTACGTACTGCATTCAAGTTTTATAACAAGTCATATGCATGCTAGATTTATCGGCTATGAGAGAATCTTAATAACACCTATTCATAACAAGTAGAGGTAGCTGTTTTCTTCTTTGAGAGGCATTGAGGTCCGGTACACGTTTAGCTTAAAATGACTTCAATATAAGATTATCATTCTATAAGTATATATCGCTTTAACGTAACGTAGCCAATTTCTTCAAAATGAAGAATCTTATGGCCAGCTACTTAATTCTCGTTGACATCGCCTTCCATATTATATACAGAAATACAGGAGAGGTTTTCTAATTTTTTTAATTTATTGTCTTGAGATATGAGAAATGGACGAACACATGCTAAGATGCTTCTTTCTTCAGAATCAGTAACATAGAAAACTAGGAACATGTTAAACATACCAGAGTAGATATGTTCTTTGAATTACCTGACAGCGTATAGTTACTGTTATATCTTTTCTTGACCGACAAAGTATAAACAAAGATCAAACCTGTAATCGTTTTCAGATTTGGCTAAGAGATACGAAATCAGAGTAGATAATTCAAGCAGTACTAGCAGAGCTATTGTTATTAGACTCACTGACAGTTCCATAGTGGAGACCCGTAACTAAACTTGGCCTGGGTAACTCAAATTTCCCTTTCTTTTTAGTAAGAAAGGTGAAAGTGAGTGCACGAGTCCACCGGCCTTTCACGTGCATGACTCATGCAAAGTGAAGAGGACTGTGGGAAAAAGGAAAAAAATGGAAAGCAAACATCAAGAAGCCATGAAAAAAGAGCTTTCGATGAGAGTGAATATAGTATATATTAAAATAAATAACAGGGCCAATTTCCTATATTCGCTGTCATCGGGAGTCGGGACACAGCAGGCAGTCGTTTACACTCTCTGTCTATATATATATATATATGTATATATACGCTTTCTTGCCCGAGGTTCTGGTATAAGAAAATGGGAAGTGATGTCATCATAGAAGGTCTTACCAGTTAGTAAAATAGTTCAGAGACTCAGAGGGACTTCAGAGGAGAGAAACGATTCCATTTGAATAAGTGCCACTATTCAGATCAGATCCAGCTCTAGTTTTGATATTGCTTATTGCGTGTCAGAGCAGACCATAGCAAAGAAATGCCATTGCAGATAGGGTAAACACCTCTTCAAGATTCCACTGTTTTTGCACCAAGTAAGTCCCTTTTCTTTGTATTTATCCATGCAACTGCATTAGAAATTTAGAATTAATTCGTTTGAGTTTCATGCCTTGTTCATGGAATGAGAGACTCGCAAATTAAATGGACCTGTGAAATATTGATTCATGCATGGTCCTCCAGCGTTCTCCTTTCTCTATTCACATCGACGATCATCCAATTACGTGAAAATTCTAGCAGTCAATAGATCTTTTTCTGCTGTATTCCAATCGGATGCTAGTAACGAGGCAAGTTCGAGAGCTTGTTCTTCTATGGCACGCCAATTGCAGTACCTAAAATGTTTCCCTTCTAGTCATGTACACGTTGCGCTTCCTCAAATAGCCCAGCAAAATGTAGTTGATAGTCACACAACGCAGCTTACTGTTCCATTTTCCTACCTATCCCACTAGGTTCCCTATTGTATTTATTTAATTTGTAGGCATTTTCCAAATTTTCATTCGTCGTCATGCTTTTATTAGATGGATGAAATCGAAAACTCACTTGAGGTAGAATACAGGAATATATATGTATTGGGTATATACATTTTTCTGGGCTTGTTGCTTTTGTTTCGTGGCATCTATACAGTCGATTCGTTTCGAATTGCCAATATTGGCTTTCAATGTCAAACTATAGAAAGGAGAGAATTTTAGGACTTGGAGATATGAAAATTGAGCTCAAAACGTTGTTGAAATTTATTTGTGATAGAATCCACTTCCACTTTTGATTGCTTATTTGTTGTTTGCAACTGATATTGACATGATGAATTAATCTAGTTACCAAATTAGAAACAAATTGTGTATAAAACTGCACATTTAGTAATCATCTCCTGCACATGATAGGAAAGCTGGGTTGTTTCTTTGACATTGGAGTTGTGAATATAAATTTGAGGAGTCTCTGTTCATATGACAGTGTAAGGATTGTGGCAAAGCCAAAAGAGACATCAGACACGAAGTCATGATTTCATATAGCTAGCAAAAACATTTAAGGTAACTTTTCTTGCATAAACTCGACAAACTCATGGAGGGTCTGATCTCACTCGCATTCCATTTTCTACCTTACCCTTTTCCTACTTTCATTAACACACCCTACACATCACTTTTTTTTCCTGCCCATCTTAAGATATTTCAAACACCAAAAAAAAACCCCTTCTCACTAAATGCTACTCTCTCTTTACCATGTTCTATGGGTTGAGTTGAGTTGGAGATATAATACTAGATTTGTAACATAGGAGACACGAGATTTGTATGTATAGACACAAACTAAAGATTAGATTCCTAATTTCATTTTCTTACATTGGTTGATCAGATATTTTAGTCATTACATCTCTTCCCAATTTGTCTCTTCACAACAAGAGCCAAAAACCGGAAGCCAGGCCTAGGCAAAATAGAATGAACCAGAAATGAAATCAAGAACATCAAATGGGAAGCCTTGTCAAATTCACCATCAGTTGTTAGTGTAGTAAATCAAATTTCAAGAGACAGAAAAATACAGAACCACCTCCAAGAGGACATCGAGTCTCTCTCTTCATTGTATTATTGGGCAATGCAAAGCAGGGCTCCATAAGGCGAGTGAAGCTACTTTGCTTCAAAATAACTCCATGCATTGCTTTACCTTTGCTTTCACTGCTTAATTAATTGCATGAAAATTTTCTTTTCCTGTACGTAATATTTAACTTTTAAAGCATTTAACAAAAAACTTTTGTTCAAAAGATAGCAGATAGCAGAAAAAGGGTAGTGCATAGGAAGTCAGACAGAGTATACAGTCACTAAATAGAGAGAGAAGAGAAGCATGATATGTCAAATTGTGTATGTGTGATCATCTTTTTTCCAGGTCATTATAGCTGATCATCATCAAGAGATCATCAAATGAAGGATAACCCACCTCGAGTTTCATGCAAATATGGGACCCACGAGGCATCAAGAGACGGCCCTACCAGAAAGAGCAGGTACACCGTCGATGAAAGTGGAGAGATGATAGAGTGTACAAGTAAGTATTGTCAGTCATGCACAGCTGGGTTGACAGCCGACTGTGTGGCACTTTGTTGCTGCCCCTGTGCTTTGGTGGATCTCTTGACACTTGCTTTTGTCAAGGTTCCTTGGATGATCGGGAGAAGGTGTTTAGGAAGAGTGCAAAAGAAGAAGAAGAAGTTGGAAAGGAATAGAAAATGCAACAAAAGTAGTAGTAGTGCTAGTGAAGGTGACAATATGAGGGTGGTGAAGAGGGATGATAAATTAAGAAGGGAAGAAGAGGAAATTAGGGAGATTGAAGCTGGATTTATTGAAGAAGAGCAAATCGCTAGATTTAGTGCAAAGCTTGAGGCAGAGAAGGTTTGGCTAGAGATGTATCAAGTTGGTCATTTAGGTTTCGGTAGAGTTTCCTTCACGGGTGTTCAGTTATAGTCTAAAAAGGTCTGATTATGGAACTTATTGACATATGCATACAATGTTGTGCTCAAGTGTAATGCTAAATTGTTTTTTACCCTCTTATTGCATTGGGGTTGGTATCAACCATCAGTAAGAGTGGGCTATTGGACAAGAAGGCCTTTTATATTATGAATTTTCTTTTGGAAGTGTTCTTTATGTTTATTTTTATATATAATTTTGAAAAAGGGTGCTTGAAAGTTCAAGTTACCTGACAAATAACAATTGTGTGTATGTTGTGAATGTACAACATACACAAATTTACCTTATGCCTACATTTAGTGTTACATTGAATTTTAATTCATTTATTCTACTTTTGATGTAGTAATTTTTGGACTCTTTAGCTAAAATTGGTAGTGGTCTTGATGAGGTGTAGAACAACACCAGGATTGGGATTTAGCCCCCTAGGTTTCACCTTATGCACCTTATTACTATTATGCCTATATCCCATGCGTGAATAGAACAACCTTGTATCCACAAAATGCCACATTTATATCACTTATTCATCAATCTGAATTTGTATTATTGAGGAAATGTTTCATCATATGTGAAAAAATCTTACAATAGAAGACAACTTAATTAGGTCCTATAAGAGTTGCTTCTCGTCATTGCTTTCAAACTGCACGTGTTTATATGTTTTAAAGATAAGAAAAGGCCTAAATAACTTACTCTACGTTCTAGTAAGTACTGTAGAATTTTTTTTGGGTGTTCAAAACTTATCCTTCCATTTAAGTCATATATAACTGAAAAACTAATTTATTTAAAAGAGTAATAATTAAGAAGTTGTTTAGTTTCAAATTTATTTTTGTTGAGATTGTTTATTTTTATTTTTATTTTTAAACCAAAAACTTGATTAGTTGTTATTGTCAATATGATTATATTTTTATTATTAATAATAATTAAATAATGTTGAATTAAGAAAAATTATACACGATGTTTTGATGATAACAAAATATAATTAATAGGAGAAGTACTTGATTGGGTTCTTTCTAAAGGGCTTGAAGCCGAAGTTGGAGGTCCACATCAAACTCCTCAAACCCCGCATCTTCAACAAACTTACTCATTGGCGAAGAAGCAGGAAGCACTACTAGTCATTCACGTACTAATGGCTTACTCATGAAAGGTAACTCTACAAGCTACTTCCAGCCCGAAGTAAACAATAACACGAACACAAAAGGAGGAGCTCTAATAACCGTGGGCTTCAAGACTTAACCCGATAAGGGATCTCATCTATCCCAGGGCCTCAAGGAGTAGTTACAAGGGGCGACCCAAATCGAAGCATGGCTCCCACCAAGGAAATAAGCAGCAAGGAGTTTGATGAGTGGAGATCCAAAGGACTGTGCTTCTAACGTGATAAAAGGGTACATATTAGGCCGCAAATTTAGGCGGAAGCAACTCCAACTATACATGGTCAAAATGGATGATGAAGCTGAAGAGATATCAGACTAGTTAAGTGAGGATATTATAGAAGAATAAAGGAACCCTAACGTTTCCATACAGGCAATGATAAGGGAAATGGATGAAGAGGAATACAAATCAAAGCTGGTGTTAGGTTACTATTAATGGAAACTCATACAGGTGTTAATAGATCACAAAAGCACTCACAATTTCTTAGGTAAAACCATAGCTAAAAGAAGTCAAAATCAACTAAAAAATAACAGGACTATAGATTACAATGGGGGGTAGGTCTGAGGTTGAGCTATCATCAAAAGTATAAAAGATTTACATGGAGCACACAGTGAGTGTCCTTCATAACAAATACCTTGGTGATTCCGTTGGAAAGTTGCAATATCATCTTGGGGGTGCAATGGTTAGTTACCCTCATCGATGTCATTTGCAATTTCAAGACAAGAACCATGAGGTTCACCTAGGAAGGACAATTGGTAACATTGTTGAGTAATGAGAGACAAGGCACAAAGATGGTGTCCAACAAAAGATTGAACAAGAGGTTAAAAAGGGCTCAAGTGGGACAAATATGATATAGTACAACGTTAATTGTAACAGATAAAACTAAAGGATCAAACATCATCCATAGGCGAGCTTCATGCATTGTTGGTAAAGTTTGAATTGCTATTTTAGGAATCCCAACAACTATCCTTGAAAAGAATCCAAGATCGTAGGATCAAACTCAAAGACAAGGTCAAGGCAATCAACATCCGACCATATCATTACTTGGGGAACAAAAGCATGTTATCAAGAGCAATATTGGAGTTGCTTCAGCAAAGGTTCATACAACGTAGCATGAGCCCTTATGCATCCTTGATGGTCTTAGTAAGGAAGAAGGATAATTCTTGATAGATGTGAATTAATTATCAAGAAATTAACAAGCATATGACGAAGGTAAAGCTCCCCGTGCCATTGATTTCAACTATCAGCTATTAGCCTTTGTGAAAGGTTGAGGAATTGCTTGACAAACTCTATAGATCTAGTTAGTACTCTAAGCAGAAGTTTGAATACCACCAAACTTGGATGTGCGAAGACATATCTACGATGTCTTTCAGAACCTATGAAGGACACTACAAGTTCCTCTTAATGCCAATCAGGTTAACGAATGTGTCCTCCAACTTACAAAATTTGATGAAAGAGATATTCAGACCATTCTTTAGGTGGTTCATATTTGTCTTTTTTGACAATTTATTAATTTATAGTAGAGACCTCTACCAACATGTGTCTCACCAATTATACCTTAATAGAAGTAAGTGTAACTTCGGGGACAAATAGTTGGATTACCTCAAACATTCAATCTCCAAAAAGAGAGTTGCCATAGGCAATGAGAAGGTGGACATGGTCCAAAACTAATCGGTACTTGGATCACTCAAAGAATTTCGAGAATTTCTTAGGCTCACAGGTTACTACAGGGGGTTCATCTAGAATTATGCCCAACATACCTAGCCTTTAAATGAGTTGTTGAAGACTCAACTGACAAATAAATGGGCCTTAGGGGAAAGGCAACAATGAGTCTTTAAAGAACTAAAAGAGGTCCTCATATCAACCTTAGTTCTAATAATGTTGAGTTCTCTTAGCCTTTTGTTCTGGAGGTAAATGCTTACAATACGGACATCATAGCAATGCTATTGTAGGACAAACACTTGATAGTCTATTTGAGCAAGATGTTAGTTAACAAACACTTAGGTTTAATAATGTATGAGAAGGAACTTTTAACAATCATTAAGGCAATCATGCAATGCAATCACTACCTTAGTGGCAAGAGATTTCAGGTTTAGACCAATCATCAAAGTTTAAAATAACTAATCTCCACTCCCTTCTAAGTTCCAACAAATGTGGCTTCTAAAGCTTTTTAGTCATGACTTTGAAATGGTGTAAGAGTGGAAAGGAGAATCAAATGGTAGATGCACTATCGAGATTAATAAACATTAAGATCCTCACATTAATTGTATATCAGGTCTGCACTGAGCTTTTGGAAGAAATAAAAATAATTGAAAAAGAGACACCACAGTTTAAGACATCATCAAATTCATGGAAGAAGGGGGTCCTCATCCCAGATAATTATGAACAATGAGAAGGGTTATTGCACTGAAAGGG
This sequence comes from Erythroxylum mucronatum, assembly GCA_027563825.1. Taxonomy (NCBI): domain Eukaryota; kingdom Viridiplantae; phylum Streptophyta; class Magnoliopsida; order Malpighiales; family Erythroxylaceae; genus Erythroxylum; species Erythroxylum mucronatum. Next base: position 10,360,087 of record JAOSBP010000008.1, on the reverse strand, counting down.
GAGATTAGTAATTGGGTTCGATAAGGAGTTGCACAAGAAACTCATCTCCTTAAGCCGCGATGAGCCTTATAAAGATCATTTAGGGGTAACAACGACGGTCAAGAGATTGTAAAATGTTTTCTACTGAAAGGGAATGGGTAAAGATTTGAGGATTTATGTAAAAATGTGTAACCTACTAGAAAAGTAAACACAATAATATGCAGTATCTCAGGAAGTTACAACCAACTCTTATATCAGAAGGTTGCTAGAAGGCGATAAGCATAGACTTCGTAGAAGACCTTCCACCCTTGTAGGAAAAAGCATGAGTGATGGTGATGGTGAATCATTTCGGTGAGCACAATTATTTCATACCCATTAAATACCCGATCATAGCAGCAAATATAGAGTGATTATTCTTGATCATATCTTCAAGTTACATGGAATGTATGAGAGTATTGTGAGTGACAAAGACCCACTTTTCTTGAGAAATTCTAGAGGGAGCTTTTCAAGTTATAAACGGTTAGTATTAAGTTCTCCACCACTTACCATTCTCATTCAGATAGACAAAATGAAGCGAAGAACTATACTTTGGAGACATATCTGAGGTGTTTCTATAAGGATGTTCCAATAAGATGAGTGGAGTAGGTTTTCTTAGCTGAATAGTGTTATAAAACTATATATTATGTAACTAATGATTCCATGCCATTTGAATTATCATATGGGTACCTTCACTTATCTATGTACTTTATTTCATAGGAGACTCTTAAAACTTAATAGTCGACTAGATAATGAAAGACAAAGAGGTGACATTAGCTTTAGCTAAATTCCATATCCAAAGGGCCCAAAAATATATAAAGAAGCTCGTAGATCACAAAACGACTAATCAAGAGTTTAAAGTTTAAGATCTTATATTCCTCAATCTTTGACCGTACAGGTAATAGTCACTATAAAGAATGATCCATTAGAAGTTATCACTTCTGCATTATGGTCCATATTCCATTATGGGGAAAAAAAAAAGGGGTTAGTCGCCTACACTATGATCCATATTCCATTATGGAAAAAAGGGGGTTAGTTCTCTACACGCTAGCATTACTTGAACGATCAACCATTTACTCTACCTTTCATACATCCCAATTAAAGAAGTGCATTGCAGAAAGAACACACATCTTTGTTGAGTTACTAACAATGGCACATTGTAATAACAAGCATACTTAAGTCGTTATGAATTATCAAATTGTGAAACATCATAATTGACCTATGATGCAAGTACTATTATAATGGATTGGTTGTTCATTGGAGGAGGCTAGATAGAAATCTCTATTTGAGCTACATAATCAAAACCTTGATGTCAATCTTGTAGACAAGATTTTTGAAGGGGCAGATATTGTTACTAGAGAAGAAATCATGCAAAATGCAGGATCCCATAACCCATAGCAACATAAGGGAAACGTTGTTGTTTAGACTCTACATGATGATACCTTTAAATGATGTATTTTTGTTCTTTATAGTTTGTTATCAACAACGATATGCATGGCCATAGGAGATGATGCAAGCGCTATTACAATGGACTGGTCGATCATCGTGGGAGTAAGTTACAAAATCACAAACTTGATGCCAACCTTGTGGACAAGGTTTTCAAAGGGATAGGTAGTGTTACCAAAGAAGAAAATATGCAGAAGGTGAGAATCACAACCTGTAGTAATAGGAGGGAAATGTTGTCATTTAGACTCTACATGATATCCTTAAAATGATATAGTTTCGTTCTTTACAGTTTGTTATCAATAATGTTGTACATGATCATAGGGGAAAGGTTCACAAGTCTATACCATGCAACAATCTGACATCTTTTTGAAAATGAAATAACAATTATCCTTAGCTTTCTCTCTCTCTCTTTGTTTCCTAATTCTCTCTAATTCCCTCTCACAACCATTCCCTCTGTATTCTTATTCTTATCATTATTTCGTAACATCAACATTCTATCGGAAGTGGCAAAAGAGTCTAGATTGAATCCGTCGACAATGGAACAAATTGAATGGAAATCATAGTTAATAAGGATCTCGTCCTTCTTGATAACATCATTGTAACAAAAATAACCAACGTTTGTGCTAGTATATGGGTGACCCATTTTCATTAGACTTTAGTACTAAATAAGTGACAATTGAGTAAAAGCAACAATGAAATTCCTTATATTTTTGTCCATAAATTGTGATGTATTCATATCCTATATTGAGAGATTTTTTCAAATTTATAGAAGGTTTCAATCATAATAATTATTTTTATTAAGTAGGAAATGCATATCTGATTTGCGTTTTGTTAATAATAAATTGCCCTTGAATAAATATGTCTAAAGGAAGATATTTGTGTTTGGAGATAAGTTTCATTACTTACTTAAGAAAGTAGTAAATAAGGTTTCTTTGTTTTTTTTTGGGTTGTTATTTTTTAAATACATGTATAAATTATATATTTTAAATAAATTAATTTATAAATTAATTTTTTAAAATAAAAGATTTTGTTTAATAATATCTTTTAAAGAATTTTAAACTTTTATTTAAAAAAACTTAAAAGAAATGGACCTAATTCAAAATGTTTGGTTCAACCCTAGTAATAGAAACCATGATTCGGGCCCAAAGGGGGTACTTTGTACTTTTTTTTTGGTACAGCAGAGGCAAAAATAGAAACTAAGGACGAATAAAGGCAATCTCCTGCGCATCAGCGCGTAACAAAGAAAGCATGTCAGACGGGGGGGGGCGTGCCACACACGCTCGCCGCGAACCGTACTCGAGCCCAAACGAGCTAAGAAATCAGCGCACTGGTTACCTTCGCGGAAAACATGGGTGAGAGTAAAACTGGACAGGTCACCGAGGTGGGACCTTATGTCAGAGATCAAGCTGGCAAGGGGGTGGAAGGCGAGGACATCCGGGGTGAAGGCTAAGCAGCGGAGCGCTTCCAGAGAGTCCGACTCCACCACCAAGAAGACTAAGCCTCTCCCAGACAACTTTGTACTAAATTAACGGGCATTAGATACAGGCCCGGCCTTGGGCAGGGGCAAGCAGGGCACCTACCCAGGGCCCTCAATAAAAAGGGGTCCCCTTTCATAGAATAATACTGTATAACTATTTTTGACCAAAAAAAAACACTATAAGTCTATAACGTTAACGTGGCTAACATTATAAGTCTATTTTTTTAAAAGAAACTAACGCTCCAAGTTTATAACGTTAAAGTAAGACTTTAACGTTATAGTCTTACTTATAGTCTTACTTTAACGTTGTAACGTTATAGTCAATGACTACAACGTTAAAGTAAGACTTTAACGACTATAACGTTATAATGTTAAAGTCTTTAACGTTATAAACTAACGTTATAATTAATTTTTTTTAAGTTAATGCAATTTTATGGACCTCATGCCTATAAATTAGCAGCAAATGTAATTTTATGGATCTCATGCCTATAAGTTAATGTACTCCAACTCAAAAATTAGCAGCAAAAATCTTACGATTCTGTCTTCTGAGTTCTGAGTATAATTTAAAGGTAAAGTTTCTAATTTTTTAATATATTTTTATTCTTTGTTTTTTATTTTTAATATTAGATATTAAATTTTGCTATTTATTTTTTCCGTATCACAGATATAATACCATTTATATATCTTTGTGATATATTGTGAAGCCGTTGCAGTTTGGTTGTACCTACATACTTCTTCCAATTCCATACAGGTGCTTTTGTTCTTTTTCTAATCCAACTGTGTTATAATTAGTTTATATTATGTTGCCTAAAAAGTAT
>JAOSBP010000008.1:10332818-10346146 GCA_027563825.1 Erythroxylum mucronatum | reverse complement strand
GGGCTGTTATGTGTGCAAGATTCTGCAGTGGACCGTCCAACCATGTCTACCGTTGTGTTCTTGTTGAGTAACGACACTATTCTTCCATGTCCGAAACAACCTGCATTTATCTTCACGAATACTTATAACAATGGAGATCCATCAACCAGTGAAGGAGCTCAATCCTTGAATACTGTCACTGTAACTTCGGTTCAAGCTAGATAAGGGCATAGCTATATGTTGGATATTTGACATTTTTCGTTCCAACATATTTTTACTGTTTTACCTTTGTTTGCAGTTTATTATTTATCTTGTTTAAGCTAAAGACCTAGTCAAGTTTAGTTGCTAAACTTTCTGGATCATGTAGTTGTTAGTTCCAGATTTTTCTCATTTAGTTTTATCCACCTTTTGAATTTGAAGTGGCTAAACGTTAGGGAAGTTTACTATCCTTTCCTATATAAATTCTGCAGCTTCTATGAATAAAAATGTTTCCTATTTTTTCATTCTTTGCTATCATATTTTCTCTTATATAGTTCTTGTTTTCCAACTTTGTTTAGCACTATGTGTTTCTATTTTTTCCAGCTATGGTATCAGAGCTTTAGTCGCAAAAAAAACATTTTGATCTAGTTTGAGTAGCTTACATACTTCTGTTTTAAACTTGCTATTGTTACTATTTTGAATCCGTTTTTTAAACAATTTTACAATAGAAACTTTCTCATTTTTTCAACTTGTTTTGTTGCTGTATTTTTAACAATTTTTAAACCTCTTACAAACTTGCTTTAAACACTTAGCAGCAGCATATCTAAATCTATTTTTAAAACCTTTCTTTTAAACCATAATCAAAATGTCCTTTAGTAGCATTGCTTTAAATCATCCAGAAGTTTTCAATGGTGAAAACTATCAAATGTGGTCAGTAAAAATACAGTCTTATTTGGAGGTCTTTGATCTTTGGGAAGTTGTAACAGAAGATAGGCCAGTGCCTCCTCTACCCAAAGATCCCACCATGGCTCAAATCAAGTTCAACAATGAAGAAAAAGCAAAAAAATCCAAAGCCAAGACACTCATTCAAAATTATGTAAAACACTATGTTTTCTACAGGATCATGGCTTGCAAGACAACAAAGGAAGCTTGGGATAGATTGAAAGAAGAGTATCAAGGAAGTGACAGAACCCGACAAATGCAAGTGCTGAATTTAAAGAGGGATTTTGAGTCTCTAAACATGAAAGAGGATGAAACAATTACCAGGTGTTTTGATCGTATTTCTTTAATTGTTAACAACATCATCAGATTGCTTGGAGAAGATTTTCCTGACAAGAGGATTGTAGAAAAAGTTCTTGTAACTCTTCTGGAGAGATTTGAATCCAAAATATCCTCTCTTGAAGAGTCCAAAAATCTCAGCGAGATACCATTAGCTGAGCTAATGAATGCTCTTCAAGCACAAGAGCAAAGAAGAACCTATAGGCAAGATAAGATTACCGAAGGTGCATTTTATATGCAAAGCCAACAAGCTGGAACAGGAAAGAAGAATTTCAACAACAAGAACAAAAACAACAGCTGCGAATTCCCACCTTGTGCACACTGCAGTAAGACGACTCATCTTGAAAAATATTGTTGGTGGAGGCCTGATGCAATGTGTGGTAAATGCAAACAACTTGGGCACATTACTAAAGTTTGCAAATTCAAGAATAAAGATTGTCAATCTCAACAAACACAAATTGCAGATGAAGTTTACACACAGGAGGAGCAACTTTTTTAAAGCTTTGAAGAGTTTGTCACCAAAATGCCAAGGAGGAGTGTTAGATATTTGGCATTTTCGTTCCAACCTATTTTTTACTGTTTTACCTTTAGTTTACAGTTTATTATTTATCTTGTTTAAGCTAAAGACTTGGTCAAGTTTAGTTGCTAAATTTTCTAGATCATGTAGCTGTTAGTTCCAGATTTTTCTGATTTAGTTTTATCCACTTTTTTGAATTGGAAGTGGCTGTAGGTTAGGGAAGTTTGTTATCCTTTCCTGTATAAATTCTGCAGCTTTTATGAATAAAAATGCTTCCTGTTTTTTGTGCTTCGCTGTCATGTTTTCTCTCTCACATAGCTGTTGTTTTCCAACTTTATTTAGCACTATGTCTTTCTATTTTTGTCTACCTGAGAAGCCGTAGATATAAGTTGTAATCGGAATAAGAAATAAAAATATTATTAGAAAATTATAAAAATAGTGATTCTTATAAGTATATTATTATTAAAATCACAATCTTTTATATTTAATTCTTTAATGATTATTTTTATTTTGTTTCATTAATTCTCTTATTCTTATCATAAAAAAGCTTCATAATTATTTAAAAATTAATAATTTGATAATTCACTGAGATTTTTTTGATTAATTACTTATAAAAAATAAAATATTTTAATTAATTATGTACAAAAAATTATGTAATAAATAAAAATGAGTAAAAAATTCTCATTAACATTTTTAATATTTAATACAAAATATTAATATAATTCTTAACTTTATTTTACATCATGCCAAACATACATAATTAATAATTTCATTCATATTCCAATTCTTACTTTTTATTCTCATTCTTATTTCCTTATTATCAGCTACCAAACAAGAACTTTTTATTGTCTAGGAAATATAGTACAGTTAAATTTTTTAAAATTCATATTAAATCCTTTTAAAATTTTGATTCAGTTAACTAACTTACGTTATTTTATATACAAAATGATTAATAAATTAAAAAAATTAAAGATAAAGTGCCAAACCTAATTAAACCTTCAACTAGTTTAAATTATATTTTTGTTGGTTACTAGCAAGTTTTAGACCATAATGTGATGAAAACTGGAGAAAGTAGAGTCTACTTTGTAACCAAAAGAAACACGTAGTAAAAACTTCGAAACGGGAAAAGGACCGTCTAAATTCGCAATAAATGGGAATTGCTTCCAGTACATTTTGCTTTTCGCTTATTTTACCAATTCATCGGTATTAATCACAATCCACCAGCATAGCAAAGGTAGTTTCAAATTTACAATACAAACATACATGCCTTCATTTACATAAGTACTGAAGTGCATAATCCTTTTTTTCATTATATGATTTGTTCAAAAAAATGGGAAAATGTACACCATCTTGCTTGGATTCATTTTTTTCTCTTATTTATTTATTTATTTATTATTTCGTTTTCCTTCTCATCCCTCCCTGCTGCCTCTAATTTACGCACTCCCACAACACCCAAAGTCTACAGTGTTTGTCCATATCTAGCTAGTTACCATATCCTATCTATAACGATGTACCCTACAAACACAAATTCTCTACACCATTATTACCAGGAACTAGGAATGACTTTTTCCTTTGTCAGAAGCACCAAGCAGAGACTGTCAAACAGAATACAGAAAAACAGCCATGTTAACAGATTAAAAACTTGGAAGAAACAATGTGCAACTACTTGATATCATTCCGTTGCCACAAAACAAATGCTTTTATAATCTAAACTATAGGGAAAAAGGCTTGCGAATATTTGGAACTTACCATACTGAAAAGGCGGAGGGCAGCAGGACGGGTGAATTTTCTGGCAAAAAGGAAGCATGTTGATGGTTTTCCTTTGCTGGTGCACCACTCTCTTCGGTATTCAGTCTCATAATAAATATTGTCAATGCCCTGCAGCAGTTAGCAAATATTACAAACAAGTATATGCAACTAATAACCTTTCTCATTTCTGCCTCCGGAACTAGTTTCCAATGACAAGTTCAAAATGCAAACTTACAGAGAATCTATATTAACTTTTCTGTCTCGATTCAATATCAACCGTAAATTGAAAAGGAAATGATGGCATCGAGCTGAGTAATGGTGTTGCAGCACATTATCAAAAAACATGCTGGCTGTTTAAAGGTGGTGGAGAATCCACCGATGCTACCAAATAGCGCACAGTGTAAATCAATTTAATAACTTTTGCATCGAGAATATGAAAGAATTAAATTCAGTCCCCTCAATATTCATAAAGGAATTAATTTTTGATCAATTAAGTTTTACAAGGGTGTATAATTTGAAAGCAGTTGATTTGTGATTATAAAAATTACCATCAGTGGTTATAATCAGAGCCATAAGAGAGTGGTTTCCAATATCCTCAAGACAGAAGGAAAACCAGATACACCTAGTTTCAAAGTCATAAACAAGGATAAAGCCAAAACGTTTCAAAATCAGTGGACCTAAAGGAATCGTAGTGATACCTTTATAGATTGTATAAGCATGGGAGTTGCATCAGAAACCTTGTAGGTGACAGGATGCCATCCACGACGCAGAGGATCTTTAGAAGATGAATGATCCCAAGAACTATGCGACAATGATCGCCTTGTAATTTCTTCTTCAAGGCCTTCTTGCTGATTTTCAAAAGAGAGGAAAAATAAAGACGGGGGGACAAAAAACAGGGATTACTTTTTCCTTCTTTTATGGAAGGAGGGTTTTATATCAACCAACCCAGCTGAAGAGCCCATAGTACCAAATATCACAAACTGCATAATGTTATGCATGTATTAATTATTGAATTCCAACATTACTGTTTGAATCCAGTGCAGAGATTCAGTGCAAGTATGTAACAGTAGAATCTAAATGAAGGTTCGGCAAGAGGAAACCAGAAAAGACCTGGTCAATATGCTTTTGTAGTTTCTATGTTGATCTTGCTTTTCAAGGCTGAGTTGTTTGTGAGTTGAGTAAAGAATGAGGATACGATCATTATGATCTCAAGCACAAATAATTCCATGTCAAAATATTACTCTCCAAACACAAGCTGTTTATCCAATTCATGATGATATAAATGTTGTAATTTTACTGTGATCATATCCAAAATTAAACAAAAGTTGTAGTTAGTCGATGTCATAGCTGACAATTTTGAGACCAACAACTTGCGAAGGCAGAGAAAGACAGTTTTGAAAGTATGATTTCATTCAAATAGTTTTTGTTGGATCCAACAACTTGATGGGGCAGTCTTCCATCCACACATGAATCATTTAATTCCAGAGACAGAAAGGATGGTCTTACAGCCAATAAGGTTTGCACGTAATGTTCATCTGGTATACAATTGTGCTCTGCAGCTGGATCAGCTGGCTGCAATAACAAGGAACAAAAGAAACCACTCTTCAAAATGTTTTTAATCCATTGTAAAAGTCGATAGATCCATACATGCACAATCCTCAAGAAAAATCTCAATATATGTCTCAAACTAAAATTCAGTGGTAGCCTGGTAAAAGTAAAATAAAGATACTCACAAAGGGTTGATCCCGCCAAAACTCAGGTAATGATTTCCTCTGCATCATGTTCATGCATTCATAAAAATAATACATTAGTTATTACAAGAAAGAATAGCATTTAGGAATTTCAACCAAAACTAACTCCTTTTTTCCATCAGAATAAGGATTTCCTGGACTGTAATGCTACTATTACAACTTTTCAAAGCATAGTAAAGGCAATTTGCATTCCAAGTAACCATATTTTCAATGAAGAGAACAAGCAGGGTAGCTGATCCAATTACTATTCAGAAAACCATATGCAAGTAGTTTGTTATGGTTTGCCTTCAGCTCCAACAGCTTTCATATAGACTGCAATATCTAGAAAAAGATAAACTTGCCTTGCAGTGCTGCTTAAAGATAGGGAAAACAGCATTGTCATTCACCACAACCTCAGCATGCCTCCTGGTAAGAACAACCCACTGAAGAAGACAGACAAAGCACAAGAATTACAAAATCTCCAGCAAGATTCAGAAAGGCCGACTTCAAGCAACTTTGTTATCATGCTTTTACTGTATTAACAAGCACAGAATGCAAGCATTTCATGGAATCAACCACTCAACCTGAGACCCTTTCCTCCAGTTATGAACAGGAACCACTGGAGCCATTTTTGGGTTGTAGCGGCCTTCTTTTGTATCAGCAAAGCTGCAGAAGATCAAATGTACATTAGTAACCAAAAGCATCACATAATCGTTGGCATGCTTTGGCAATGGTGGTAATGCAAGTTATCATTCATAATAAAGATTTGTGACATTAATAAAAATACACATAATCCACATAAACAAAACAACTTGCTTCATAGTGTTAGAATAAGAATTATCCAGATTATTTCATTTAGTGGTATATTACAAACAAATTTAGAAACCTGAATAAAAACTACACTAGCTATTACCACCCAAATCCTACAAAAGAGCAAACCTAGGTGATATTGTGTTTGAGTTAAGCACAAAAGGCAAAAGTGGACACCTAAAGTATACAGGTAACTACTCACCTGTCTACAAAACTAGTTGACGTTGACATAATGTAATCATATGTGTAGCTGAAGTTGTAAAGAGGTATACAGCTGCAAACAGACCATGTAAGTGAGGATTTGTGAGGTAATAAGGTTATGCAAAAATTAGCCTTAACAGAAAGTTCTTGATTCAAGAACCAAAGTAATCGTCTCACTATTGGACTGGAAACAGATGAAGCAAAATTTCAGCAATGGCTCAGGTTTCAAATTGTGACAAGAAGATGTTAGCTAGACATAACATATTTGAGTAGTCGGAAACCAAACCCCACCTGTCTGAAAGAAAAACAAAACGTTCATTTAGAGGATCCTCTAATGCATGTCGAAGCAGTATACGCTCTGCCTCAATCATGCTTGCTGCTCCCCAATCTACCTGCAATAAATGACAGGGCCTAAACATTACCACGCCAATAAACACCAAGTAAAATGGCTATTAACCCTAGACCAATAACAAACTTGCACTGTTTCCGGAAGATCGAGGAGTATGTTTGCAGAAGCAATTTTGAAATACTTTTTTTTCTTTGAAGTTAGTTATTGCACGGGATTAAAAGACAACCTGTACACTATCATTTACTTGTCTATTGAGAAAATAGACAGATCTTGTTGTTCCCTTGTTGAACAGAAATCCTGGCCTAGAGTGAACACATATTGAAAATCTAGACTCCTCACCCTGAAAAGAAAAACAATTCATCAATAAGAATCCAGCTTACATAAAATCTTTGACATAAGCAAGATAATCAAACATTACAAAGGGAAAAAGAAAAGAGAGAGAAACAAACATAATGCTATATTAGTATATTTACTTTAATTGACGCTGTGATCGGTACGAACCAATTCATTTATTCTATTTACAGTACATTCTCAGTTTGAACACGAATTCAGTAAAATATCACCGAGCAACAAATTTTTTTTCACATGATTAACACTTTACTACAACTGAATAACAAAACAGAGTAAATGCATTACACAACTTGCCTTGAAAAACGCATCCCAAACCATCTCGAGAGGGAGCCTATTCCTTGCAATGAACAGGAAAGCAATCTTCGGCTTCTGAACTAACCGAGACCGGAGCTTCAAAACCCGAGTGTACTGAGTCTGCATCAGAACCAAGCTCCCAACGCAAAATCCAAGCAGCAGAGCCGCAAACACCTTCCTCTTCCATCTGTAATGCGATTTATGGTTATGCGCCGCCCCCTTCCGCTGCTTCATTTACTTCGGTCTACCTTCCCTCAACGGACCTACGGCACCGGCATAGCAGCTCAAGGAAATAACTAAAAAGTAATAGGCGTTGAGCTTCGTGAGGAGCAGATCGGAGGAGTACAGTTGACGAGTCTCGAGAGTCGCTTTATACCGGAGGGGAGGAGAGTGCGGGGTGGGAGTGTGTGTGACTTGTTCTTCCTCTTTCTTTCTTTCTCTTTATTGTTTTGCTTACGCTGATACTGATACGAGCCGTAAAAGGCGTTCGGATTGCGTGTGATGTGGGCGATTACTCCTCCCCCGTCCACTCTCCTCAGTTCATTCATTTCTCTCTCTGCCTTGGTTTCCAATCTTTAATTCTTTACGAGAATGATTGGATTGAATATTAACTATTTTGACTCAAAAAATAAAAAGCTTTAATCATTAAAATTTATTATGTTTAAAATAAATTAAAATTGTTAACATATACAGTATTTTGATAAAAACAAGAAGTTATTGTTTATTAAAAATAGTAAATAAAGTAACTGGAAAACATAATTTATTTACTTGAAATAGTTACAAATATTTTGGTTGAGAATTTATTAATAAAATAAAATAGATTAGAAGAATTTCATATTATATCTCATTCAATCATAAATAGTAAAAATAAAAATCTCCAATTTGGGAGGTTAATGATGAATGTAAAATGATAATAGAAACATTTCACTATATTATATTATAAAATCTTTTTTCAAACAGCATTTTATAATATTATATTATAAATCCTTATAAATCCTTCCGTTCTATCTAAACAATAATTTTTTAATATCATATTTATTTAAATTCTATTTTATTATAAATCATTCAATTTTATTAAAAAACTTATTTTTAACAAAAACATAGCATTTAATTAGTGAATAAAAATTAGGCAAAACGTAACAAGTGTGTAATTTGGAAGCATTGCACGTCGTGTCGTCAAATTGGTAGGGCTTATTTAGTTGCTGAAGTAAAGTATTTATATTATACGGAGCAAGAAAGCTGTAATAGCTAAATATGAGAGGAATATAGCAACCACCAACTCGGTTGTTATGGAATTATAATTATTACATATGAATATGTCCTCGTGTTTTTTTTCAAGTGAAAGCTAAGCATTAACCAAGAAGAGTACTAGCTAAGGAAGGTGGCAGTTAACATTTGCTAACCAAAGTCAGCTCAAGTCATTAGTGTTTCATGATCCCACTAAAGCCTTTGACTTTCTTCTTCTAATAATAACAATAAACAATCCATGTGACAACAAACGCTCTCTTACAGTGAGATACCCTCCAATCCAATTTCACTAAAATTGACAAAGTGGACTCCCAAAGTCTATCTTCGATCAATGACAACTCTTAACTTTCATTTTACGACGATGAATGGAGATGAGAACAGACATTGAATGTGTTCTGGTGGAACTCGATGGATTCATTCAATCTCTTGGTTGGCCTACCCTGGCTGACACTATTTGATACGTAGAGACGGTTTGGGTTACAGCCAACATTCACAATTTCCTATAATGATATGATATGTAGAGATGATCTGGATTCCATTTGGGCCTTCTTTGCTGGCAATGGTCAGATTTTAAACCAGCGATATATCTCTGTATCGTAATTTATTATGTAATTACATGAACATACTTGTGCATTCTCCTAGCTTCTTTCTCGGCTGTGGCATTCCACAGCTGCCAACTCAGCATTTGTAATTCCTTATTCAACAAATCCCATCTCCATATTGATCTTCATACTAGCAGTGACGCGAGCCTGGGCTTGAGGAGGGGTTTATTCTTCAACACTTGTTCTCACTGTAATTTGACAGGAAAGGGAAATGATTTGCATATTGCAACACAATTAGTTAGACAAACTTTTTGTTACTTGCGCAACCCTCCGCTTGTTTATCCATCTGCAGCTTTATTGGGTCTTCCCTATCCTAGTCCAAACACAGCATGCCCTTCCTTCAGTTTAGATTGAACTCAAGCACTGCCAACTCTTCATTATCCACCCAGTGGATGCAGTTGACAGGGCGTGAACGAAACATTACCAATTGTTTATTTTGCATCTTTTTATAAATTCTTGACTTCTTACTTTATTACCTCAATATTCTGGTCATCATCTCCGTATTGAACTTTGACTCCTGCACATCCAAGAGCCTGGTCCATTACGAAAAAGTGTTGCTTTCCTACACCCTGTAAAATCTTTTTTTTTTAATTGTTCAAAGGAAAGATTTTGCTTCTATGTCATAAATGATAAAGCTGGGGTGAGATTGACCGATGCAAGCATTTACATCAGCAAATAGAGCTTGGGGTGTCACTGTTCCCCACGAGCTATAACCCTTAACAAAATTGTTACTCCCATATCACTGTCCAATGGAAGCATCATATTCTCTTCTAAGACTCCCTTCCTTGAGCACCTTATAAGCCTCATTCAGCTTCAGAGTGTACTCATGACCCCGAAAGAAGGATCATAAAAAGCTTTAATTGCATAGAGGACTATCAGAATCGGATTAAGCAACAGCTGAAGAGACACAGACCTTTTGGCCTGCAATATCAGGGTAACTTTCTGTAGGCAGGGGCAGATCCAGAAATTTTTTTGAGAGGGAAAAAAATTTTATTTTTAATGGAAGCAAAATTTTAATAGGGATATTTTTTTTAGTAGGGGAAAATTTTATTTTATTGAATAAAAAAATTTAAAATAATAATATTTTTATAAAAATTTTTCTAAAAAAGTTGGGGGCAGTGGCACTTGCCCTCAATATACATCCGCCCCTGTCTGTAGGCCTCTTTAATCTCATGGGGTTTAGAATCACCGGAGACTCCAAGCAACTCATAGTAATTATTCACTGTTCTTGCACTTCCTCTCCTTCCGCAACAACATTTGACTATAGTCCATATATGTCTACATCTTGAAACCTTAAACTTCACATTAGAGGTCTGCCAGCCTTTCACGAATGTGTTCTTTAAGTGCATTTAATAAGGTTTCGAAAAGGAGTAAACTGGAACATGTTGAGACTCGTTATAATCAGCAGTATAGTAGGAAGAGAAGGTTTAGGCAGATTGGTAATTTGGAGAGTATGTAGGGACTTTGAGGAAAGATATGATGCTGAGTTGGTTAGTTAGTTAAAAAAGGGGAATAAAAGATGTTGTGTGGGGTGCGGGTGGGAATCATCACTATGAATTGGTTATGAAAACCATATATTGAGGAGGTTAGCTAGCCCTCGAAGCTTAGCATATCAATACACGGAATACATTGAATTTCTCTTCATTCCCTCTTCTTTTCTATTTTTCCTATTGGTTCTCTACTTAAGTTTCTTGTGCTGTTATTGATTATTGGATTAGAGCTTGTTAGGAAGCCTTGCCTCAATTCTGCGATGGTGTCTTTCAAAACCATCTGTAAGCTTCTACAACAAGGAGGCATGGGTTATATGGTGGAGGAGAGAAGTGACCAAGAGGTTGTAACTGAATTGTTTGTGTTTGAAGCTGCCTACCAGCAACAGGCCGAATTGTTGAGTATTACAGAAGACATGGAAGCAGTGTTAAGGGAATTTAATCAGGTATTTCAACCCATCTCAGGGCTACCTCCTCAGCGGGACATTGATCATGCTCTCACATTGGAACTAGGAGCTAAACCTCCAAATTCTAGACCCTATAGATATCCTTTTTACCAGAAGAATGAGATAGAAAAATTGGTGAAAGAGATGCTAGCTTTTGGTGTGATCCAGGCAAGCACTAGTCCATTTTCCAGCCCAGTTCTGAAAAAGAAAGATGGTGGTTGGCGTATGTGCGCGGACTATAGAGCTTTGAATAAGGTAACTATACCTAATAAGTACCCAATTCCATGCATTGATGAGATTTTTGATGAGCTAGGAGCTTATGTGGTGTTCTCAAAGATTGACTTAAAGTCAGGCTATCACCAAATCAGGGTTAAGGAGGATGACATACCTAAGACAGCCTTCCGAACACATGAGGGGCATTATGAGTTTAGAGTCATGCCCTTTGGGCTGACAAATGCTCCTGCCACCTTCCAGTTTTTAATACATAAAATCTATAAGCCTTATTTAAGGAGGTTTGTACTAGTGTTTTTTGATGACATCCTCATCTATAGTAGAAGTCAAGCAGAGCATGTTATCCACCTAAGATTGGCATTGTAAGTGCTGGTAAACAATCATTTAGTAGCTAATTTAAAGAAGTGCAGTTTTGGACAACAGAAACTAGAGTATTTGGGGCACTACATTTCGGCAGAAGGAATTTCAGTTGGGGCACTACATTTTGGCAGAAGGAGTTTCAGTTGATCCTTCGAAGATAGACAACATTTAGAATTGGCCGGTTCCAAGAGATGTAAAGGCTTTAAGGGGATTTTTGGGGTTGTCGGGATACTATAGGAGATTTGTGAAGGGTTATGGCAGCATAGCAAAACCACTTACTAACCTGCTGTGCAAGGAAAAATTTCAGTGGTCAGTAGAGGTACAGACTGCGTTTGAAACTATGAAGAAAGTGTTGACCAGTACCCCAATACTAATCTTACCGGACTTCACCAAACCTTTTGTTGTTGAGACTGATGCATCGGGCACAGGTCTTGGGGCAGTGTTAATGCAAGAAGGAAGACCGGTAGCTTATTTAAGTCAAGGTTTGTCCCCCCGTAACCATCTAAAACCGGTTTATGATAGGGAACTAATGGCAACTGTAATGGCAGTATAGAAGTGAAGGCATTATTTGTTAGGAAGGTACTTTATTATTCAAACGGATCAGAGAAGTTTGCATTTTTTAACTAATCAGAAGCTTTTGGGAGAGGAACAACATAAATGGGTTACTAAACTGATGGGGTTTCCATTTGATATACGCTATAAGCTGGGTCTTGAAAATAAAGCAACAGATGCATTGTCCAGAAGATCCGAAGGGAAGCTAAAAGCTATATCCATGGGCTATCATGAGGAGTTGGACCAGTTAGAGGACTTAGTACAACAGGACCCGAAACTTAAGAGGTTGATTCAGGATCTTTTAATCCAACCTGATGGTCATCCACCTTTTAAATCGAGGGGTTCACGCCTCTTCTATGCAAACAGGTTAGTTCTACCCAATTCTGGTCCACATATTCATAAATTGATCAGTGAATTCCACACTAATCCTTCAGGGGGCCATTTTGGTTTTTTTCGCACTTATAAGAGGTTATTTGGGGTAGTTTATTAGAGGGGGATGAAATCTGATATTAAGCAATTCATCTTGTCTTGTGATGTATGTCAGAAAAACAAATACCTAGCTTTAAAACCTGCAGGGTTATTACAACCCCTACCTATTTCTAACTTGGTGTGGGAAGAATTGTTTATGGATTTTATTTCAGGATTGCCTAAAGCCATGGGAGTCGATACCGTCATAGTGGTAGTTGACAGACTTTCTAAGTATAGTTACTTTTTGACTTTGAAGCACCCCTTTACAGCTAAACAGGTGGTTGCTCTATTTATCAGAGAAGTGGTCAGGTTACATGGCTTCCCTAAAGTCATTCTTTCTGACAGAGACAGGGTGTTTATCAATAGTTTTTGGCAGAAACTTTTTCGACAATCGGGAACAACCCTTAACATGACTTCAGCCTATCATCCTCAATCGAATGGGCAAACCGAAGTAGTTAACAGATGTTTATGTTGGATCACATACGGTCCGAGTATTCACAATACGCTGCGGAAAAGACCATACAAGAACATCACATATAATCGAAAACACAAAGGATTAACGAAAATACCTTATTTGCGTGGGTAGGTTGCTTATTTTTGGATTCCAAGACACTGCAAATCGCGAATGCCCTCTACCGGTATCCACACGAGTATGCACGATCCGGGCTGCGGCTGTGGTGTGCTAGCACGTCCCGAA
>JAOSBP010000008.1:10320909-10332718 GCA_027563825.1 Erythroxylum mucronatum | reverse complement strand
CAACCTAGAGAATGGCCAAAATGGTTAAGTTGGGCAGAATTTTGGTTTAATTCTACCTACAGCAGTGCCATTGGAATGTCACCTTTTAAAGCTTTGTATGGGAGGGACCCTCCTACCCTCTTTAAGTATACAGATGGTGGATCCTTGGTGGAGGAGGTTAATCAGCAACTAATTGACAGAAACCAGATTTTGAATGAGCTCAAGTCCAACCTAGAAAAAGCACAGCAGCACATGAAGACTTATGCTGATCAGAAGAGAAGACCATTTATATTGGATATTGGCGATTTAGTCTACATCAAGTTACAACCCTACAGGTTCAAGTCCCTCACTTCTAGACCTAATGAGAAGTTAGGACCAAGGTGTTATGATCCTTACCCAATCATAGCCAAAATTGGAGAAGTTGCTTATCAAGTTCAACTACCAATAGTAGCAAGGATCCATAATGTCTTTCATATTTCACAACTAAAGAAATCAGTAGTGCCTATTCCTAATTCTCAGCCACTGCCTGTTTGCTTAGAGGTATTGTTGAGACCCGTTATAATCAGCAGTATAGTAGGGAGAGAAGGTTTGGATAAATTGGTAATTTGGAGAGTGTGTAGGGACTTTGAGGAAAGATATGATGCTGAGTTAGTTAGTTAGTTAAAAAAAGGGAATCAAAGATATTGTGTAGGGTACGGGTGGAAATCATCACTATGAATTAGTTATGAAAACTATGTACTGAGGAGGTTAGCTAACCCTCAAAGCTTAGCCTATCAATACACGGAATACATTGAATTTCTTTTCATTCCTGCTTCTTTTCTATTTTTCCTATTGGTTTTATGCTTAAGTTTCTTGTGCTATTGTTGATTATTGGATTAGAGCTTGTTAGGATTTTTTTGGATCCTAACAGAACAACAGAAACTGACATATCTTCTACTGGCTGCGTCCAGTTAGTGACCAAGTTCAGAAACCAAGTAGAAAATGGGTTTCTTAAGACTTTTTTCGTTTTTAATCATAATTTCTAGTGTATATGAGTAGAAATAGCAAGCCCTAGTAAAAATCCCACTATACGTGAGATAGATAGTATATTGTTTTGTAACTAGCAAAATTACTGCGAATGCGTAATTTTAAAAAGATACAGAAGTTTGTAATTTATCAACGCTAGGAAGCGACGTCGCTTCTTCGGATTATCAGCTTACTCTTCAAATTCCGAGTTTCGCACCATAACACCGGAGAAGATGACAGACCAATTTCACAGCAGATAGAAAAAGAACCGGAAAATGGCACACAAACTCAAACTTCTCTATTCACTTAGACAATCCCTCTTTTCGGCAACCTCTACATCTGTCACTAGACAACTAAGTAACTTCTCACTCCTGTTTCCCACAATTTTTGAAGTTCTTTTGGTAATATTTTTCGTTTTGGTTAATACATGTCCCTCTAACCTGTGTAGTTCATG
The DNA here is from genome assembly GCA_027563825.1 of Erythroxylum mucronatum. Classification (NCBI taxonomy): domain Eukaryota; kingdom Viridiplantae; phylum Streptophyta; class Magnoliopsida; order Malpighiales; family Erythroxylaceae; genus Erythroxylum; species Erythroxylum mucronatum. Next base: position 10,331,280 of record JAOSBP010000008.1, on the reverse strand, counting down.
GCCAATTTGACCCGGTTAAAAGATGGGTGAAAGAATTCGAGTCTTCAATTCATAAGGGTAGCCCCAATTTTGCCTGCAAATTGAACATAATCAACCAATGTACTCGAAATGCACACTTATCAGGTAAGGTAATGCTGACATCTCTTTTTAAATATATCTTCTTCCTCCAGTAGGTTGGTTTATTCCGCATCGGGTTTACTTATTCTTTTGTTTAGGAATCTTAACTGACGTATAAGGTATATTGCGTTCGTGTATACACACTCATGTGGCAGTTGCCGGTCATATGCTGAATGTGTTTGACAATTTTCCTCAGTGATTTTTGAGCTTTTTTATAATTATTATTTGGGTTCATGTTATAATTGGAATTGACATTGGTTTCAGGAAGTAAACTGGGTCTAGGATGCTGGCTTGGCGTGTCATTCGTTTCTGGATGTACGAGCATTTCATCTCCTGTTGCTCATTCCATGGACGGTGAGGACCACTTCATACATTTTTGGGATTCAATTCCATTATTAACAGTCCACTACGTGTTAAGTATATTAATGGTTGTAGGATATGATGTTTTGGTGGATGACCGAGACTATTCGGATGGGGAAGACAATTCACATACCTTACGGTTGTTCATCAGAAAGTTCTGGCTACCCTTTTTCTTTCTTGTCACCACGTTTTCCCAGTTGACGCATCCATCGTTGCTTATCACCAACGCAGTCTTTATCCTTTTCAGCACAAAGCCAAACCCTTTATCGGTTTTTGCTTTTGTTGAGAAGGTGAGGAATTATTCCTATTTGTTAGTGTAGTAATTGCAGAGGCTTACTGGAGCACTTCAAGCTTGATTAGGACTTAAGTGAAGTTTCTATAGCAGTAGTTTACCCATGTCTTTTCTTTTCTGGTTTTGAATCTGATAACTTGTATTTTCAAACAACAGCAAGTGTTCATCAGTTGTTGAGCTATCAGCTTGAGAGCATAGTAGTTCTCCTTTTACACATTTCTGCTTCTTTGACCATGATCCTGCATCTTCTTCACTTCTTATATGCTTGTTGAACATTCTATAATTGTCCTTCGTTATGCACCGACCCCCACACACACACATCCACACACCCTTGCACGCGTGCACGCACACACATATATGCATTTTTGGGCTTCTTACATTAATGACCACAGCATGAGGTGCTCTTGACTTCAAGTTCTAATATTTCAGTTGTGCAAACGATTGATGCGCCGAGAGCCTCACTTGTACCTCTTCAAGGTTTGTTCTATTCCTGAAATTATTCTAAAAGCATTTGCTGACATATGGGAATTGGAAGGTTCATTTACTCTTGGGTTGCCATAGATGTTCTTTCACGGTGAAGCAAATTTTGGGTCTCTGTATTGGAGCAATTTGTTATTAAAAGTCTTTGATGATGCTCGTGTCTTTTAAAAATCTTATCCCACATTTACGTATCTGCCTTAGTTAAATCAAATACTAGGGTCTAGAATTTAATACAAATTGCGGTTTTCTTGGCGGTTAGAAGATCACAATATGTTGTGTTTTCTCAGTCCTTGTATGCCAACAGAGTGGATGTCAAAGACTACAAGCTTCTCTGCCTTGCGACAGTGGAAATAAGAGACCAGAAGTTCACATTGGTCGGAATTCTTGGTAGTTGGTGGGTTTTTCCTTCGTTGCTTGAAGAATGTTCTGTGTTTCTGGATACTTTTCTGTACTGAAACAAGATAAAGTTGGCAGTTGGCGCAATATTGCTACTAATATTTTGGTTCCCTCAGCCATCTCGAAGACATTTATCTTCCATGCACAGAACATTTCATCATTATTTGGGATTGACAAGAAGGAATCCAGTATATGTATATTTGACAGGATATGATGACAGACGAGCTCTGTACTTCCTCAACTTTTGACAAAACTAATGGTTACTGTTATTGCAAATGTTGAAATATGTGGGATGTCTGGAGAAGTAACAATTTGGACAAAAATCCATGAAACCAGCATCTGGCATCTTCTCTTGTTGAGATTCTTTTCTCATTACTAGCGGGGAAAATTATTTTCCATGCAACTTCTCAAACTTAATGATATACATCAAATTCAAGGTAATGAAGTATATTTATTTCTGTAATCCTATATCTATCTCGGACAATGTTAAGCAAGATCCAGGGAACTTTTCTATTGATTCGAAATTTGAAAGAAATGCTGTTGGTGGTTAGTTGCAAATTGCAACACTGTTGTTGAACTATCTGGTTCCTTGTCTTGGCTTCTTAACGATGCATGGCTGAAAATAAAGGCGTTTCAGGTAATCCCTTCACTCAGGATAAGAATTTCACTTGTTTTTTTTCCCCATCAAATTCTTAATTAATCAGACGGTAATAATCAGCGGCTGAAGTAAGGTCTATGGAAGGACCACAGAACATGATTCCCAAATAAGGGAAGTAAATCGAGGGTGACTGGGAGAGTACCTAAGATCAAGGCAATGCTTGTTTGCCAAGAAAATTGAGAGCCTGAGTGGGTTGATCACAGGCCCCACTGACCCTCCACTTCTTGTCACTCCTGCTATTACAGCACTACTTAATAGTATTCAGCTCACCGTTCAAATATCATCTTCATCACAAGGAATGATTTTAAGTATTATATGTTACTTCACACATACAGATAAAGTAAAACTTTAACTTTAAGAAACAGAAGGGACCTATAACTGGAAGCAGCTTGAGGAATCACATTAGTAACCACAGGATTTACCAAAAACTATGGACACCGCACGTGCTTTACGCGTCCAAGCAATCCTATATCTTCTCGCCAACTCACCGGCCTACTGTAAACGCACAAGACTATAAATTATCAGTTATCAACTCTGAGCCGCATTAGTAGTGTGGCAATCCCAGAATCCACATTCAAAAGGTCTCTGTTTAATGAACCACCTAATTGTCCTTGCAATCGTCGCTTTACATGCATACCGAAACATATCATTTGATCAAAACCATGTCTGGAAAATAACTCCGTTACATGATAACCATCTAGTGCTTACTTTTTACAGGTTGACTGGATGGGAAACGTATGATACTTAGTTATGTACTCTTTTTAATATTGCTCATCAAGTTATTGCTGGTTATTTTTGATGCATTTTCTCGTTTCATAGCAAGTAGATGATAATACCTAAGAGCGAGTTTCTGATTTTAGCGGCAAGTAATGCATTATTTTTTTTGATGTTAAGTAATGCATTATTGATTGCAAACGTTTTGCGCAGTTGAACTTAAAATACTAATACATCGAAGCACACATTTCCAAGAATTCAGCTTCAAGTGATCAAGCCTAGAGAGAGTGGTGGTCTTCAGGTGCTTGTGGCTGATTATATAGAGGTGTGGAGTTTCACTCAATTCCATATCATTGCTATTTAATACTGTGTATAAGTAAGAAATCGAATGTACCGGACGAAAAATAGTACGAGGTAGAGGGTCTTTGCAAATACGGTTGGTTGGCACTTGGCACCACAGTTTTTCACAATTTTTTGATTTTTTGTAGACCCGAAAATTTTAAAAAATGTAGAGGTAAATGTGCAAATTTAAAACCGCCGTTTGGGAGTTTAGATTTTTTTTTTAATATTACGGTATTTTATTGTGTTTAATAAATCTCAGTTATTTATTTATGTGAATTCCGTATGAGACTTATGTGGGTCTTGCAAAAATAAATGACTGAGATTTTATGAAATAGAATTAAACAAAATAATATTAGATAGAGGATCTATCTCACACATTTTCTTGTCTGTTTTGTTCTTCTTTCTTCTTTATTTTCTCTCACAGACTCGCACTGTCTCAGTCTCTCTTTTTCACCGTCGCCACCGTCGCCACCACTCCGATCGTCAGACGACCACCACCGCAAGACAGCACCTACCCCCACCTGCTGGTTTGTCTGCCTCCCTCTCCACTGCGACTCTCCTCCACTCCAATCTCCATCGAGCCTCACCACACCTCTCCTCCTCCTCCTCCTCGGCTCCGCCTGTTGTCGCCACTTGTCCTCTACTTGCTGTCGTCGCCTCCACCATTACTGCTTGCTCCTGCCCAGTTGTACGAGGAAAGTGAAGTCATTGGTTTTCTCAATATTAACTTAGTTCCTTCAGTTCTCGTCAATTTACCTTGCAACGCATGAGTAGTAGCGTCCTCAAAACATTGTTGCCCTTAAAACAAGAAAAGAATTTTAAATCTTACGTAGAAACATGTGTTTCCATCTTGAAAACCCTGACTAACCAATGGGCGGTCACTCAAGGGAGTGTCCTTCATGGGCATTTACTCAAGAAGGGTGTATTCTCTGAGAGATACATAGCTGTAAAGTTCTTGATTATGTACCTAAATTCAAGGAAGTCGGCTGAAGCTAATGAGATTGTCAAGGAGTTTAATGGGTTTGATGTTATTGTTCATAACTGTTTGATTAGCGCCAACATGCAGGGGGGAAATTTAGATAAAGCTCGTAAACTATTTGATGAAATGCCCGAGAGGAATGAAGTATCGTGGACAGCGCTGATTTCAGGTTTTATGAGATACGGGAAAGTAGAGGAATCAATGTGGTATTTTGAAAGAAACCCATATCAGAATGTGGTTTCTTGGACCGCGGCGATTTGTGGGTTTGTGCAGAATGGGTTTAGTTTTGAAGGTTTGAAGCTGTTTCTGAAACTTCTTGAATCTGGGGTCAGGCCAAATAAAGTGACTTTTACTTCTGTGGTTAGAGCATGTGCGGAATTGGGTGATTTCAAATTGGGAATGAGTATTTTGGGCTTGATTGTTAAAACTGGTTTAGAGAGTAATATATCGGTTTCAAATTCTTTGATTACTTTTTTTTTGAGAATGGCTGAAATAACTTTGGCTACGAGAGTGTTTGATGAGATGGAGGAGAGGGATGTTGTTTCATGGACGGCTATACTTGATATACATGTGGAGATGGGCGATTTGCCAGAAGCGAGAAGGATCTTTGATGAGATGCCAGAAAGAAATGAGGTTGCTTGGAGTGCAATGATTGCTAGGTATGGTCAGAGTGGCTATCCCGAAGAGTCGTTGGAACTTTTTCAAAGAATGGTTGAAGAGGGTGTCAGGCCGAATGTCTTTTGTTTCTCCTTTGTCCTCAGCGCATTGGCAAGCATGAAGGTTATGGGAACAGGGATGAGCATCCATGGACATCTCATCAAAACTGGGATGGGAAAAGATATTTCTTGCAGTATCTCTCTTATTGAACTGTACTCCAAATGTGAGGAAATTAAGGATGCGCGCGTAGTGTTTGATCTGATTTTGCAGAAGAACGTGGTTTCATGGAATGCTATGATTAGTGGATATCGTCTGAATGGCAAGATAGAAGAAGCTCAGAAGTTGTTTAGTATCATGCCTGCACGAAACAATGTCTCTTGGAGCACAATGATTGCTGGCTATTTAGATCATAAAGAGTTTGATAAGGTGTTTGAAGTATACAATGAAATGCTTTTGTTGGGAGAAAGTCCAAATAAATCCACCTTCTCCAGCTTACTTTGTGCTTGTGCGAGCATTCCCTCTTTAGAGAAAGGTAAGGACCTGCATGGGAAGGCAGTCAAACTTGGGTTTCAACTTGATGTCTTCGTAGGCACTGCGCTTGTTGATATGTATGCAAAAGCTGGGGATATTGAGAGCTCTAAGTTGATCTTTAATAGTATGCCCAAGAAGAATGAAATCTCTTGGACTGCAATGCTACAAGGGCTTGCAGAAAGTGGTCTTGTGGAAGAATCTCTTAAGTTGTTCCAAGAAATGGAAAGATCTTCAAGTGTCTCTCCTAATGAGCTAATGCTCTTGTCAGTTCTGTTTGCCTGCTCTCACTCTGGATTAGTTGATAAAGGACTTGAGTATTTTAATTCTATGGAGACTGTATATGGAATAAAGCCAAAGGCAAGACACTACACCTGTGTTGTAGATATGCTATGTCGAGCAGGACGCCTTTCTGAAGCTGAAGACTTTATTGAATCCATGCCATTTCAACCTGAAACTAATGCCTGGGCGGCGTTATTAAGTGGTTGTAAGACTTACAAAAATGAAGTACTAGCTGAGAAAGTAGCAAACAAGCTTTCGAAAATGGCAGAGAAAAACTCTGCAGCATTTGTATTGCTGTCAAATATATATGCTTCTTCTGGGAGATGGAAGGATGTTGTGAACGTGAGGAAGCTTATGAAGGAAAAGAATTTGAAGAAGAGTGGCGGCTGTAGTTGGGTTGAGTTGAGAAATCAAGTTCATTCATTTTATTCAGAAGATGGAAGTCATTCTCAATCAGCTGACATTCGTGACATCTTAGAGCTCTTAAGGTTTGAAATGCGCCCATTTCAGCGTTTTACAGATCGAGGAAATTCCTGGTGGGTGATTAGGCCTGAATTCTAACGTGGAACAAAATTTTAGCTAGGGCCATATCAAGATATGGTGTTTGTCCAGGGAAAATCTTGATAAATTTTCTGTGATTAAACTTCAGACAGCAGTCAATAGTTGGTTCATCTTGTTGCCATCCCTTGAGGAAGTTGGATGAATTTGGCAATAATTGAACTACAGATATATATCAGCTGAGGAATGGGGCCAGTTCTGGCAATATCTCATAGGATCCTCAATTGAGCATCGGTTCTGCTTAAATTTTTATTATATGCCAGTCCGGTTAGAGCGACTGGATCTTGCTAAGAAACCAAATTTCAGGGCTATGCATTTGCCAAGATTCCAACTTTAGCCACTCCATGAACTTTCAAAATTCAGATTCTTCCTCGTCATGTAGCTGGCGGATCGATGATCTCCTTGCTGTTTAAAGAATCCTATGCTTTGAGAAATTGCGGGCGGCCAGGGCCTAGTACCCAAAAAAAAACAGGGGATTCAAGTCCGTCTACTTATAATGACATCAATCCAAGAAACCTGAGACAAAACATCAGTTCCAAATTCTGATGGCAACAACCATCCTGTGGTCTATGAACAGAGAAATTTGCATGTGTTATCTTTACTAGAAATCAATTTGGCAAGAGAGAAGCTCCAAACGACATCTGGAAAGGGATAACGATGTCGAGCACCAGAACGATTATTCTCAGGAGTTCCGACGGCGAGACCTTCGAGGTCGACGAGTAGGTTGCGCTCGAATCTCCGACCACAAAGCACATGATCGAAGATGACTGCGCCGAAAACGGAATCCCTCTTCCCAATGTCACCAGCAAGATCCTCTCCAAGGTAATCGAGTACTGTAAGAAGCACCTCGAGACTCCCAAGTCCGACGATCGTATGCCCTCGGTCGGCGATGACCTCAAGGCTTGGGACGTCGAGTTCGTCAAAGTTGACCAGGCCCCGCTCTTCGATCTCATCCTGGCCGCCAACTATCTGAACATAAAGAGTTTGCTGGATCTCACTTGTAAGACAGTAGCAGACATGATCAAGGGCAAAACTCCAGAAGAGATCCGCAAGACGTTCAACATCAAGAATGACTTCACACCAGAGGAAGAGGAGGAGGAGGTTCGCAGAGAGAACCAATGGGCCTTTGAGTAAATTATAAGAAAGAAATCAATTTGGCAACTTTACAAAAAAAGAATATTCTAACTTCAAATTATTTATGGCAAATCTAAAACGCAAATATATCAAAGGTACAAGTTACATTTTAATTTTAGATGTTTTCGTTAAAGTTAAAATTTTATTTTTCATGTGTTATAATATTTTTGAATATTCAGAATTGTTATCTTAATGTTAATTTGGACTTATATCACTTTTTCAATGTATGTTGGTTGTCGTTCTTGCACCTAACTGATAAAAGAACCTGACCAATGGCCGCCCTAGAATAAATACCCTGTGGTTTTCCAAAAGCACCCCAATTTGGAGGTTATTAGCCTTAGCATAAGGAAGCTTGTTGTTGATACACAAGACATTTGAACCCTAATCGTTAAATGGAAAGCATCCTTTCTAGTAAATTTGGCCATATACATATTGCAAGCAATTATTGCAGCCTCAAAGGTCTCAATGGAGACATTTTCTTTCTCCTAAGACAACAAGTGACTGCGGAATGGAAATTCATCAACTCCCTTCTCCTTCATTTGTGTAAAATGTAACACGAACCTTAACCTTAGGCACATGATCAACCATAAACTTGTATAAATAGAGATAATACATAAAAGTATTTGCTTTGCTATCCATAACTCAATGAATAAGCTTCTTAGCTGCTTGAATAATCTCTTGGATCCTTCGAATAAGCTTTTCAGCATATAAATGACCTTCTGCAGGTCAACTTCTTTTATGTTTTATCATCTTTTCGTAGCTTTTTGAATGCGTGAATCTCTTACTAGATTACAGTAATTTTATGTTCCCGAACTTTTACCAATAGGCTGGAGACCTTAACAACTATTTATAAAAATCTTATTGGACTCTCAATCATAAGCCCAATAAGTTGATTTACCCACATTCATTAATTTTTCTTACTGAACTTTCAGCTCATTAATCAAATCCTTTGTTGAGTCTATTTGTTATCTTTAATATGGATCAAATTTAATTTATAAAAACTCGTAATTAATAATTGTTTAATAAGAATTTTAATTCCAATATTCTACCCCTTGGGCAAATATTAATTACAACAGATGTAATGATCAACCAAAATAAAATATTTGATTTAAAGATAATGAAAGTTTATCATTCGGTCTTATAAAGCTTTCAATAGCGAAAAATATCAAATGCATGTGTCAATGTGCGACACATATCTAATACAATCACGTACTTCTAACACCTTAATGACATAAACAAGAAAATATATTATAGCGAACTATTTATTAGAGAAATCTGTTTTCTCTCACTTAATGTTAAATTAATTACAGAAAAACTTTATGGGATTAAAAACTTCCCCTTATGTCTTGTCAACTCTATGAATTTATCTCTATATTTGTATGTATTCTAGTAGATATAGGTTCAAGGTCAATCTATATGTATGCCTAACGATTTTTAAAATGCTTAAGATCGACATAAATTTTAAAATTTTCACCTGTATTTTGACAATGTACTACAAACTAAATGATTGAGTCTAAAATATTGATTATCAATATGCACATAGAATGTACATTCAAAATACATAAAAAACAAAACAACTATATCGAAAGTTAAATACAACGATCTCTAACTAAAAGTTTCTAAGGACTTCAACAACCCTATATTGTATACATGTCTCATAAAATTGATTGGGCGTAGTCTTTTAGTTAGTGGATCATCCAACATGTGCTCAGTCTCTATATGCTCTATCGTGATGTCACCTTTCTACCTTAATTCCCTTACAGTTAGACATTGACCCCTAAATGCTTAGACCTTGTGATATTTTTATTGACGTTACTAAACAATATAACAAAGAGATTATCACAGTACAATTGAATGAATCTAACTACCAAATCAACTGCAAACAACTCAAGAATCAAGTTCCTGAGTCAAACTGTGTGTAAAGCAACCTTACAGTATGCTACAAAGTCTGCATGTATAGTCAAGGAAGTTATCAATGTCTGCGTAATACTTTTCTACGAAACAACACCATCTTCCAACATGAAAATATATCCTAATGTGGTCTTCCTATCATCAGGACATATAGCAAAATTCGAATCTGTATAACTAATAAGGTTATGATTATTGACTGTCCTTAATGTCAACATATAATTCTTAGTTCCTTTGAGATATCTTAAAACTTGTTTAATTGCATTCCAATGGTCTATTATTGGGTTAGCCAGATACCTACCTAACAGTCTAATAACGAATGCTATGTTCGATGTAATGCACACCTGGACATACATCAGGCTACCAACTGTACTAGAATAAGGATCATTCTTTATATTTTTTTGTATCATTGTTTAGACAATGTGTAGCACCCCACTCTTGTAGGACACATACCCAATATCCTGAGTGATATTCAAATACGTACCTCATAAAGGTGACATGCTAGAGCACTCATATCACTAACTTAATTATGGCATCATCATTAATACGTAAATGTCACAATATTTTAAAAATCGAATTCCTCATTTCATTTCATAAAAATCGAATATGTACATTGTAGCATTTCATATTTCATCCCTATATGTGCATTATCAAAACTAAATACAAAACACGCTACACACATGAGAAATTATACATAAATTCTATCTAATCCTTCAATCTCAGTTGACTGACCTTTGAGTCATTTCTTCTTTCCTAAAGTACAAGAACTATGTTTCTTGTAGAGTCTCTCTGTCACTAGTGTCCTCTGTAGGTCCTGAAATGTCAACGTTGCAATTTTGGTAAGTTTTGTGAACTCAGTGAGCTAACCATCCTCAATGGTTCTCTCAATTCATACAACATATCAACACATGTAAACACATAATTCACATCATTTCGTTTATCGCGTAACATCACATATCATATTCA